>OY734943.1:5714492-6305467 GCA_963457585.1 Spergularia bocconei
TTAGATGCTCAAGCAGCTGAGGTAAGTGATGCCCAATTGGGGAAAAATGATGAAGGAGATGTTGAAGTAGCTGATGGGTTTACAGTGACCCAATTTTGTGATAAGATGATTGATTTGTTCATGAGTGAGAAATCTAGGCCTAAGGATTGGAGAAAGTACTTGGTTTTTAGGAATGATTGGAAGAAATACAGTGATAGATTCTATAATCGGTGTCGAATTCGAGCCGATATGGAGACTGATGATGTTTTGAGGGAAAAGTTTAGTTCTTTGGCAAGAAAAGTTAAGAAGGTAATCACTTTGTTTCTTACTTTTCATTGTTGAATTGTGTTGGCCTGACATTGTGGTGTAATTAGTGCTAGTGTTTTAGTAATGTTTCGGTCTTGGATGAGACGGTCTCACAATAAAATGAGCTTACGTTGTTAGTGTTTGGTTCCGGAAACCCTGAAAGCTCGGTTCACTTGGCCAATTTAGATGAGGGGTGGTTGCCTGGTTGGGGTGGGGGGGGGGGGGGGGTGGTGAAGAGGAGGGGTATGGTAGGATTTCTGTAGGTTTTATTCTCTTTTGAATTTTCGGAGGTGTGTATAGTGTTTATGCTGATTAGGAATGAGCATTGCAGATTGATGATGAGATGGAAAGACACACTGAGCTTTTGAAGGAGATAGAAGATAATCCTACTGATATTAATGCTATTGTTGCAAAGCGACGTAGAGACTTTACTGGGGAATTCTTTCGCCACGTTAAGTTACTTCAACAGACTTATGATGGTTTGGAGGACCGAGATGGTAAGAATTCTTACTTGATTGTTATCACACTCCAGACAACCATTTGAACTGATGTGTGCTTGGCTGCTTGTGTTCCATTTATGCCATCATTGTGTTTGCTTAATGTCGATTATGGTGCAACCTGACTACTTTGAGTGGGTTTGTTATTGGTTTAGCTTAGATTTTAATCCTATATTTCCCTGCTGCTTCACAGATATGTGGCTCATATAGCTGTTCTCATGTAATGCTGATTGTGATAGAGGGTCCATTCATTAGAGGATATCCTCTATCAGATTGTTCGTCAAGTTTTTGAAATCTTACATATGCCATTGTGCAGCTGAGTGATTAATTATATGAGCGTGTTATGGGAGGGTAACTTGGCCTTTCATTGCGTGAACTGTTATCTATACTTTATATAGACAATCAACGATATGGAGTATTTGAAGTGCTCTTTTGCCATCAAGAAACTGTTTTTAAAGCTATCCTTTCTGACTTCATCACATTTAAGATTGTACATGAGGTTAACTAAGTCATGAAGATTTGAAGATGACTGTCAAAGTGTCAATTGCCACAATGGATCTCTAAATTAAACATCCTACGGAAATCTCATTCTTTTTTTTTTTCTTTCTTTTTTTTTTTCTTTTTTTTTTTTGAGGATCAAATGCTACATGTTGGTTTTAAAGCATGTACTGTCTTCTTTTGTCGGATTTTATTGCAAGTGATTATTGCCCTGATCTGAAGGCAAATTGCCGCAATGTTAAATCCGACAGAACTGTATCATTTACTTAACAATCAAAATGTTTATTGAAGTTTGATACGCTGTTTTATCTATCTAAGGGAGTACGCTGTCTTATGCTTTCATTCTGATTGTATTCTTTGTCCAGCTGTTGCCAGGCTCGCAGCCAGATGCTTAACTGCAGTGTCAGCTTATGATAGCACTCTAGAGATCGTGGACACATTTGACACTGCCCAGGCTAAATTTGATGATATCCTCAACTCTCCGTCAATTGATGCCGCCTGTGAAAAAATAAAGAGCTTTGCCAAGGGAAAGCAGCTAGACTCTTCATTGATATTATTGATTAATAGTGCATGGGCTAAAGCAAGAGAGTCCACGACTATGAAAAATGAGGTACTCTACATTTTCAATGTTCCCCCTTTTTTTTATGAGATCATTTTCCTTTGTTCATGGTGACATTTTTCCCCGTATGCCAGTTCCAAGCTAAGTTCCGGAAATTTACTGCAACTCTGTTTCTGATGTTGTTTCCTAGGTGAAGGAGATTATGTATCGTCTTTACAAAACAACAAAAAGTAGTTTAAAGAGTATAGCACCGAAAGAGATCAAATTACTGAAGCACTTGCTTAACATCACTGATCCTGAAGAGCGATTCTCAGCATTGGCCACTGCTTTTTGCCCTGGAGGCGAACATGAAGCCAAGGACCCTAATGCCCTTCACTCGTAAGGCAAATTTAGGACTTAATTAAAACTGTTCAAAGCCAGTTTAGATGAATATTTTGTTTTTGCCTGATAATTGATCATCTACTTGACTACTTTTCTCTTGCTTTGGGCGGTTCAGGTCTCCCAAAGAGTTACATAAATGGATTGCAATTATGCTTGATGCATACACTTTAAGTCATGAAGAGACCGAAATCAGGGAAGCAAAGCAGATAGTTGAACCGGTGGTCATACAGAGGCTTTTCATTCTGAAGGAAATAATAGAGCAGGAGTACTTGGAACGTGATGATAAAACAGACAATGATGCTAATAAGTCAGAGGAGGAATTCTGAAATCATGGACAACAAGTCGGCAATGATAGTTGCCCATGGGTTTTTGCTTTTTGATACCCACGTCATATTGTTTTTGGTACAAAGGAGCAGCTGATATTGCGGGGGTGGGGATATGAGCATTCGAACCTGGATAACCCCTGTCATATTTTGTCATATACTTAAAGTGCAGCGATAGTCACCCTTGAGCTTTTTGTACATAGCAGATGATCAGATAAGTGTAAACTGCTTGACTTGCATCTTTGAGTTAATTAAGCATTGGTGCCATTAGCTTAATGTTCCTGTGAAACAAAAACCTCTATCTTCTTCTTCTCTCTTTGTTTTTTTATTTTTTATTTTTTATTTTTGGCCTTCGTTTACAGCATTTTGCTTATCTGATGCATGAAAAATAGGAGAAGGGGCTAGTTTTGGCACATTTGATATACGTGAGAGTAAAATCATACTAAAGGCAAAAAAAAAAAAACGAGACACACGATGTAGGTGGGAAACCCCAATGTGGGGAAAAAACCACCGGTGCCATAAGCCGGCACCAAGCCCTTCCACTAATCCTCAGGCGCCCCAAGCTTTACTTGTTTGTCGTAGTTGTCGCTGCCAGTCAATTGAGGCAATCAGGAGATCTTACAGAAACTTCAGAACAAATCTCTTTCCCAGCCCCAGAGTAGAACTGTGGAAGAACTAATCTTAATTTTGGCGTACAACCGTGACCATGAATACATGATGCACGTAGCTTACAATTTGCTTGTCATAGTTGCCAATGTCAGTTAATCGGAGGCAATGAAGAGAACTTGCAGCAACTTCAGAAGAAGCTTGTGAATATAAAAGGTCCTGAACTCCTGATCAGCATATCAGCTGGTTCTTCATCTTCTCATTATCCAGTGCTGGAGAAATTATCTTGTAGCTAATCGCCGACCTCTTCTGGATGGTACAGCGCCATCTCGTTCCAAATCATTTTTCTGATCTTATCCACTCCAATGCTGGCATTAATATCATCAAGATCACAAGTAGACGGAGCAGGGCGTAACACCTCAGGATCATACAAGTCTGAGAAGTATGGATGCTGCAGAATTTCCGGGACTGTAATTCTCTTGTTTGGATTGAACTTGAGCATCTTCTCCAGCAAGTCTAATGCCAAGGGATCTGCCGCAGGAAATAAAGATTGGAAGCTGACAGCCCATATATAATTAAATTTCAGTTCAATGTAATTCCATGTCCTGGAATCACGTATGAAGGCGAGATCAGGATCCTGTTGAGTTCCGAGAATGTTGAAGACTTTCGCCAGTTGGTCGACGATGTCTGTTCCGGGGAAAAGGGGTTTACGACCAAGCATTTCAGCAAAGATGCAGCCCGCTGCCCAGACATCCACGGGTGCTCCATATTCGTCACAGCCGAGGATTAGCTCTGGTGCTTTGTACCATTGTGTCGCTACTTCTAAAGTCATCGCTCTGCTTTGGCCGTTTTCACAGGTTCTTGATAGGCCAAAATCACATATCTTCAGGTCACAGTTCGCGTTCACTAGCACATTTGCTGGCTTCAAATCGCGGTGAATAATGTTGGCCGAGTGTAGATAGTTCAACCCTTTGATCAACTGCAAGATTATTTCAACACATGCAATTTATTAGTTTCCATTCAACTTTGATCGTTTTTTTCAATCGTTACCTGAAATCGACACTACCCTACCTTATGATCGAAAAACACGAAACTGAACATTAAGGAAAGTGTGTGAAGGAAGATATCTACGTACCTGGAACATAAAATACTTGATGTGCTCGTTTGACAGTGGGTTATTGTAAATAACAGTGTGAAGATCAGTATCCATAAGCTCATAAACCAAGTATACATCCTCAAACCAAGCCCGACATCGAGTAATCATCACATCCTTCAATCCAATAACGTTCGGATGACAAACATGGCGCAAGATTCTCATCTCCCTCAGCACCTTAATCGCTTGTTCGACATGAACAAAAATATGGCTAACCTTCTTAATCGCGACTTGTTCTTTAGTCTTCGTGTTGATAGATTGGCATACGACACCATAAGCCCCCCTGCCCAAGGGCTCAACAGGTACGTAATTGGCATAAACCTCGAATAGCGTATCCCACACTACAAACTTATGCTTCGGCGTCTTGTAAATAACGTTGTACTGTCCCCTTGTGCACAGCATGTTGTTCTCCATCTTACTAATGTCTCTAGGTTGCATCATCATCATTGTCATACTGCGGAAATTACGTAAAAAAAGAAAATTAAAACACAGTTAATTAATTGTACGTTAACAAAGCTAATACGAGTAAGTAGCAAAAAGATGCATGATTATACAAGAATTACTATACGCTTATAGCTTAGAAATACTAATGTAAGCAAAAGAATTTAAACTTACTTGTTACGGCAGAACAAACAAGAAGAAATTTAAAGAAGTGTGTTTTTATTTTGTGGAGGCCAACTTATATGTATGTGTTACGCTAAAGATGTGCAACATAAAATATTTATACAAGCTACATTCCTCTGTTTTTCGAAATAGGGTATGAGATGAAACTTCAATTAAGGAAAGTTTGTAAGCGTAAGTTTGAAGCAATCATATATAGTTAATTACTTAGAGTTGCCTAAAACTAGAAAACCCGTACCACAGAGTGAGTAACTTATATTTGAGCTCAATATTAGATCGAATTTGCATGTTTGAAGGCTTGAAGGTTAAGATACTTAATGCGAAAAAATTATCGACGTAAATCACTTAAAAAAGCTCCTATAAGAGAAAAAAGTGTGTGTAATAAAAAAACTTAACGATAATATTAAGCAGTAATTTGTCACATCATAGAACAAAAACAGAGACCGCAGAGTGTTAATTAACAAAGGTAAATAGCAAAAGATTAAAAGATGCATGATTATATTATACTGCAACTAAACTATTGTTGGAAGGTAATGTAAGATGTAAAATTATTGATACTTACTTGTCTAATTCAGGCAGAACAGATCAGACGAGAAGAAATAAAAAGAGAAGTTGTGTTGGTGTGTGTATAATTATTTTGTTGACGGCCGGCCAATTCGTGGAGTATGTGTGAAGCTAAAGAATAAAGATGCAACAGAAATATTTATACATCATATATTAGCTAGTCTGTTTTTTCAAAATAGATTTGGAGAATCATGAAATTAAGGAAATTTTGTAAGCTTGACTTCTAAGTAATCGTTGAATGATTACTAAAACTTTCCTAAAACTACAAAAACCCTAGTAGTGTAACTGACTACTCCAATACAAAGCAAAGCACTAATACCAAATTATATGAGATAGGATTCTTGGGGGTGACGATCACGTACATATTTCGTGGAAATTCCATTCTTGGTGGCGAACTGTAATTTTGTGATTTTAATGAAAAAAAAAAGAAAAAGAAAATAAAGTTTATTTATTGGAAATCTCACTTAAAAAAGGTTATTGACTTTTTGGGCACATGTTAAAAGAACCGCTATTAAAAGCTCGCAAATTAAAAACAAATTAAACATGTAATTTGTGTAGTAATAAGCTTAATAACAATATGTTCATATTCTCTCCATTCATGTCCAACGTCCATATAACATACATGTAATTCTCCAACACACACTTTATGATGTGAAACTAATTATACTATTTGCAAAGGTCGAATTTTTATTTATTTAAAAAGTAACATGTCGTAGTAGTATTTTTAAGTATGCATTTAGAATTCCCGTGCATTTGCACGGGTAAAAAAACTAGTTATACTATATAGCCGTATAGGGTTGTCATTTCTTTTTCTTTGTAACTTGGTAAAAAACATATTCACAACAATATTGTTTTTCACCAAATTATACTATTGGTCAAGTGGTCGCATCGACGACTCTTGTGTAATGTTTGTATCTAAAACTACGTGGTTAGAAGATGCAAGAAATTTGAAAATGGATAGGGATCAAGTAATAAAAGGTTTTATGCAACTTTTCTTTCATTTCTCTTTAACTACCATTCTTATATCCTCTAACAAACCGACTAAAAGAAATGCACTAATCTTCATGTTACATTTGGCTCGATACTTTAAAGTTGTTTTTATAATAAATACGTAAAGATCTACAAATGTACTTCTAAATTGTAACAAAAGAGACGCAAACAATTTACTGTAGAGCCATTTTTCCAACTCTAGGCATTCCTTCTATTCTTTCATCTCTTACATGTGTCGAGTTTTATGAGGAGAAAAAAGAAAGATATAGAGTCGCCATAAACCAATATCGGTTGTAAGAATCCCTAATCTTGTTTCCAACACTACCCTTCTAGATCCAAAGTAAAACGGCAAAGAAGTAGGGGCAGCAAAGTCAATTAACACAACCACACAGAAAAGAACACAGTATTGACGTGGCGTTCTCTAGAGAATTGCACACACACAAGCTTCTTCTTCACTCTTTCTAGAACCTCCCTTCCCCTTCCTCTCCTCTGGGAACCACCATCATCCCTCTCTCTTAAATTCTCTCTCCTCCTAAAACTTCTTCTATACTCTTCAAAAACCCTTACCAAAAACCCCCTCTAGAAAAAGGTAAAAAAAAATGGCAACCACGGTAATTCGATCAGCTTTACGGCGGCGTGAATTACACTCTTCTGGTGTCTCTGCTTACCAATCTGTATGTTTTTCCTATTTCCTAGCTTCTGAGTTAATCTTTACTCTACTAATTTAATTTTTTAATTCTTGTTATTATTGGTGATGAATATATTGTTTTTGTTTCCAAGTTTTGCTAAGATGATGATTGTTACGGCTTATTCGCTCTGTTTCATTGAATTCTTTACGTCTGGTTTGAATATGTGCGAGTAAAGTTCATATCTTTACGATATTCTTGATGTGAAAATATGTGCGAGGAATTCAAACTAAACGTAAAGTAATATTCTTTATGATGTTCTTAATTTGATTTAAGAAAATATGGTGATAAAATCGATGAAAGCAAGGTTGAATTTTTAACTATGAATAATATGAAAATTGAATAAAAAGAAATATTTAGAAATATAAATTCAAGAGAAGAAGGGAAGAACACTTACTTGATAATTGGACTGCGGTAGATATGGAGGAGTAGAAAGGGATAGGAAATATTTATATGTTGTCAAGTGTTACATTAGTCTCTCCGATTTTGTATTGGATTATAAAAATTGTGTAGGGGATGAAATTAGGAAGTTTTCTAATTAAGCTTGTCTTTCAAGTAATTAGTTTACTAGGGGTTGCTTAAAATTATTAGATAAAATTAGGGTAACTGACTGAATAACTCATTTAATTGTGTTATGGTAATTTTACTAATTTCTGATAATTTGGCAGATAATTCTGTGTTGCTAGTAAAAAATAAACTTAGTTTTGTCACAAAGTTTCGTGTAAGACGGTCTTGTGATAACCCTAAATCTAGTTTTTTATGGTAAATGTTATGTTTTGCTTGTATTGTTTTCACAAATTCTACCGTGAGACGGTCTCATACTATGAGACCTCTTATCCATTTCAAAAGTAACTGTTACTTTTCAGTGCCAACCTATTTCAAAAGTGACATGTTATTTTCTCAAAAGTAACATGTTAATTGGTCTCATACGATAAGACGGTCTCACCGTAGAATTGCCGTTTTTTTTTCTATGGGTGTGTACTCTGGGAAATGGTAATTGGTTATTATTTGTGAAGGACTGAAGGGAGTAGTTCTATTCCGTAAACATGGATGAGTTTTTGTCATTTTCATGCTAATTATGTAATTGTAGTGTTATTTGTTTTCTCGTTTGGCCTGAAAAGATTGCACACCTTCCCATTTAGGCTGATATTGGTTTGACTGTCATGGTGTTTTGCGAATGTGATGTTGGTAGTTTAGTTGGTAACTCTCTCGTGATTGATTTCGGGTTTGGAGTCTGTGTATTACTTTGAAGCCGATAATTTGGCAGTAATTTAGCATTTTAGGTCAGCAATTGCTATATTGGGGTAACTTGAAAGTGGTAGAAGTAGGCACCATTTGAACAATCGTACCAGCTGCGATAAGCTAGTCCAGCTGTCATATGTTAGGTCTGTGAAGAGTTTAATTTTCCGAAAACCTGGACTTCCATGCTGAAAAACAAGTGGATAAAGGGCCTGCTTCAAGGGCCAACTTGGAAACCGGATGTGTCACCCACCTGCTCGATAATGTGTGTGCGTATTTGGTATATATGATTTGTGGTTTCTGACTAGGATCTATGCTGTGAGATATGGAGTTTGTGAATGATGGCTCTGTAGCTTGTTTTGAGATGATGACTGCGTCTTTGTGTATTGTACTTACTGCTGAAATTTGTTCCCTGGTAGTTTGCTGGTAATGCGAAGCCTACATCCTTTCTGCCATCTAGTGTTAACAGATGGGCTGGCTTGACGAGGCCTTTCAGGTACATGTGATTAATAAAGAGTTCAGTTAACTTACTACACTGAAGGTTTTGATTGATTGATTTGTGACTGAGTAAACTGGGTTGACATTTCTGTCTACTTTGCAGTTCGTCAAGCACCGGCAATGAAATTATAGGCATTGATTTGGGTACAACAAATTCTTGTGTGGCAGTCATGGAAGGAAAGGTTGGTCTCTTTTTTACTTCTTAAGCGTGGTGAGTTTTGTTATTAAGCTTGCTAGTAGTTCCTAACCAGTTTGAAATTATTTTTCCCTGTTTTGTAGAATGCAAAGGTAATAGAAAATGCTGAAGGAGCTCGAACCACTCCATCAGTTGTCGCCTTCAGCCCCAAAGGGGAGTTGCTGGTTGGAACCCCTGCAAAAAGACAAGCTGTAACCAATCCTCAGAATACCTTATTTGGGACTAAACGTCTTATAGGGAGGCGTTTTGATGATCCTCAGACCCAAAAAGAGATGAAAATGGTTCCTTTTAAGATAGTTAAAGCTCCGAATGGAGATGCTTGGGTTGAAACTACTACTGGCCAACAGTATTCTCCCAGCCAGGTTGGAGCATTTGTCCTGACTAAGATGAAAGAGACTGCAGAGGCTTATCTTGGAAAGAGCATTTCCAAGGCTGTAGTCACTGTTCCTGCGTACTTCAATGATGCTCAGAGGCAAGCGACCAAAGATGCAGGACGGATTGCTGGTCTTGATGTGCAGCGAATTATAAATGAACCTACTGCTGCAGCACTTGCCTATGGGTTGAATAACAAGGAAGGGTTGATTGCTGTTTTTGACCTTGGTGGAGGAACTTTTGATATTTCTATCCTGGAGATTTCTAACGGTGTATTTGAGGTGAGTGTTCATTTCCACTCAACTTGTTACTTGGTCTAGCTTTGTGCTTGGTCTGGTTGCCTGGTTGGCTTACTGTATTCTTTCCTCTTCTCAGGTAAAAGCGACAAATGGTGACACCTTCTTAGGAGGAGAAGATTTTGACAACGCTTTGCTGGAGTTCTTGGTTCGTGAGTTCAAGAGAACTGATGGCATTGATCTTTCCCAAGATCGACTGGCATTACAAAGGCTTCGTGAAGCTGCTGAGAAGGCAAAGATAGAACTATCATCTACTACACAAACAGACATCAGTTTGCCTTTCATCAGTGCTGATGCTTCTGGTGCAAAGCATTTCAATTTGACATTAACCCGGTCAAAATTCGAAAGCTTAGTGGATCATTTGATTGCTAGGACTAAAGACCCTTGTAAGAGCTGTTTAAAGGATGCTGGGATCACCACAAAGGATGTTGATGAAGTTCTTTTGGTGGGGGGAATGACCCGTGTTCCTAAGGTTCAAGAAGTTGTTCAAGAACTTTTTGGGAAAAACCCAAGTAAGGGTGTCAATCCTGATGAAGCAGTTGCTGTTGGTGCGGCTCTCCAAGGTGGTATCCTTCGTGGGGATGTCAAAGAGTTGCTTCTACTGGATGTAACTCCTCTCTCTCTTGGTATTGAAACATTGGGTGGTGTGTTTACCAGGCTGATCAACAGGAACACGACAATTCCAACAAAGAAGTCTCAGGTATATTAGCTAATGCATGCTATGCCTCCTCGAAATGTTACTGACTGACTGACTGTGTGTTGTTATATATGGTTCTGTCCCCCGCTTTGTTGATTTAGATGATTTTGTTCCCCGCTATGAACATTTACTGGAGTGACTCTTCCTTTCGGCTCCCTGCTAATACTCAGTGTCTCTTCTGACTTGTATATTTTGCCTCCTTGGAAATTTTCTGATGTTAATTCTGGAAAGGACTTAAATATGGATTCAAATGGCCTCAATTATAGTCTTAGGCTCTTAGGTTCGACTAGTATGATGCATTTAACGAAGTCTGTGTCATTGTACTTGAATTCTGTGCCATGTGTGTAGACACGAATGCAGCGTGAAGTCGCTTTTGTTCCATTCACACATTCATTTTATTACTCTGTTGCATCCTTTGTTTTGAGTTTGATAGCACCGTGTTGGTTGTATAAAGGGGAAAGAGCATGGGTCAAGGTTTGGAGTACTAGTGAAGTCATAGTTCCTTGTTGTTTTTGGCTATCGAGTTAGTAATTACACTAGGAAATGTTTCCTGTTTTGAGGTTTGAAATGATGGTGCAAGATGGTAATCATATGTTTCCACCCTGTTAGCAGTTTGCAACTTCAAATTCCATCATGTTGTGTATTTAGTTATCACGATCGATAGCTTAGGAGTGCTGAGACAGATTGATAAAAGTTTCTTCTAGGTTTGCTATTGGTATTTGATGAATGTTTGTTCCCATAGCCTGAAATGCCTTCGTACATTTAATGACATGAGTTTTGTCCGGTGGTGCTAGGTATTCTCAACTGCAGCGGATAATCAAACTCAGGTAGGAGTCAAGGTTTTCCAGGGTGAGCGTGAAATGGCAGCCAATAACAAGCTATTAGGCGAGTTTGAACTCCAAGGAATCCCACCAGCTCCAAGAGGACTCCCGCAAATTGAAGTGACTTTTGACATTGATGCCAACGGTATTGTCACAGTCTCTGCCAAGGACAAGACAACAGGTAAAGAACAACAGATCACTATCCGATCATCTGGAGGGTTGTCTGAGGACGAAATTCAGAAAATGGTCAGGGAAGCCGAGGTACACGCTCAGAAAGACCAAGAGAGGAAAACCCTTATTGAGGTGAGGAACACAGCAGACTCGACCATCTACAGCATTGAGAAGAGTGTAGACGAGTACAAAGACAAAGTCCCCTCAGACATTGTCAAGGAGATTGAGTCTGCTGTTGCTGATCTGAAAGAAGCGACACAGAAAGATGATGCTGAGCTGATCAAGGCTAAGATTGACGCTGCAAATCAAGCAGTCTCAAAGATCGGACAACATATGACAGGAGGTGGCAGTGATGGCACTGGTGGTACTGGTGGATCACAGGGCGGTGATCAGACCCCTGAAGCAGAATACGAGGAGGTCAAGAAGTAAAGGGGCTTGAAGAAGCCGAGTCTCAATTCGGTGTCATTGTAGCAGGGCCCTTTTGTGATCATTTCTGGAGAGAGTTTAGTTAGGAACTGTCGTCTCTTACGATGTTATCATGCTGGTAAATCTGAGTTCATCCGGGCCTAATATTCACCTTTGTGCTGTTAGGTTTGCCTGTCATAATTCGCGGTACTAGCCTTTTGTCGACAATTTGCACATTTAGCAATTTAGCTGTCACTACTAACAGTAATCTGTGTTGACATCGGCACCAGGACTTACTACCAGTTTAGGAAGATTGAGTATTTTCTTCTCTGGTGCCAAATCATGACAAACTCGTCACTACAACTCCCAAGATTCCGAGAACGGGAACGCTCGATTGTCTCGAAACCTACTTGGCTATTGCGCGTATCAGGGAGAGGAGGACCTTAGACACTGGAATACTCGACCGCACCCGGCTCAAAATGCCATAGATGCAGTAAGTGGCAGAGCGTATGTTAGTTTTCTTTGACCCCTGGCTATGGCCGTGTGCAAAATGCTCTTACCATTGATGACTGGTCTTCCGATTTGTTTCGTTGTTTTCGACTAAACGTATTGGAAAGTAGACAATGAAATGTCTGATTTAAATTTTTCTATCGTACGAAATATATCTCTCAATCCATACTTTGTAGGACAAAAGAGAAAAAAAAGAAATTAGAATCAACTTTCCCTCATGACTCATTCATGACTTCATGAGTCACGTTACTGATCAACAACGACTCACGGGAATCGCAAATCTTCCCAAGCAAGCTTCCATGGTAGCCGTTCGACAAAACCAAATTAGGGACAATTAAGACTCACAATTGACCGTTATAATTGTCATTATAGTCGTTGAAAACCTAGCGAATTCGGGCTTTCGAAACCAGGGTGCAATTTTCGTGACGCACCAGGGAAATCATGTGCTAGGTCACGTTCTTCATGTTTCACTTAACATGTTATGTTCAGTAGATTTCGCTATAAAAAGGCGGTCGATATATTCTGATTGATGCACCATATACCAAAGAAGTGACCGGAGAGATAGAGGAAGAAACTTCTGTGTAAGTTGTTGTACTTAATTGGATTTTCCTTTTTTTTTTATATTTTAATTTAAATTCTAATAGTTTGTAAAATGAAGTTGTGCTAATTAAACTCGTAATTGTGATCTTCAATCTTTGGAATCGGAATTGATTGAGGATTTGAGATGTATGTATCCTTACCTAATGCCGACTATTGCATACAATAGCTAGTAGGTTGTAAAGATGGAAATGCAACAAGAGCAGGAGTGGGCTGAAGCGCAGAAAATATCACTGAGTGTTGATCTTGTTGAAGCCGCTAAGAAACTACTGCGATTCCTCGCTGTTGTGGACCGTAATCGCTACTTGTATGAAGATCATGCTTTGGAAAGGGCTATCTACAGGTGAAATGATAACTTCTAAAATTTGTGTTCATTTAGACATGTATTAAGGATGCATTAATTTTACTACACTATCAAAATTTTACTACTCACACATATAATTTTACTGCATGATTTTTTCATCACAAATAAATTTTACTACTCCAATCTCAATTTTACTACTATTAACTTAATTTTACATTGTAGACAAATTAATTGTGTCTACACTATAGACCTTTAGCAATAATATACATTAAGGACTCTGGTTTCTTTATTGCTTTCCGCTTTTTTTTTTACTTAGGATTATGTTACCATCTATTCTTTGTGTGTGTGTGTGTGAAGAAATCGAAGATTAATGTATCTTTAAGAAGTTCTCTATTTGCACCATATGAAGAGTGAAACAAATGCATTTGAGTTCATGATGCCATAAAGTTGAACCGAAAGTCGTGTCACTTTTCTACGGTAAGGAAGTTGTATATCTTGAAAACACTCAATTGACTCTAAGATTTTGGATTTTTTAGGTACAATGCATTTTGGCTTCCTTTGCTTGCCAGACATTTGGAGAACTCTAATTCCGAAGACCCTTTGATTGTTCCTCTTGATTGCGAATGGATATGGCATTGTCATAGACTAAATCCCGTATGGTTCTAAAATGATGATTGCTGTTTTAATTTGTCTTCTTTAGGATAAGAACTATTTTTCTTCTAAAACCATATCATCATATACTCATGACATGCTTTTGGATACAGATAAGATACAAGTTTGATTGTGAGAAGTTGTTTGGAAAAGTCCTTGACAACTATAAAGTCATATCATCGGTTGAAGGAATTTCAAAGAGCATAACCGAAGCTATATGGAAAAAACTTTATCCAAGAGAGCCATATGAGCTTGACTTAAATAGACCCTTTTCAAGGGAAGTAAATGAAACATTTACTAATTATGATCTAATTTCTGCTGTCAGAAGACAAATCTCTTTCACTTTTCAGGTATACGACACTTTGAGGATAATCTGAGTTATTGATCTTTTTTTTTTATGAGAATTGAAAACATAGGCCAATACCAATGCTTATACCATGCACCAAGGTGCACAATGAGTATGGTGCACCTTCTCACGATAAAGGAGTAGGGACCACACTTACAATAATTTAAATTTATTTAAGTGTGGTCCCTACTCCTCTATTGTGAGGAGGTGCACCATACTCATTGTGCACTTTGGTGCACGATATAATTTGCGGGCCAATACCAATATCATTGTATGACGTTAGTGAAACAATGCATTTGTTCTTAACAGGTATCCAGACCGTATGTATCAGATGATCTATTTCTCCAAGAAGCAGTTGCTAGATATAAAGGCTTTCTTCACCTTATTAGGACAAACCAGAAGATGAACCTAAAGCGTTTATGTGTCCCTACTTATGATATTGATCTTATGTGGCACGCACATCAACTGTGTCCGAATTCTTACCACAAAGACATGAAAGATTTGGTGGGTTATGTGGTCCAGCACGATGACTCTGATTCTAATAGAACAAAAGGGAGCAAACTAGACGTTGGACATTCTGAAACTACAAGACAGTGGGAGCACACTTTTGGCTTAAGCTATTGGAAAGCCGGTGCTATGTATAGGGGAAGTATGCCAGCCCATGTCACTCAAGTTCCCTTTGAATTCAATAATGAAGGAAAGGACGGGTTCAATAAATCTGAAAAATGTGGCAAGCAACTACAATTTTCTATACCTCAAGCTGTAGAGGTAGTTATGATCTTTTGACAACCCTAGTCTTACATATTATATATTTAGTTGTCTTTTAAATCCCAATATACTTACATAGTATTCATTTACATACAGGTTCTTCTAGAGTTTAAAGATATTAAGCATTTACCAGAGGAGAACAGAGGAAACCTCCTTGTTGCATTTAGTAAGAAAAAACATGATAGGCTTTTCGGCAGCAAGAGATCAATGGGTATATCATCTCATTCTAAGGAAAAAGTATTTGCTATATTTGAATGTGATCCAACGGGAGATTTTCTCTTTGAACTTATGTCAAGTTCACCTTCCAATGAACCATCACCAAATTCACTTAAGCTACTTGGTTCTTGCTCGCTTTCATTGAAAGAACTTCTGATGGCTCGATCTCAACTTTCAATAAATAAATGGATTTCAATTGATTCTCCATATGGCCTCGAGAGTTCTAAGCCAATCCTTCTACATGTTTCTATGTCGATCACTCCTCCAACACCAGTACCTCAAGTATTTCAATTGGTGTGTTCTGAGACTTCAACAGATACTGAACCACAGGTCCATGTCATGGGTGATGATGGGAAGAAGGTTTTTAGCCTTCAGACAAGGTAACTTTCAACTAACTATTTTTACACAATTTTGAAATTTTGCTCGTTATAATCTTATTTTTCTGTCAATAAGCAGGTCGCCTAAATGGTAGAATTTTGTCATTTCCTTCGATAGATGTGTGCTCTCTATAAGGAGATAGGATGTTTCAAATTCGCCTCCATCTCTCACACCACAACTCAAACCATTAGAGATCTACTCGACCGTTACTTAACAACAACAATACAAATCCAATTCTCCCTCCTTTGGTACAATGAGAGACATGAGACTGAAAACAACAATATTTTTCTTAGTCATTGTAAAATGGATCTTTAACATTCTACGTCTCAAGCCTAGTCTTTTGGGGGGTATTGATGCGTGTTATGCATGTCATTTCCACAATAGATAAATGAGGACTTTATATGTCTTAGCATTAATGTATTTTATTACCCTTGTCAGAAATATAGTGAAGAATGTAACAAAATCAATAGTTCCATTGGAGAACGACGTATATTGCATCACAGAATCCGGCGAAAGCCTCGCTCTATTGAAACATCAGGGAAATTATTGGTGCGTATTGGGAACACACGGTTCCTTCAAGCTTCAAACCAATTCTAGAGATGAGGATTGCCTCTTTGAGCTTGTTGGTCATAAGATGGTAAGGCTTATAATGTTTAATCTGTAATTTCACGTTTACTAATTTAAGAGAGAACTTGTTAAGCTAATTTTAAGATATATATTTCAATAATATTTCATAATATATGCCCTAAAGATTGTATCTTAGAGATGGAATTGCTTCATGCAAACGCATTTTGCTTAAGCAATCATTCTTTGTACAGGTGAAACTTTTTCCTGGAAGAAGATTGGACTTTGAACCCAAGCACAAGATAAATCAAAAACTGGAACAAGATTTTGTTACCGCCGTTGAATTCTCTGAAAAGTATCCTTATGGAAGGGCAGTAGCACTTATCAACTCAAATTCAAAAATTATTAAGGTTTGTCCTATGAGGAAAAATGGTAAATACATGTTATTACAACTTATATCATTAACCTGACCATCCTTCTTGTGAGCAGGCAATAGATGAATGGATAGTTCTACCTAGCATTGCCTTGGCATTCATGCTATGTGAATTCACTAAGGAAGACTTTTACAAAGAGAGCATAATTAAAGACGAAGAATATATGCTCATGAACAAAGAATATGGAAGCCAATGTATAGGTCAGTGTGTGGTTTCGTGTGTGGCTCCTTGTGTTCCTCCTCTAGGCATAGGTGAGCTTTGTGATATCGGTGCAGGTGGCGTCATGGACATGGCAAAACGTGCAAGTAGTAGTCTATGTGTAGAATGTGCACCATGCGGAGGTGGGCTTTGTGCTATGGACGCAGGTGGTGTCATAGACACGTCAAATATTGCATTTGGTAGCGTATGTGGTCAACGATGTATCGCTCCTCCATGCGGAGGTGCAGCTTTCATTGAAGGGCCAGAGACGACCTTAACCATCGGGAATTAGCTATGCATGTAGTGGGCTCAAGAATCATTGAGATTTTAGAAGTGAGTCTGTTGCAGATTAAAATTATGTCAATGATTTGTTATTCTAGCGTACTAGCTAGCATGAGTCAGCGACCCCAACGTTCTATTTGGGAAATGCTCATAGATAAAGTCCCTTACTTATGTTCAATTTGGGAAATGATCATAATAACGTCTGTTCACTTATATTCGTATTTCTAAAAGCGTTCACTTATAAGATTAATTATGGCAGTCCACCTCATTATCTATCCTTTTTAAGCACTCATATGAGCACCTTATATATTTTTAAACCTCCTCTGAAATTTGGGGTATTACGTACACTTTGCAATAGTACAAGATTATGATATGGAAAGTGGTTTATGGAATTGGTTTGTCCGACCTTGAGAAACTAAGGCTCAAGGCCTTCACCTTTTAGCACCCAGAGTGGATATATGGGCCTAACGGTGACTTCCCATCTTATCGGGTTGTGTTGCGACGTATCTCTCTCGTCAAACATTATTAATACATAAAAAGTTACCTCAAATTCTACAAATTGACCCAAGTACTGAAAGTAAGATGATAACCTTGAGGTGGAAACGAACGGGAAGGACTAAATTGGTTGAAAGTTCCAGCAACTGAACGCAGATTTGATACATATATAATCTCAACATCAACACATACATGCAAATTAACTCGAAAATGAAATAAAGTTCCGGTAACTGATGCTGTAATATATTTTATGACTGAATTTGCTAAGCGGTGCGTTTCTCAGGATACCTTCTCGACGAATCTCGTTCAAGAGCTCTTAATCATCCACTCAATCCTTTCAAAAAAAAAAAATCATTCACTCAAGACTATAAGAATACGAATACCCACACAATATCATGCTTGATTATTATTGATAATAAGATGTGTATTTATACTACACAATAACTTGGAGAATACTCCAGGATTTCCTAGATCTAGAATATTCTATAGTCTAGAATATTCCAAATTACAATCTAAATAATATCTATTATATTATTAACTATTACACCCCCGCAGTCGTAGCGGTATGGTAAGGGCGCTTCGACTGGATCCAATAGTCGTAGACGCTTCAGCAGGAGTTGGTACGTAGCTGACGACACGTTGGCAGGAGCCAATAGGGAAGATGCTTTGACCTGAGCCATTGGGTGAAGACAATGCAGCAAAGCACGACAAGAGTTCAACAAGGATCCAAAGTTGCAGTAAGACGTCGCACAAAGAGGAGAGACCCCAGCACAAGGACCAGCAGACGGACCAGCAACGGAACAATCACACGAGTCGCGAGAAGGAGGGCGAATCCTCGTGAGAAAGGGGCGGCGAGTCGCGAGAAAGAGAGTGCGAGTCGCGACGCCCCGCTGGTGATGAGAGGTTGAGGACGCTAGCGAACCAGGTAGAGAGGTCATACCATTACGGGGACCATAGTGGGTGAACCACACAGATAGATGGGAAGAAGAGGAGAAGTCAAACTGGCGAACCAGGACCAAAGTGGACTAACCACGGAGGACGAGAGGAGGAGAAGAGGGATAGACAGAAGAAAAAGAATCCACCATGAAGGATACAAGCTTGTTGTTGTCATAGCTATAAGCCGATGTCAAATCACGACTCCATCGAAATCATCAACTTTTATTTTTGTGAGGAATAAAAACCTAACCTAATATGTGTGGGGCTAACATAAAAAGGAAAGGAGAAGGCTGGTATGCCCAGCCGGAGATGGGAGAGGTGAAAGCCATCTCCGGCCGAAAACGAACGCCCAAAAGAAGAGCAAGAGTTAGGGCAGCGGAAGAAAACCTAACTAGCTGATACCATATAAGAATACGAATACCCACACAATATCATGCTTGATTATTATTGATAATAAGATGTGTATTTATACTACACAATAACTTGGAGAATACTCCACGATTTCCTAGATCTAGAATATTCTATAGTCTAGAATATTCCAAATTACAACCTAAATAATATCTATTATATTATTAACTATTAAAGACTTCCATTTGTCCAAATCTTGCAACTCTGATCTTATTATTTAACAATGTAACGAGAGTACGAGTACGTCATAGTTATTACTTATTAGAATAATCATCATTTTTAATTACATACTCTCGGAATAACACCTAATTTTGTATCCATACAGTACGCTTTTATTTAAGCCATCACCTCGACAATAGTAATCTTGTTGTTCTTACGACGCTACACTCGCTTAAGCTCACTTATGCTTAATACATCTTCAATAAAACGACCCAACCAATAATATGACGATCCTCCTTCTTCTAACGCAAACCTGCCTTTTTCACTCATATTCTTGATTTTTTTCCTCATATTATCATCCATACTCATTAGTTTCCTAAGACCTTTGTCTATCTCCTCTGCCGTTACCAAAAAGTTTCCATTTCCAGTGTTCATATCCATTCTGTAATCCATTCGTATTTCTACCGCCAACTGGAGCTCTTTCACTAATTCGAAGGCGTTCAGTTGTTGCTCCGCGTACATTGGCCATGTAGCTACGGGTACCCCAAACCATAGGCTCTCTAGCAAAGAATTCCATCCACAATGGGACACAAATCCACCAATAGCAGGGTGAGCCAATACCTCTACTTGTGGGGCCCATTCTACAATCTTTCCTCTATTGGCAATTCGTTCTAAAAAGCCTTTCGGTAGGGCCTCTTCGAAAGCCTCGTTGCTTAGGGTCAGACAAGGCTTTCGTAAGGCCCACAAAAATTGGTATCCAGATTTATCTAAACCATTGGCTATCTCCTTAACCTGTTCGTCATCAAAACTCCCCATACTCCCGAAACACAAAAACACCACACTAGATTTAGCTTGACCATCAAGCCACTTCATCACCGAGTCTCTATCACCATCAAACTCACCACCATTCTTTTTCTCCAACTCCAAAATCGGACCCACGGGATAAACGGGTGGGACTTTCTCGTCACGACCCTTACCGTTCATCAACGCTTGGATAGCAAATGATTCTAGCTCAGTGTACGTGTTTATCAAAATACCCTTCATTCGCCTAAACTTTCTCGCACGAGTGTGAACCATCTTATGGTTCCTTAACTCCTTAGCTTGAAAGGCCGCGGGTATAACCTTGGTCGTGACCGGGTTCTTAAACCCGGGCACGACCAAGAATTCCCGATCACTAAATTCCGTGGCAACGTCGACTCCACGATGATCGGCCAGTGACTGGGCATACAATATGAGGTTCAGAAGGCTAACCCCAGAGGTAAAGAACATATAGGAAGCAACATGTAACTCATCAGCGACATCCATCATGCTCGCACAAAAGAAGTCGAGGACAAACCCAACGGGGTTTGGAAACCCGGCCCTGACCCGGTCATCTAAAACCTGCCTCACAACCGGCTTGTAGAGCTCGATAATGGTCGGAAACGAGTAGGGTTTTATAGGGTCAGATAGGTCGAGGGATGGGAGGGGAGGAAGGGTGATGAAGGTGAGACGGGTCGGGTTCGGGTTGTTGCGTAACTGGGACTCTACGTAGGCGTTTGTTTTGTTGGATGGACTTGGAAGGTTGAAAATAAGAATGGATATGCAGATACGATCGTTTCTTTGAATTACGAGTTTTGCGAGTTCGACCGCGGACGGTATGTGTCCCATACCTGGGGCTGGAATTAACACCAACTCTATTGTATTACTCATGATTAATGACTAATTACATCCAAGAAATTTCGATCAATTTGTAATTAAGTTTGGAGAATGATGATTGATGAAAAAATATGCATGGTGTTGTGTGTGTGTGTATATAAAGTATAAAACCATAAAGCTGAAAAAATTAAGTGGACACATGTGGAGGTATATGATTTTAAGACGTGTACACGTTTAAGATTAACCTTTAGAAAAGAAATGTTTGGAACTTTGATCCATCTTACTTAGTTCGTATAATGATAATTATAAGTAATTTTGATTATGTAATCGCTTGAATAATTAATTCTAATATAAGGGTGAAATTAAATGTTACTTTCACGGAAAATGATTTGCGTGATCGAAAATGTCTTTGCATTGGTCACTTTTAAAATCTTTCGGCTCACATTTAATGTACTAGTAATTAAGTACGGAGTACGTACGTTACAAAAAGAACGCACGAAGATCAGCATACAATAGGGGAGTAGAAAAAGGCCGCTTAAACTGGTTTTTTAGCCATTGAAAACCCCTTGAATTCCGACTTTTAAAATTCTAAAGGTATGAATTCCACCGGTCACAAATGAGAATTGTGAGCTAGGTCACATTGTTCATGTTTTAGTGAATTGCATGTATTATGTGTGATAGGTCACGTTGTTCATGTTTTAGTGAATTGCATGTATTATGTGTGATAGGTCACATTGTTCATGTTTTAGTGAATTGCATGTATCATGTGTGATAGGTCACATTGTTCATGTTTTAGTGAATTGCATGTATCATGTGTGATAGGTCACATTGTTCATGTTTTAATGAATTGCATGTATTATGTGTGATAGGTCACGTTGTTCATCATATATATTAAGTTGCATATATTGTGTGATAGGTCATGTTGTTCATGCTCACTTAATTGCATATATGTTACATACGAATACTAGTATATAAAGGCAGTCGATATAATCAAATAGATGCACCATATCAGGAGGGCATTGAATGATCGACTGTGGATCGAAGAAGAAGAAACTTCCCTACTGTAAGTAATTGTAATTATTTGCATTTTGCTTTTATATATATTTTTCTAATTCTAATTATTGTTAGCAAATGAATTCTTGATAAAAAAAGTTGTAGATGTGTTCTTGATTACTCTCAACATCTCATGATTTCACGGAATAGATCATATTGAAATGTTTTCTTGCATTGTTGTTTGCTCTAAGTTTCAATTAATATTCAAAGCTGAAACATATGTGATTTTAAATTATGAATAATGATAACGTCACAACATGAATGAACTCGCTCTTTTGTGTCTGACAAGTAATAAACTCGCAAAAAATAGCGTACATCAGTTGAATCATGCCCTAAATTTATGCCTACCCAAAACTATTGATTAACGTTATAAATTAGCATGAAATAAATATCTAAAGTGAGTAGATAAGAAACAAAAGGAAGAACATATGATCGATTGTTGGTTCGAATTAAACACATGTGCAATCTGCCAATCTCATAAGCATTATTACCAAATTAAATGTCCAAATTTGGCTTTGATTATTGCAGTGGTCGTAGAGATGGAAATCCAACAACAAAAAGAGTGGGTTGAAGCGCAGAAGATATCAGTGAGTGTTGATCTTGTTGAAACCGCCAAAAAGCAACTCCAGTTCCTAGCTGCTGTGGACCGAAATCGATTTTTATATGAAGATCATGTTTTGAAAAGATCTATTTACAGGTAAAATATATTATTAGCTTCTCTTAATTCACTACCAAATTATATACATTTGAGTGCAAAACTCCCGTTGCAAATCAACTCAAATTTATTTCATGAAAATTAAACGATGTTATAACCGAATGATGTTGCATCTTTCAGGTACAATAACTTTTGGCTTCCTTTGCTTGCCAAACATGAGGAGAACCCTATCTCTGAAGACCCTTTAGTCGTTCCTCTTGATTGTGAATGGATATGGCATTGTCATCGACTAAATCCAGTATGTGGTTATAGACTGATATTTTTGTTTTGCCTTTTTTTCATGTATGAAGCATTTTAATACTTCTAAGTACTTGCGATTGTACAATTTTGACAAACTTTATGTTATACAGGTGAGATACAAGTTTGATTGCGAAAAGTTATATGGAAGAATTCTTGGGAATAGCAGAGTCATATCATCGGTTCAAAGTTCAATAAAGAAAAATACTGAAGCTATATGGGAAAAACTTTACCCTGAAGAGCCATATGAGCTTGACTTAAATAGACCATTTTCCAAGGTTGTTTCACAAACAACATCCCAAAATCCAAAGGTTACCAACTATGATCTTCTTTCGGCTGTTAAAAGACAAATGTCGTTCACTTTCCAAGTAAGTTTGAAGTGTTAGTCTATTTTTAGTAACAAAAACCTCAAGTCAATACTAATATCATGACACCATATTTTCAAACTGAAACAATACACTTTTTAACAGGTATCAAGACCATACATGTCAGACGATCTCTTTCTCCAAGAAGCAATGGCAAGATATAAAGGGTTTCTTCATCTCATTAGGACAAATAAGAAGATGAACCTAAAGCGAGCATGTGTCCCCACTTTTGACATTGATCTCATGTGGCACACACACCAACTTTGTCCAGATTCTTATGGCAAAGACATGATTAAATTAGTGGGTTTTGTGATTCAACACGACGACTCTGATTCTGATAGATCAAAAGGGAGCAAACTAGACATTGCACATTCTGAAACTACAAGGCAATGGGAACAAACTTTTGGTTCAACCTATTGGATAGCTGGTGCTGTGCACAAAGGAACTATGCCAACTCCTGTCACTCTAATTCCATACGAATTTAATGTTGAAGGAAAAGATGAATTCAACACATCTGAAAAATGTGGCAATCACTTGCAATTCCCAAGTGTTCAAGCAATGGAGGTAGTTATAATTTTTTTTTTTACGCTTAATACTCGAAACAACTAACAATTAAATACTGCTCATTTTTTTCTATATAGCAAAATCTAATTTGTTTTATATCCTAAGTACTTTGGATTAACTCATTGCTTTCATTTATAGGTTCTTTTGGAGTTTGCAGACATCAAGAATTTACCAGACGAGTACAAAGAAAATATTCAAGTTGTATTCAGTAAGATACAACCTGATAAGCTTTTTAAGGCTAAGAGCTCGCTGGGGATATCATCCTATTCTGAAGAAAGACAATTTGCTTTGTTTCAATGTGAACCAATGGGAGAGCTTGTCTTTGATATCATGTCTTATTTGCCTTCAAATGAACCAGCACAAAAATCACTTCAACCAATTGGTTCTTGCTCCCTTTCGTTGAAGGAATTGATGGCGTCTTCATCTCATAAACTTTCAACAAATAAATGGATTTTAGTTCATTCTGTATCTGGCCTCGAGTATCTTGAGGAGCCTATACTTCTCCATGTTTCCGTGTCGTTTACTCCTCCATCACGAGCACCTCAAATATTTCGATTAGTGTGTTCTAAGCCTTCTAAAGATACTGAGCTACATGCAGATGTCATGGATATTGATGGGAAAAAACTTTTTAGCCTTGGAGCTAGGTAACGTTGATCTTGACCTTTCATATTTGTACGAGGACCACTGATCTTTTGGGGAGTATTGATGCATATATGCCATACAAAAATTTACGATTACTAACTTTGTATGTTTGAACATCATTATTTGTATTTCAGCGATTTAATAAAGGCTACGAAAACATCCAACATTCCTGTGGGGAAGGAGGTGTTCTTCATCACAGACTCTGGCGAAAAGCATGCCCTTGGAGAATTTCATGGAAGTTATTGGTGCATCAAGGGAACCCAAGGCTCCTTCAAACTTCAAAATAATTCTGCGAAAGACGATAGTCTCTTTGAGCTTGTTGGTTATAAGATGGTAAGACTTATATATGGAGTATATCATTTTGTCTATTGTTTTCCAACTAGTAAAATTCGGAGTATATTCATGACAATTTCAAGATGGAATCATGCACCTTAAATTCCTTTTCATTCTATTATATGCACATATAGGTTAAGCTCTTTTCCGGACGGAGATTGGAATTCGAACCAAAGCAAAACAAAAATGAAAAACTAGAACAAGATTTCATGACTGTTGTCGAATTCTCTACCGAATATCCTTATGGAAAGGCAGTAGCACTTATCAACTCAAAGTCCAAAACTATCAAGGTGTGTATCTTTAGTTTACGATAATCGGTAATTAAGCTCATATACGTTGTTGCTACATATACTTATTTGAATTTTAGTTAAGTAATTTCACCTTTACCATCATTAATGTGAATAGGCAACAGATGAATGGATCTTCCTGCCAGGCATTGCCTTGACTTTCATGTTGTCCGATAATTTAACTACGGAAGGCTTTGCGAAGGAAAACTTTATAAGTGATGAAGAACAAAAAATGCTCATGAAAAACAAAGGAGATGGCGACAATGGTGGCGTCACAGAGAAGGCAAAACTTGGATATGGAAGCCAATGCATAGGCCAATGTACTAATTGCGGAGATAACGGGTCTAGCCCATGCGGAGATGACTGGTCTAGCCCATGCTCCTCCAGCAAATGCGTCACATGCAGAGGCTTGTGTACTAAGTGCGACAATGACGAGGCCCTCCAGGACATGATGGAACTTGGATATGGAAGCCAATGCATAGGCCAATGTACTAATTGCGGAGATACTTGGGCCGTCATAGACAACATGAAGAAACTTGAATATGAAGGTTGGCCTTGCAATACTTGTGCCATTCCCGGTGATGTTATTGACGTGACAAAACTTGCATATGGAAGCCAATGCTGTAATCAATGTGTCGAAGAAGCTGTTGTTGAAGACATGCCAAAAGTCGGCTTTACTACCATTGAGGATGTGGCTGTTGTCGCTTGAAAATGAAGGTGGCAATTATTTGTACATATAGTGTCATGATAATAATGTACATAAATAAATAAGCATGTTTAATCTCTCATGTTTGTAAATAAATAAGGTTGTCTCTGGAGTAGAATCTTGAATTTCAAGGAAGTATATATAAGAAAAAAAATCTTTATCATGTGTTGTTTATGGATATGTAAGAAAAAATTTTAATTAACCAAAGTTTTTGCTAATTTGTGTGTTTGTCAATAATCGCAACCATCGACAAACTGGCCACATACGAATATGAAAATATTACACTCAGGACAATGTTACAGGTCTACAATGTAGACACTTGAAAGTGTCTACTATTAGCATTAATTTTACTACACTAACAAAATTTTACTACTCACACAAATAATGTTACTGCATGATTTTTTCACACAAATTAATTTTACTACTCCAATCTCAATTTTACTACTATTGACTTAATTTTACATTGTAGACAAATTAATTGTGTCTACACTGTAGACCTTTATCAATATGCTTACACTAATTAACTTAACATATATCTAATTGATCACACTAAATATTTTAGAGCTAGAGGCGTAGAAGTATCACTCTTGTAGCCTTGTTTAAACATTGCTAAAGACATTTTCAATGAAACGACCAAACCAATTGGAAGATTGCTCATTCTCTAAAGCTTATCGCCTATAACTTATATTTCTTGCACTCTCTCTAATGTAGTTATTTGTAGCCATCAATATTTTGATGTTTGGCCAACTTAGTGCATGTTTGACCAAGCTAATACAACTATTTCTCGCAAATTATATCATGCTCCCGCAAGCAAGGAGCATGGCCTGGTGGTCCTCCTCACAATCATTTTAAGTGTGGTCTCCACTCGTCTATTGTTGACAGGCTAAGTCGTATGCCTACAAATATAAAATATCAATGCTAACCTAAAACGTAGTAAAAGGGAAGCAAGGTTTGTATCCACAGAAAACGGTAATTATCAATGTACGTCAAGTAACAAATGGGGGGATTAATGAGTATAAGTGATCAAGTAATCAAAACACAAAAGAGTAATTTGTAGACAAATGGAGGAAAAGATCTCGGACAATTAATACCCAATATCGTTCACCTAATTGGTCCTAGTTGTCAACTAATCCTAATTCGTTGAGTACTTAGTTGTAGAAATATGATTCCTATCGTTTCTTAATTGTAGCTAAGAGGAGAGATCAGCCCTACCTAATAGCCGTAATCGGTGGATAACAAAGACGCGCGCCTAAATTCAATCCAGCAAAAACATAAATCAATTAAACGATGTCAACTAAGATTAATAAGATCTAGACACACGCGGTTTCGATCCTCAATTAATATGTTTATTCTCTCTAACCTAATACCGATGTTCAGCATAGAAATACTAGGATAGTTGCTACTTGTGAATTTGTTAAAGCACTATCGGGCCTGGATCGCACCCGGTAGGAGGAGAGAGAGTCCACGACATAAACCGAAGGAGGTTCCAACCTAAAACCAATTGGCAATAGGTGGAGTAACTCCTTGGTTTATATAAATGTCAACTCTCTCCTCTTTTTCCAATGTGGGACACTCACATGTGTTATTCACTTCAACACTCCCCCTCACATGTGAGTTCCCCCTCACTTCAAACTTAGTCCATCTGCATCGGGCCCAGTTCGTCTTCTTGAGTCCCATGTCTTCAACCATGGGCTCTGATACCATGTTGGAATTTTGGGTCTACATTTTTATTGCTGATTGATATGAAAATTGATTGTTATTTTCTTCTTGAATTTCTTGAATGGTTGTTGTTGTTACATAGCACAAGTGCTATTTATAGCACTACTACATTAATGACATATTGTAACACCTCAAAATCGTTACATTAGACCCAAAAAACCGTTACATTAGACCTAAGGTAACGCTAAAAGGCGCTGCCAATGCCCGCGCTGCTTTAGGCCTAAGGTAACGCGTTTTGAGGTCTATTGTAACGCCTCTGCATTTGAATGTGATAGCGTTACCTTAGCTAATATCCACTGTTGCAATAGGTATCCCAAACGCAACAAATCTAAGGCAACGCTTCCGACTTTCAAATTCGACATTTTCAAGCTAATGCAACGCCATGTGCTATATATTTGGCCGGTTTTGCAATAATAATAATAATAATGCTTCATTAGGCTATGTGGGATTCGAACCCACACATTTAGTGCGAAAGTTGCACACAGCTTTACCATTAAGCTAATAGCCTCCTAACTAACCATTAAAGTCATTGTTACCTATGAAAAAGTCTTGCAAAACTAAAGATCGATAAGGTAATAAAAAGTATACTACTAATTAATAAGGAGCAAGATATAATAACCTCTTAAGTCACATTTAGATGACCAAACTAAAAACTCAAAAATCGAATATGAACTACCCATATAATAAGAAAAACGCAGCAACATACATTATAATTATAAGTCTTAACTTCACAACAATTAAGCAGATTTGTTAGAAAATTAGTAACAGGGTGAGGAAGATGAAGAACCTGCAGCTTTAAGAAGAAAAACAAAAGCCGGCAGAGTCTTCACATTATAGTTATCCATTATAGTTACTTTGTTTAACTTAAAATGCATGGACAATACGTTTCATGTGGATTGAAGGGGTGGTAATTTAGATCAATAATCTTAGAACAGAATTACACAACAACTATCTCATCAAACAACTTCAAACTTCATATATAAGCTTCCAATTCATATCAATAAATTGAGAGTAACTCAAAACAATACTCTACAGCTTAAAGACATATCTGACAATCAAAAGCACCAATCTTTTACCTCTAATCAATCATCAAATTGATACCCATCACCCAGAAAACTGATCAAAGAGTAAAAAACAGAAATCCATGAAGAACAGTAGCTTACAAATGGACAAATTCAAAACACATTACCGCCAAAGAAGTCATAAAAGAATGGCAACCAAAGTTGACAACCATGAATCCACAATAACAAGTAAAACAACCTGAACTCGACTTTCTATTAGGCACCATATCACATCCATCAAGCCTTATTGCTCAAAAGAACTTCCAATACAATGACGAAAGAAAAGCTATCATGAGATGAATTCCATAACTCTGCCTATAGGCTTTAACCATAACAAACACCAGACTTCACGGAAAACAAGTAGAGTAACAGACTAGTATCTACAACAAACAACTATAAAAGGCTCCATAACTCCGCACCTAGAAGTGCTCGCCATCAGAAATCCAACAACATACTTCAAACATCAGCCATCTATAAAGACTCCGCTCTATCGCAATCCAATCCAAACATAACAAATATCAACCACTTTGAGCAACAACCGGCCTAAACACGACTAAACAAAATGACAGTTGAAATTCTGACTTAAAAACTACTCCAGAATGGATGACTTAGTAAGTCTGTAATGCTGTCCTGTTTCAAGAACAGATTAGTATCACCACTAAACTTTGCTCTATATATTACAACGTAATTTCAACACTCTAATGATGCCAATTTCCGTGAGTACTTCAGAAAGCATATCTTACCAACTTAGTTCATATGGTAAGATATGAAGAAGCTTACTCAGATATTGAGTAACAAGCTTTCGTTCAGCCGGGTAATACAAAAACGAATATATGAATAATAGATACAACGCATTTGTCGAAAAAGGAACAAATTGCAAGTTTAAGAGTAAAGTGAACAGAACAAGATCATGCCAAAATCCTAGTAATTAATAAACAGATCTTATCATCTTATACTAAGGAGCATCAAAAGGGTGTCAAAACTGTCTTAATTCGCAAATTCCGGCTCAAAAATACGCCTCAATTAACCGAACAACAATACGACTTGTCGAGTACATAATAGAAGCAAGTTCACATTAATTTTTCTACCCCAATTTCCGAAAATTGATCAACATATATGAAAAGATTACGTCTTTGTAAAGCAAAGTTTACATCTGTGTGCAAAATTGAACAAGTTTGCGAAATTAGTAAGATTGTTGAAATCTAGCTATGTAAAGTGACCATAAAACCAATGCATTGAATAAATCAGCAGAGCAACATTTCAATCAATCTGATATAAACCCATCAGAGTTCACAGCAACAATTCAACTTATAGATAAGGTGAATGAATGCCCATAGTTCTAGATAATTGGAGCATAAAAATTGGGATAAAACAGGATATAGTACCTTAGATTACAAAGAAGATGAAGAAGAGTGATGCACTTATCAAGTTATCAGTCCACTTTTGCGTACTGGTAATAACCTTTGGAATCTTCTCGAGAGTCTTGAATCCAAGACCAATGCTCTTGAAGAACCTTCAGACTGCACAATTTCACCACCAAAACAAAATTAATCAAAAACCCATACGAAAATCCCCAAATTCATTTCATTTACAAAAACCCTAAATCAAATTAGTTGAAGAAAATGAAAGAAACGAAAACAAACGAAAGGAAACCTTGAAGAAAGCTTTTTCAGTATTCATTTTATCATATTAAAACAACAAAAACTAAACCCAGATACTTACTCATATTATTAGAACCCATATATGATTCGATTTCGCCCAAGTGAACAATACTTAGTCACAAAACAAAAATCGATTTCGCCAAAATGAACAATCAATTACGCCCAATTCAATTTCCCCCAAATCAATTCGACCTAAATAATCCTCTGCCCAATTTTTTAAAATCCCACTTTATGCGTAGGAATAGTGCAGTTTACGAGAAGGGATTGAGAGGATTTGAGAGTAGTTTTGTAAAATTTTGAGCAGAGAGGAGTGAAGTTTGAGTTTAGGGTTTGGGGGGAAATACTGGGGAAATGTTGGGGGAAATTTTGGGGAAATGTTGGAGTAGTTTGTCGCGCCTAATTTTCAGCATTACTAATCTTTTTTTTTTTTTTTTTTTTTTTTTTTTTTTGCAAGTAGCGTTACATTAGCCTAGATAAGGCAACGGAAAATTTCAAACGCAACGCCTATCAATAGACCGTTACATTAGGCGTTGCTATAGACACTTTCTAAAAGTTATTTACAAGGAAGCGTTGCAATAGGTAATCAAATGTAACGCCTACCTATCGACCGTTACATTAGACGTGTTGCATTAGGTCATTTTTTTTGTAGTGTAGTGTTACAATGGATAAGTCTAGAACCATTGTTCTAACATGGTTGTCCTAGACTTTTCTAGACACTTATAGTTTGTAGGGGATTACTCTAGATTATTCTAGGTTCTACTTAATCTTGACTAATCTAGATTTTTCTAAATTACTTCCAACACTCCCCTTAATCTGGAAAAATCTTGAACTTCATGTCTTCGCTGGTGCCCGTGTCACCGAACATTTCTTACCTCAAATTGCTTTGTTTTTGTTTGTAGGTGATGCCCTTCTCATCCCTTGTTCTTCTTGCTTATACTGGTGCCCTTGATCGTCACCGTTTTTCTTCTGTTGCGGGTGCCCTTGTCGCCCACCTTGCAGATTCCTTCTTTTTTTTTTTTTTCGTTGATGCCCATGTCACCAACATCATTTTTCTTGCGTAGGGGTCCTTGCCACCCCGACACAACTTTTTTTTTTTGTTTCGGTCGTTGCCCGTGTCATCGACCATCAAAATTGTTTGATTTTTTTTGTTTTGATTTGTTGTGTTATTTTTTTTTGGTTGAATTTGAGTCACCGCCCGAATAGATCGACCCGGCGCTCTAATACCACTGTTAAAGCACGATCGGGCCTGGGTCGAACCCGGTAGCAGGAGAGAGAGTCCACGACATAAACCGAAGGAGGTTCCAACCTAAAACCAATTGGCAATAGGTGGAGTAACTCCTTGGTTTATATAAATGTCAACTCTCTCCTCTTTTTCCAATGTGGGACACTCACATGTGTTATTCACTTCAACAGAATCAACAATCTAACAATTGTCCTTAAATTGTGATTCTAGCAATATGATAGATCTACGGCTAATTAGTTTGCAACCTAATTAAACAGTAAATCAATCAATAACAATAAGAGCAAGAGAAATAAACAATACTCAAACGAATAAAGCAATTAGAATCAAACTCACAATTGACGGTGAATAATAGTTTCGATTAACCGATCCGAGAATAAAAGTTTTTAGCCTTACATAGTCTTGAAAATAAGGTCTAAAAGTTGTGAATACTGAATCCGAAATAATAAAACGAAACTTAGGTTTAAATAGAAAAAGATTACAAAACGGGTTTAGGAAACCCGTCCTTACGCCGACACAGCAGCGGACGAGTCATCCAGATCGGGACGACTCGTCTGGACGACTCGTCTAAACCCAAACGAGTCGTCTGGCACCTTTTCGCCAGACTGCTGAAGTCACTGTGGGAGTCGTCTGGTTCGGGACGACTCGTCCGAATGACTCGTCTAAAGTAAGACGAGTCGTAGTCTTCAGCGGACTGGCTCTGGCGATATTTTTCAAACGGTTATAACTTCTTCGTTACATGGCCTATGACAACGTGTGACCACTTCGTGGAAAGCTAAGATCATGAAATTTAATATGCCGTTGGTTTCAGTGCAAAATTCTAAGCCGTTTGAGAGTTATGAAGTTTCAAAGTTGACCTTTGGTAAATGGACTGAAATTTCTTCCAAACTTGTCCAAAACTTGGCATCTCGCTCCTTGGATCATCCTTCATCGCCTCATTGTCGTTCCATACAATTGCACATCAATTTTGAGGCCAAACATACATACAAAACCACTAATTCTTATATTAAAGTACAAATACACGAATGATAGAATTAGCTAATAAATTGATCCAAAATCAACCATTTGAATGCATCAAAACCCATCTTTTACCACTACTAAGTGGTGTGTATCAATTTTGAGCAGGACCACCATGCTCCTTATGCTTACGGGAGCATGGTATAAGCATTGGCTATTTCTGGAGGTGAAAATGAGAATTTTGGAAAAACAGGGGTAAAGATCTTAATGATCCCTAGTAAGGCTTCATACAACTTATTAGATGAAATTAAATCACCCAGATGTCTAGTTATTTCCAATTAATCCATTAATCTAATTCAAGGAGAAGTGTAAAGCTTACCTCAATCATGGCAACAAATTTATCCTCCAAAACCGTATGCACCTAGCTAGCTACCCGCTATCATTTATAATCAAACCATCAACATTTCATTCATAAGAATCCATTTTGGGGATGCTTAAGATGATGTTGGTGTTGCCTTTTTTGTTATTTTCGTTGTTGTTGTCGTTGATTCCATAAGGAGGAAGGAGATTGGGATGAGAAGAAGATGAGCCTGAGAAGAGACTAGGATGAGGGTTAATTTTGACGGCAAAACCTACCTCTCCCGACAAATCGTTCTACTTATAAAAGTGCTATTGAAAAGTCATGCATCAGTAATTTACAGCTCAGAGGTATCAGTCAACAAAACCAATAACATAAGTTTCTTCCTTAGTAAAAATTCATGTTGGCTTATACAAGCAGACTCCTATGCAACGTGAAATTATACTGTTGGATCCAAATAAATAAAATTTAAAATTTTGTACGTCAAAAATTTGTTAATCACATTATTAAATACGACAGTTTCACGTGGTATCCCTAAACTAGTACAATTTGGTGCCCTTTAACTTTGCACTTTTGACATTTGGTGCCCCTAATTTCGCATTCTCTTCTCACTATTAACTTTTGGCCGTTAAGTGATGATGTCACACTATTCTTAAAGGGGTTAACATCCCTTAATCACAACTAATTAAAAAAACGGCAAATTCACGTGATGCCCCTGAGTTATGTCAAAATGAGCGTGGTGCCCCTAATTTCCAAACTATTACATCATGGTGCCCTTGAAGTATGGTATGTAGTACACATGGTGCCCTTTTGACTAATTATTACTAACGACGTCAAATTTTGACCGTTAAGTGATGATGTGGCGTGGGTTAGGGTTCAAGAAAAAAAAAATTAATTAAGGAATCATATTATTAATATAAAAACGTTACAACAACAACAACAACAACAACAACAACAACCAAGCCTTATTTCAAAATGGTTTGAAAATTAAAAAAAAACTTTAAGGGATTAAATTATTAATATAAAAACGTTAACTTTTAAAAAAAATTGTCTTTTTTTCGAAAATTCCAATTTGACCCTAACCATAGTGTGCATAGTGCCCCTTAGTTTTACATAACAGTACACACGGTACCTTGGTTGACCATTTATATAATTAAAAAATCGTTGTATGTTGAGTAATTTGTTAAAAATTGCCTTTATTATATTTCACCAAAAAAAATAGTAACCATCTATGACTTTTTTTGTCTGGTAAAAGCCGTTTTTTCTAGTAAAAAAAAAGATTGGTTATTAGCAAATTCATCAGCATAAAGAAACTTTTCTTTTTTGAAATAGTGTGGCATGGGCACCATGTGTACTATTTGTCAAACTGAGGGGGCACCATGTATACAATTACATATAACTCAACGGCACCATGTGCACAATGTTTAAGTCAAAAAGTGGATTATTTCGGCGGAAAATATTCAAAAAAAAAAATCTAGCAATTTTTTTGAAATATTTGAAAAAATAATACTTATCCCTTAATTAAATTTTTACCCAAACTCTAATCCACGCCACATTATCACTTCACGGTCAAAATTTGACGTCGTTAGTAAAAATTAGTCAAAAGGGCACCATGTCCACTTTTGACATGCTAAAATCGTATGCCTACATAAAATAGCAACACAAACCTAGAACGTAGTAATGGGTAAGTGGGTGTCGTCGTATTCACAGAGAACGGTAATTATCTAAGTGTGCAAAAGTAACAAATGGGGGGTTCTGAGTTTGCATTGATAAAATGTTTAAACGAAAATAATTAATTTGAAAATTCAATTAAGGGAAAAGTCTCGGACGATAAATATCCACTATAGTTCATCCAATTGATCATTGTCCTCACTTAGAACAACTATGTTGATCGCCTTGTTGTGAAAATGGAGTTTCGATCGTTCCTAATTAATAGCTACCAAAAGAGATCAGCCCTACCAACTAGCCATAATCACTGAATAACAAAGACGGGAGCCTAAATTTAATTCAATGAAAGTAATACGCAATAGAACTATAACAACTAGGATAGATAAGATCTAGATGCATGAGGTTTCGATCTTCAATCAATATGTCAATTCTCTCCTAAACTCTAGATCTATGAGCATCACGGAATTCAGGTTGAGTTTCTACTTGTGAATCAATTAAACAAACAATTAGTCATTTGATTAATGATTCTAACAATATGATTCAACCTAGGGCTAATTAGTTGTACACCTAATTAACGATAAATCAATCAATAACAATTAAAACAAAGAGAATGATAATACTCAACGATAATTGAAATAGGCAGAACTAACAATTTTGGCGGATGTAGCTTCAATTAATCTAATCCGAGAATAAAAGTATTTAGCCTCGCATAGTATTGAAAATAATACACTTCTAAAGTTTGAAAACGAAATGTTCAAAACTACCGAAAGTTTAAAGTAAATATTAAAAAAATTACAAAACGGGATTAGGAAACCCGTCTAATACGCCGACGCATCGGGGCGACTCGTCCAATAAGGGACAACTCGTCTTACTCCATGCGAGTCGTCTAAAGAATCTGTTTTGGTCGCCGGACTGATTCTGGGGACGTTTTTCAAAAGGTCATAAACTTTAATCTCCCGTTGGTTTCACTGCAAAATTCTAAACGGTTTGAAGGTTATGAAACTTTAAAGTTGACCTTTCGTAAATGGACTGAAATTCCTTCCAAACTTGTCCAAAACTTGGCATCTCGCTCTTGGATCATTTTTCATCGCCTCATTGTCGTTCCACACAATTGAACATCAATCTTGAGGCCATAAATACATTCAAAAACCACTAATTCTTATATTAAACCACAAATACACGAATGATAGAATTAGCTAACAAATTGATCCAAAAGCAACCATTTGAATGCATAAAACCCCAACCTTTACCACTACAAAGTGGTGTGTATCAACTACGTACCATGCTTTAGAGGCACCATGATGTAGTAGTTTGGAAAATGAGGGCACACGCGCATTTTGACATAACTCATCAGGAACACCACGTGAACTTGTCGTTAAAAAAACATCATAAAGATTATTGAGAAAAATAATTCAGCAAATTCCCGTGGTGCCCCCAAACTATGTCAAAATGCATGTGGTGCCCCTATGTTTGAAATTTGTACATCGGTGCCCCCGAACTTTACCCTAACCGGCACATGGTGCCCTTCCCACCCTTGTCTGTTAACTCTAACCCTTTGACCGTTAAGTGATGACGTGTGGCAGTGATTAGCGGCTGGCGGGAAACTTATTTAACGATTAACTATTATTAAATTTAAAAATAAAAAAATCTCTGAAACTCGAAAATATTTCACATAAAAATTCAAATTTACAAAAATTAGTGAACATGGTGCCCCTAAACTTTACCCACCAGGGCACATGGTGCCCCCTAACTTTACCCCCCAGTGCATGTGGTGCCTCTCTTATAACATAAACTAGAATTTATAGAATTAATTTGATTTCAATGGGTGTTTGGGAAAGGTTATGAGTGTTTAATTTTGAGAAGGTTATGAGTGTTTTGAGAACTCATTGAGGGTATAATGTTGTTTATATACACACAATAGTGTAGTTTACGACGACTAGTTTTCAAACTAGCCGTTACACAAGAATCAGAGGGGCACCATGTGCACTGGGGGGTAAAGTTAGGGGGCACCATGTGCACTGGGGGGTAAAGTTAGGGGGCACCATGTGCACTTGGGGGTAAAGTTCAGGGGCACCATGGGCACTAATTTTTTTAAATTTGAATTTTTTTGTAAAAACTTTTCGAGTATTCTGAGAAATAATGTTTTTTTAATTTTTTTTTAAATTTTATAATTTTTTTAATTAAGTAAAAGTTAATCCTTAATTAACTTTGCCGCCAACCGCTAATCACTGCCACGTCATCCCTTAACGGTCAAAGGGCTAACGGAGTTAACAGACAAGGGTGGGCAAGGCACTATGTGCCGGTTAGGGTCAAGTTCGGGGGCACCGCAATGTACAAGTTTCAAACATAGGGGTACCACGGGCATTTTGACATAATTCGGGGGCACTACAACAATTTGCCGAAAATAATTCTTTTCTAAAACTCAAAAAAAAAAAAAATTGCAAAATTTTCAATTTGCTTAAAATCTTTATTTTTTAATTTTAAAAAATGAATTTTAGGGGCATGTGCATTGTAGTGTAAAGTTTAGGGGCACTAGTTGCACTAGTGTAAAGTTGAGGGGTACCAATAAGGGGCCCCATGTTAGGTTTTCGCCCCGGGCCTCGAAAATTTTCGAGCCGACCCTGGTTACAGATACAAATCATTCCTAATCAAAGAAAGAAAATCGATCTACTTCTTTGACAAAATAATGTAATAATGTTCCTGGATTTACATTCTCATCTTTTAAAGAAGGAAATTCATTCACAATAATTCGTCATACAGTATCTACTATGAGTACCGAAATTATCTAAATACGATGCCAAGGTTAAATTAAACTGAAACATTCAAAAATATTACGATCATTATGTAAGCTAAACTCGTGATCTGAATACCCTCATAATAATACTTCTTCATGATGATGAAGCTTGACCCAAGGGGGCCTATTGATCTGTTGTAGTTTGTCAAATGATGAGTAGCTTTGTCTGCCAATAGAAGAGAAATTCCACATTCATCTCATCGTCATGGCAAAATCATCAAATCTTCGTTAGATCTCAGAATTTAAACCACGTACGTATATTGTGGTAGAGTGACCTTCTCGATGAGATAGAATGAGTTATTGTAACAATAACAAGTAAGAAACTAAATGATTTGTTAGAAAATATTAAGAAATATGGGGCTTACCACCGTCTAATTGATTGGTGACAGCTCCTAGAGATCGAGATTTAGGAGTTAGGGTTTTTCAGAGAGAGGGAAGAGAGGAGATATGTGACAAGTTTGGCTACACATCCTAAAATTGTTAAGAAGAAATAACGACACATTTTACTTCGTCTACATGAATCCTGTAATTCTTTGTTACAATAAACGTCACATATGATTAAATTTGTAGACAATTTATAGTTGTTACATATAAACTCTTAACGTCACCAGAATGTCATACACATTTAATTTAAGAAGCTTGCCTAAGAATTGTACCATACATTTCAAGCCATAAACATGGAAATATATATCACATTGTTATGTAAGACAATACATGTTTGGCTTAATTTTTCAAAGTGTTTTGGGTCCCTAAAAACAAAAAGTTGGCCAAACATAAAGTTTTTTAAAAGTTTAAAACTATTTAATAAAACCTCTAACTCAAATATTGACCTTAAAAAACAAAAGCACCAAATTGGTGTTTCTGTTCATGTATCTCTAAACTTAATCATTTTATGAGATACTAGTTTGCATGTCCGGCCCGCGTCCGGGCTACGTATTTATATTGTTTATACTCGTTTCATAATAATGTAGGTTTATTATGTTAAAATATTATTTGGAACGAATAATTTACATTATTTTTTTCTTTCAACTGTTGTCACTTGTCATATTATTTTATTATTTATTTCTGCTAACTCATCGTATTTTATTTCCTTTCATTCTACATCACCCGTTACATTATTTCAGTTTCATTCCATATTCCATCACATGTTATACTATTTCATTTGCAATCCACTATTACATCACTCATTATACTGTTTCATTTTCAATTCATTCCACTATCACATCACTCGTTATACTATTTCATTTTCATTTCACTATCCCATCACCCATTATATAACATTATATATCAAATTATTTTTTACCATAAATTAATCTTACCATAATTAACTAACTTATGTAATAATTATAAGTAAGGTTTTCCGTAAATTATGTAATAATTACTATATTATATGATGACTTAGTTCTATCCAATTAATATTTTCCATAAATTAGCTACTAATTACAATATTAAATAATGACTTAGTGCTATCCAATTAATAAGTGTCACATGTCCTCATGGGAAAGACTTGGTTTCGGGTTTTAATATATACTAGTTTGCGTGCCCGTGCCGCGCACGGGCTCCTTATTTGTATCAATCATATTTTTTTTACAAAAAAATCGTTGTTAGATAATCACATTCTACACATAAATGTCACATGTTGAACATTATTTAACGTATAAAAAAAATATAGTTTAGCTATGAATTTATAAGTGTTAGATATAAGTTAAAGAGTATTGGTTATCCCTTATAAAAATGATCATTAAAAAATAAGAATAAATAAAAAATAAAGATGACGTTTTGATCGAGATGAGCCTTTGACTTACAAATATAAGAATAAATATTCATTAAAAAATAAATAATGAAATGCATATCGTGAGATTCTTAACAAAAAGTACCTTCACATATAATAAATTATGAAAAGCACATCAATTTCATGCGGACATGACATGAGAGGAACTCAATATAACCCAACATGCTCTAACCATACATGAAATTGATCTGACCCTCCCAATTTCCAACTCTATTGGCATTATTCATCTATTGTTATCTTTGTTGAGATTATAAAGAAACCTATAATTCTATACATACGTAATCATCTTAGCAAGAGAAACATATTCCGCTTAGTAATTTACATCATTATCTTTATAGTTTTTAAAAAATTAATAAAGTCATTGACTATATACATAATTGTGTTAATAAGTATCATGTTCCTGATTCTAACTTTTAATCCAAGATTTTGAAATATAACTCTTTCAACAATAAGTTACCACACGTAATAGCAAGTAGTAGAGGGAGAACTTTAATAATCAATTTTAAAAATAATAACTAAATTAAAGACTGATACTCCCTCCATTATTGATGTTGATGTTGCATTGTAAATGTCACGTATTTGCCATTATTTAATGTATGAAAAAAATTCACTTAAGTTGTGATATTATAAATGTAATCAAACATTTATCAGAGCTTAGTATATAGTCATCATTATTTCAAAAGTATTATTTATTCTAGCTAGTTGTTTGCATCAACAGTGACATTATGCGAGAAATCCAGGCCAAAACCTCGACGTGGTAGAACATGAGTCAACTCAATTCTATTCATGAACCCTTATTCATGAACCAATGCTACATGACAAAATAATGTTCAACTTGAACTCGATTTCGATTCTTATAAGAGAATGAAACTCTTTAAAAATATGAAATAATAGTAGTCAAGAAGCCAGATAGAGATAGAGAGAGAATTATATAGAAAATTTCGTGATAAGAACTTCACTGTATGTCTAAAAACCCAAAAAACATTGAACAAAATTCGAGATGATGCGATCAAATAACTTTTAGTTACCAGTCACAATGAGGATCTAAAAAAAAAAAATTAACATCACAAAAACTATAAGGCCCATTTAGATAGCAACCCGAACCGAAACCAACTCGATTCGACATGCCATGAATTTAATATGCCCTAACCCGCTCTGACCATATATACCTAGAAAATTAAGGTGAAAACTACACTCATATAAGCTAACGAAACATTCGAAAAATTAGAAATCATAGTAGTCAAGAGAATCCAAAAAAAAAGGAGAAAATAAATTATGGTCAAACTTTTGTATCATATTTATTTATTAATTTTTCATTATTACTCTTTGTATAGACATACTTTCTTCACTATATTCTAACATAGAGGAAAAATTTATACTGCTTGAATTCCATTCATTTCTTTATAATGCGCTTGATATTCTACATATAAGCAATAGCATTGCTTAATGTAGTTGACCTTTTTGAAATATTACCCTTTCAGCTCTAAATTAACATAGGAAGAGTCGAATTGTAAAATTGCAATAACATATAAGCTGTCAACGGAGAACTTTATATAGTCACTTATTACAATAAGAAGTCACACTCGTTTGCATCAAAGGTGGCACAATCCGAGAAATTCAATAACTCGGCGTGGTAGTATCTGACTTGACCAAACCCTTTGCTACATGACACAATAATGTCCAACCCAAAATTGATTCTGATAACAATATAAAACAAATCAAACATTGGTACTCAAGAAACAAAAAGAACAAATCGTATGTACAAATTCATGAACCAATGCTAGATATATAACAAAATGCACCATGCAATGGCAAACTCTATTCATGAACCAATTACTAACTCTTTGTATAGACATTTTTCTTTAAGTAATACTGAGTAATATATTCTAAACACATGGCTTAAATTATATTAATTTTTTTTGAATAACTCTTTTGACACTTGTACGAAAGAAGTCGAATTGGAAAAATTAGTAATCGGAATAATCACTTGTTAAACTAATAATAATTCACATTAAGGCTATACTTTTCTCTGATTCTCTATGATTTGTACATTCTTTTTTGAACTCTTTTTTTTTGTGAAAGATGTGTTGCAAAATGAAAATGTGCGCCAAATATTACGATCATGATTACAAATTCGAAGAAAACCATATGCTTTGTATAGATTGGAAATCATTTTTCTAGACATTTAATATTTTCTACACTTCATATATTTTAAAACTTTCATTTTTCTATTTAAAAATAAAATTATCTAAATATTCAACTAATTATAATTTTTAATCGTTTATTAATTTTCCTTATTACTATTTTAATATTTCTTATCAATTTCCATATCCTAATAATCAATAATATATTTTTTAATCTCATCCAATAAGGTTGTGCCAAGTGTCCATCAATGAAGGGCTGTACTCGGCTTTTATAATGTAGATATTAGATAGATTAGATAGTACTAGTATTAAATTAGATTATTAATTTGGCAAAAATAAAAAAAAAAAACAGATTCACATAACAAATAAAGTGTTTCCATATAGTACAGTATGTTGAACCAAACACTCATTAATTTTTCAAAAAACGATTTTTATTGAAATCGATTATGAAAAATAGAAACAGATTTAGATAAATGAGGTCAAATAGACACTAATTAAGCGTTGTTTAGCACATCTTCGATGAATTGATCCAACGACGTGTATGATGAGCCTCCTTTCTCCAAAGCATTCCTACCTGCTTTACTAATCTTCGTGACAGTATCTTTAATCCTGTTATCCATGCCCATCAATTTCTTAACCCCTTCTTCAACCTCCTCGGACGTTACTAAATAGTTTCGCTTTCGAGTAATCATATCCATTTTGTAATCCATTCTAATCTCTACCGCCAGCTCTAGCTCTTTCACAAGTTCAAAGGCATTCAGTTGTTGCTCCGCATACAATGGCCATGTAGCAATGGGTACACCGAACCATAAGCTCTCCAATACGGAGTTCCACCCGCAATGAGATATAAATCCTCCAATAGAAGGATGAGCCAACACCTCAACTTGTGGGGCCCACCCTATAATCTTCCCTCTATTAGCCGTGCGATCCATGAAGCCTTCAGGAAGGGCTTCTATAAACGTGTCGTTGCTGCTTGGGATTGCTCTCTGTAAGCGTGGTTTGCGTAGGACCCACAAAAATCGATATCCAGACCTATCTAAACCATTTGCTATCTCCTTAACTTGTTCTTCATCAAAACTTCCCATGCTCCCGAAACACAAGAACACCACACTCGACTCAGCTTGATCATCAAGCCATCGCATCACTGAATCTTTATCACTATCAAACCCACCATCATGTTTCTTGTTATCTAACTTCAAAATCGGACCTATGGGATAAACAGGTGGGATTTTCTTGTCACCGCCATTATTCATCAACATTAACGGTTGGATAGTAAATAATTCTAACTCCACGTATGAGTTAAGCAAAATGCCTCTCATTTGTCTAATTTCTCTCGCACGACTGTAAAACATCGTACGATTCATTAGTTCATCGACTTGAAATGCCTTTGGTATAACTTTGCTTGTGACCGCGTTCTTAAACCCGGGCACGACCGTTGAGAATTCCGGTTCACCAAACTCCGCGGCGACGTTGACTCCATGATCATCGGCTAGTGATTGTGCATAGAGTATGAGGTTCAACGTATTAGCCCCAGAGGTATAGAACATATAGGAAGGGACACGTAACTCATCAGCAATATCCATCATGCTGGTAAAAAAGAAGTCGAGGACAAACCCAGCGGGCTTGGGAAACCCAGCCCTGACCCGATCGTCTAAGAATTGCTTGACGACCGGCTTGTAGAGCTCGACGACGGTGGGGAAATTACGGGATGTAACTGGATGAGGTAGGTCGGGTCGGGTTGGAAGGGTGGTGAATGTGAGACGGGTCGGGTACGGATTATCACGTGACTCGGCGACTACGTAGGCGTTTATTTCGTTGGATTGTGTAGTATGAAGGTTGATAATAAGAATGGATATGGAGATATGCTCATTTCTTTGGATGATGTGCTTGGCGAGTTCTACGGTAGGTGGTACGTGCCCTATACCCGGGGCTGGGATGAACACTAGCTCTATTGTGTTACTCATGATAATGAAGGACTAGTTAAATTGTTTCTCACAAGACACTTTGATATATGTTCTCAAGATTAATGGATTATGTTTGAAAATTTCATGAGTGATTTCATACATATAGAGCTTATTAAAATCATGGAACATAACGTCTGGACATGAAAAGATCATGAATGATTCACATGTCAAGGCATATGATAAAAGCATGCATTGCATGGTGCGCACACACTAAAAACACTCACCATTAATTAACAACCCTATCTATTTTCTCTTGCTTTTTAGTGTGTGCGCATGGTGCATTAATTATTGTGACGCGCGTGAAACTACCCTCTGAAAAGGAAAACGAATGAAACAACATTTGGCCTCAAGAATTTCGTGAATTGAATTACGTTTCTATTGGTCCTATCGTACGTAACGGATTTTGTGTTTATTATGAGCAAATTAAAGCTGCATGAATCATGCCTCATGCCCAAAACACAACATATCTCGTTTTCATGAAGATTTGGCCTTTTTCCCGCTTAGAACTACTCCACTTTTTATCAATTATTATAACATTATGTACTCCTTGTTTTTCTTTATTACCACCTTAGCTTATCCGTTACTTTCAAAGAATAGAAATGTAACGCTTTCTTCTAATGTCTAGAAAAAGCCTTTGAAAATAACACCTAACAAAACTAAGGGAAAAGAAGAAAATTGGATAAGAAGAGAAAGCATACGATGTTGTTGCATGTAGTGTAAGTAGTCTATACTAGTGACAACTAACAACTTTAGATCTATTGTTGATTTGTTGATAAAAAGACTCTGGAGTAGCTAACTAGGCGGGAATAAAATTCTATCCCTCTTTGACATACTCCCGAGGTTTCCTCGATAAACATAGTTGTTCTAATCAACGATAATGTTTTTGTTAAGCGATATCATTTTCTGTAGTTATTAGTAGTTCATTATTAGCAAATACGGGGTATGTTGAGTTGTTGACAAACCGGACGCACTTATCAACATATTCGACAAAATTAACTCCGACGACGTTAAAAATACACCGAAAAAATCACCAAGTTAAGTGTAAATATGAAATGATCAGAAAACACGAAAACCTACAAATGTACCCTTGTCAACGAACCAGGTTCAGATAGCCGTTGAAAAGCCCGGCAAAGGGAGCAGCCATCCAGGGCAGTTACAGGGGCAAATTCGTCACATCAAAAATTATTGTACTACCAAAAAATTCACATTGTACTTGTGAGTACTCACACATGGTTTTTGCAGCTTAGATCACTTCTTCTTCACGCTATATATATTGAGCTATCCCAAAATTTCATTCATCAATTCATCATCACAATTCACAGATTACAGAGAATTTCTGTTTCCGTAAGCTCTAATTACCCGCCTTAATTTCATTTATACATTTCATTTATTAAAATTCTTGATTATCTGCAATTTTGATGTTTATTTGATTGTGTTTGATTTGTCTGTGATGTTTGATGCACTAATTATTGAGTATAATTAGGGTGGAATTAATGATTTTTAGTTTAAGATTTTCTTATTGATTTTGTTGATTTAATTTGTAGAAAAGTAGACGAAAACTTTGATATTTGAGTATGAAACCGAGTACCTTTGACTTTTCTTTTGATTAGTAGCTCTTAATTATTTTGGTGTAGCTTGTTAATTTTGTTCATTTCTTGTTCGGGATCGAAGTTTTCGTGGATTATAGGGGTAAGGATGCGTACATTTCGAGTTTCGAGCCCTTACCTTTTCGTGGTGGGGGGCTTTCGAGGCATTGGGGTAATGTTGTTGTTGTTAGAATCGATGTTTTAATGGGAATTTTGATTATTGGTGGTGGTGTAGGTGTATTCGAGGTGATATATGGAGTTCTAGTGTATCTATTAGAATGTGGAACCCGAATTTTGGTAGTGAAATGGAGGATTAATGGGGGGAAAGAACCTTTTGGTGGCTCGGGTTTTATGGTGTGATCTAATTAGAATTGGGGGCCTAAATTGAAGCAAAGAAGATTGCGGAATTAATGGGAAAAGGGAATTGTTTAGGGGCGCGGAAGTTTGTATGCAAGTGATCTGGTACAACTCTAGTGAACTTATTGGAACGTAATTTGGAGCAAAGAACACTGTCAAATCAATGGGAAAAGGGAAGTATTTTAGGGTTGAGTAACTGAGTAAGTCTGTAGGAAGTGTTGTGGTGTATATTTTCATTAACTTGTAGAAAGGAATTAACTTTCTTCATCATAATCCATGAGAAATACTGCATGATAACCGGAAACATGGTTGGTAAATTAATTCCGAGGTTCTGAGTGTTTATAGGTTGTGGAGATGGACAAGGCGCAGGAGAAAGAGTGGGCTGAAGCACAGACTATAGTATTCAGTGTTGATCTTGTGGAAGCTGCCAAGAAGCACCTGAAATTTCTTGCTGCTGTTGATAGAAATCGTCATTTGTATGAAGAGCCTGCTTTACAATGGGCTATCTACAGGTAAAATATCGTTGTGTGTTCTGGCTTGTATTTCTCTTTTGATACATTTAGCTATTTAAGCTGGTTTTTTGTGTTCTTTGGCGCTTTGGTAATGTCGTGTAATTTCTCTTGCGCTTAGCTTGCCATAAGTGGGAGCAGGGAGCCTTTGAGCCTCTGTTGTTGTTGTTGTTTGTTAAACAAGCCTTAAAAAGATATGTAAGTTGAAGGAATCAAAGTGTAAGAGGAGATAAGAAAGAGAGATCTTAGGAGAAAATAGTCCAAAAAAGAAACTGGAAAGATATAATCACAAATGATAACTTCCTTCACTGGATCAATTTCATTTGTGTTGCCAGCTCAAAGTTAGGCCACAAGCCGATCTTTTTCAATGCTATCACAAGTTCTGCATAAACAGTTCAGTACAGCCGTCTACTTTAGAGTGCATCACTACTGTAAAACATTTGTTTTACTGTGTTCCGCTTAATGCTGTAAACTGAATCCCAATTCACTTTTTTTTTTCTTTTTTTTTTCATTTTGCAATTGCTAGATGTCTTTGAATGCGTTGTCATGATGTTGAAAATGCAATTTGCAGGTATAATGCCTATTGGCTTCCTTTGCTCGCCCAACATTTGGAGAACTCTGTTTCTGAGGGCCCACTGGTCGTTCCTCTTGACTGTGAATGGATATGGCATTGCCATAGGTTGAATCCAGTATGGATCCTGGCACATTGTCTCTACTTACATTTCGTTTTGATTTTTTTGGATTCGGAAATGTCCTGTTCTAAATCTGTGGCATGATTTTGTGACACAGATTCGATATAAATTAGACTGTGTGGAGCTGTATGGAAGAATCCTCGGCAACCATAACGTCATTTCTTCTGTTCATGCAACATCAAAGAGTGCTACGGAAGAAATATGGAACAAAATGTATCCTGAGGAGCCTTATGAACTTAACGCTAATAGGTCCTTTTCAGGGGATGTTCTGCAAAAAAATCATCGGAATGAAAAGTTTACGAGTTATGATCTGGTGTCAGCTGTTAAAAGACAAATCCCTTTCACTTTCCAGGTAACAGAAGAAGCTCTGAGTGTTGACAATAATAAAATTCCCTCCCTTGTTAATGGAAATTGATATTAAAGGATGCTACAGGCTGACCTCTTGTTTTAGCACCTTTACCTAATCTTTGTGCTCTTTCCCATATGAAATCATAATCTAAGCAGATGTTTCTTACGTACCTGTGTAGTACTTGCTTTACTGATATATTTCTTGTTTTGGAAGGTATCTAGGCCCCACATATCTGATGATCTCTTTCTACGAGAAGCTGAAGCCAGATATAAAGGGTTTCTTTATCTCATTCAAACAAACAAGAACAACGGCATAAAACGATTCTGTGTTCCTACTTATGATGTTGATCTTATGTGGCATACCCACCAACTCCATCCATATTTTTACTGCAAGGATCTTATAAGAATTGTGGGCAAGGTGTTAGAACATGATGACACTGACTCTGACAGAACAAAAGGAAATAAACTAGACACTGGATTTTCTGAAACTACTAGGCAATGGGAGGAGACGTTTGGCAATAGGTATTGGAAGGCTGGTGCAATGTATAGGGGAAGTACCCCAGCTCCAGTCACCCAAGTTCCTTCTGAATATAAATATGGGGGCAAGGAGTTCAGTGCAATGAAATTTTTTGACGAGCCAATACAATTTACAGCGGGGAAGGCTGTTGAGGTAGTTATGACGTCCTATCAACATAGTCTCTATATGCTTGTTTTCTCCTTGCTTCTGCTCTCTTAACTCGGTTCTAATTTCCTTCTACAGGTTCTTTTGGAGTTTGTAGAAATCAAGAACTTACCGGAAGGCCGCAAAGAAAACATCCTTGTCTCTTTCAGTAAGAAACACTCGGATAAGCTTTTCAACATCAAAAGATCACTTAGTATACTATCCGAGTCTGGGGAGAAACAGGTTGCTTATTTTCAATGTGAACCAATGGGAGAGTTTCTTTTTGAAGTCATGTCCCAGTCAACTTCGAACAAATTGATACCAAAATCATCCAAGTTACTTGGTACTTGCTCTCTATCTCTGCAACAACTTGTGGCTTCTCGGTCTCAACTTTCAGCAGATAAGTGGCTCTCCGTGGATCCTGTATCTGGTCTCAAAATTTCTGAGCCAATTCTCCTCCGTGTTGCTATTTCTTTTACTCCTCCATCACTAGCACCTCAAATATATCATCTCGAGAAGTTTCAGCCGTCCTTGAAGAATTCTTGCTTTCTTCCGCTTCTAAATTGGGAAAAGGTTAAATACGACAAGACCCAGACATGTGTCACAGATGATGATGGAAATCATGTTTTTAGCCTTCAAATCAGGTAATCATTCTACTTTGTGGAAAGTTTGGAGCAGCATTTTCTGTCAAAACTAATGGTTCATCTCCTTAGTGGAAAGTTTGGAGCAGAAGGTTCTGTTGCTCATTAGTACTGTCAATTTCGGAGCTTCTGAAGTTATTACTTATTAGTGGTGTCAATTAGTGGATGTTTGTCTTTTAAAATGTTCTAATTTAACAGTGTGTCTGAACTCTGAACGTAATCGGTTTTCAGGAATATAGTCGAGGATGCGACAAAATGCTCCCCTGACTTGTTAAAGGAAATACACTGCATCACTGAATCTGGTGAAAAGCATAAGGTGGCTGAGTTCCTGGGAAATTACTGGGTTATAAAGGGAATGCATGGGTCGTTTAAGCTTCAAAGGAATTCTGCACATGACTCCCATCTCTTTGAGCTTGTTGGATATAAGATGGTAAAAACTTTTTTTTTTTTTTCATTTGGAATTTTAAACTAGAGAATTCTTGTTTAGCCCTGTTTCACTCTTCAATAATATGCCATAGTCCCTTCAAAATCTTCATGTAATTAACAAACGATGGAAATTCTGCAACTTGTTTGGTGGTCAAGATATGATTAGCTGATAGCTAATCATGATTTATTGTATAGGTGAAACTCTTTTCCGGAAGGAGGCTGGACTTTGAGAACCAGCAGTGTGGGGATCGAAGATGTGAACAGGATTTCGTAACTGCTGTTGAATTTTCTGCTGATTATCCTTATGGAAGTGCAATAGCTCTTTTTGACTTGAAGATGGGAACTATCAAGGTCTGTTTTCCGAAATGAATGGTACTTACTTGTTTTACCCCACCTTTCTTTCCTCACTCTGTTTCGTCTGAACAGGCACAAGATGAATGGATTGTCCAACCTGGCATCACCTTAGCACTCATACTGTCCGACATTATGAAAAGAGAGGGATACAGTGGTCTGACTACACGCAGCAACAACAAGGTGACTATATCCCCTGAAAATGCAGATGGCACAATGCAGACGGAAATGGTGATGCTTGAGTGTATAGGGAATCCAGTGCAAGCTACCTCTGAAAATGAACGTTCTGGGGGCGCCTCTGACTACCCATGCGAACAGGCACTAGTCAGTGCAGGTGCAGGATGTGGTAAGTGCGGTGCTATCTGCTTGTACAAGAGTGATTTTAAGAGTGACAATTGTGGAAGCATTGTCGAGAGCGGTGGTTGTGGTGGTGGTGGTAAATGTTGTGGCGGTAAATGTGGTGGTGGTAAGTGTGGTGGCGGATGTGGAAGCATGGTCAAGAGCAGTGGCTGTGGTAGTAGTGGTACTAACTGTGGTGGTGGTAGATGTGGTGTAAGTTGTGGAACCATGGTCAAAAGCGGTGGCTGTGGTAGTAGTGGTACTAACTGTGGTGGTGGTAGATGTGGTGTCAGTTGTGGAACCATGGTTAAGAGCGGTAGCTGTGGAGGTGGGGGTAATTGTGGTGGTGGCAAATGTGGTGGTGGCAAATGTGGTGGCGGTAAATGTGGAGGCATGGTCGAGAGCAGTGGCTGTGGAGGTGGGGGCAAATGTGGCGGTGGCAAATGTGGTGGCGGTAAATGTGGAGGCATGGTCGAGAGCAGTGGCTGTGGTGGTGGATGTGGTGGGTGTGGTGGCGGCTGTGGAAACATGGTTGAGACTGTTTTAACTCATAGTGCTAAGGTTGGCGGCGGGGACATGCCGAAGGAGGCTTCTTCCATGATGAACCAGGCTGTTGCAGCCTAGTTCAATTCTCATGTGTCCGAGCTCTGATTGTGTGGAATGATGTACATAAATAAGGCAGCTTTTCGCCCAGAATAACAGGGGTGACAAGCTTGTATGTTATTATCTTTGTGTATGTTATTGTTTCGGATAAATGAACTTGCTTGTTTGAGCATATTCTGGGTCAATCATGCATACATGGTTAGACGATTACCATATAAAGTCTTGTTTGGTTCATCAAATAGCACCTCAAAATGGTTAGATTGTTAACACACAAATTGAGTTCTTAACATGAAATTCCAAATCACCTAATCGTCGAACGAACTTCCAAATTACAAGAAAAACACACTATTGAAACTTGTTCGAGATTATGTGAAAATGGAATTGAGTAAATTGCAATATGCAAAAGCTCTTCAAAAGTTAGTACCTTTACACCAATCTGCTATTAGCGCTACGTTGATCGGAATACGATTGCCCTATTGTATACTCTCTCCACTTTCATTTGTAGCGTAGAAGTGAAGTTGCTTATTTGAACACACCATTCAATAATTTACTTTTTTTTTTTTTTTTTTTTGACAATTCAATAATTTACTTATCAAACGGATTTGTAGAGTTCTAGGACTGTAATAATTGATACACATAAAAAAGAGAAAATTATTCATCACATCAAATCATTACATTTATACGAACTGATATAAACAGAGAAAAATATATACTAAACAGAGATTACGATCAGCAAATACAAATGATAGATGGGTCGCAGCAGCATTCGTCAATTAGACAGCAGCAACATAGAGCAGCCAAGCTGCAAACACAAATAAACAAAATTAGTTCAAATAAGCAGATAAGCTTATTATAAGACGGTTTTATACAAGATCTTTTGAAATTAGAAAGACGGGTTTTGAAAAACGAGGAAGTATTACCAGCCTTCAAGGAAACCAATCTGCTTCTGAGGAGCACCATATTGATATTGTGGGGGTGCCATCACTGGTGGACCTTGATAGTAGCCTATGATTTCATTCAACATATAACCCAAATTATACTAAAAAAAAGTACTCCTAAATCGAACAAACCGAAAACATTTCATTAACAACGTGCAACGGATAGGAGGGATCCGAGACAAAGTTTGCGCTAATCCCTCATCGATTGTTGTAACATGGACATTTGTAGGAGTATTGACATTTGCGTATCACTATAATTAAATCTCATGTAACTCATTATGTAGCTAGGGACGTGATACAACAACGTTACCCCGTTGCTTCAAAACGTGTCCCCTACAGAACCTCAGCTCTTATCTTACGTAGTAAACAATAACATAGAGATGATGAATACACATACAATAAGAAGGGAAAGAGAGTAGAAGAAAGAAACCTTGAGCAGGGTAGGGGTATGCATACTTTGGATCACTCATGTTGTTTGGTTGGAGTGGAAAAAAGGAAGAAAAAAAGCAAAGAGGAGAAATTTCTAAAGATGCACAGAAGAATTTATTGGAGCTCTCGCAATTGTCAGTATTTGTATGAGCTAATAAACGAAAATTCTACTCTATATAGTAAACCAACTTTGAAAATTTACTTCACGGCAAAAAAAAAAAAAATAAAAAAAAAAAAAAAAAACTTTGAATATGATAGCAATGCCCACAATACATTACATAGCTGATACTCCCTCCATTTCATTCATTTCTTTACGTCGGGCCGGGTTTTGTGAGGGGAACCCAAGCCCAACGTAAAGAAATGAATGAAATGGAGGGAGTATATAGCTTGATGCCAATTAATTACTAGATGAAAAAAAATTACTCGATGGGGGTCATGCCGTCATGGTCTTATGGTGCCAATAAATAATGAATACTTTTTGACATATTTTCGTGGGCAGTGCTTGCGCAAGCACCCCTTTTAAGATCTTGATAAGTCACTTTAACGACTAAAATGTCATTGTACGTAGGATTAAATTAAATCTGGCTTACAAACGTTGATTAGACCTTTAAATTGTGATTAGAAGTCTTAATCACTCGAGTACTCGACCAAGGAAACGCACTAGTATTGGAGTTGTTGAAGTGATACCTAGAAAAGTATTTGGAGTTGCTCAGTGCTTCGGCATGATGTACGCGAATTGGCACTTTTGCTTGGCATTTGTGGTCACTGATCTAGAAGATGATATCTTGTTGCTGTAAGTTGTAAGTGTAGCCTACCCAAAATGCCAGCTTCTCATGATATGACATCCAGTTTCAACCCACAAGCCAATGCTTACGACTACAAGTCAACGATTGACTACTTTGAACTTTGAACATGAATTGTACATTTGTACTCACTTCGTCTCTTTAAATTGTTGGCAACGATTACCGGCATTTTACATGGTACTACTCCCACTAACTTATTTTACCTCAAAGAAAGATGGAGTTATTGGGAGTGCAAATAGTCTCTTCCAAATTTTTTTGCGGTTCCTTTAGGGTCACAATAGATAAGAAGAGGCGGTAGAGAGAGTTAAAAATTTATAACATTTCACAAGGGAGTGTGATGAATAAAGTAATTCCACAAGACAAAGCAATGACAAATAAGAAAATGTGAAAATTTATGAGAAATGTACTTGAAAGAAAACGCTAAAAATGAAGGTCTCAAAAAATAAAATTAAAACTTGGTAAGAAGTCGAAGTAATTTGGACCCTTACAACTTTGGCTATAGAAAAACCAATACAAGTCAAAATTTGTGGCGAAGCTTTCGTGGAATTATGCACATGACACTCATCTCTTTCAGCTTGTTGGATGTAAGATGGTAAAGTTTGTGTGTTTTCTTTACAAATGTAAACAAGACGAAATTTTGTTTTAACTTTCGTTTAATCATAAATGATTGTATAGGTGAAACTCTATTCTACCCACCCCTCGCCTTTGTTTCCTAACTCTGTTTTATGTAGTGAACAGGCACTAGACGAATGGATAGTCAGAACTTTGCATAACCTTATCACTCATACTATCCGATATTATGACTAGAGAGGGATAGATTGGTTTGACTGCAATGCAACGACAACAAGATGACAATCAGTGGCGTACCAAGGAACAAGTGACTGAGTGTGCAAAAACTCGAGTATAGAATCAAGTTGAGCAATCATGTAAGTGCAAGTTTAAGCATTAAAGAGTGACGAGCTGTTATGTCAATTTTTTTTTCGAAAGGAAGAAAATTCATTCATAATAATTAGCCATACGGCATCTACAACAAGTGCTGAAGTTATCAAAATACAACGCTAACATCAAATTCAACCCAAACCTCCAAAAAACTACGATCACTATGTGAGGTGACTCGTGATCCGAAAACCCTCTATAATAATGCTGTTTCATGATACAGCTTGACGCGAGGGGGCCTATTGATCTCTTGTAGTTCGTCGAAAGATGAGCAGATCCGCTAGCCAGTAGAAGAGAATTCAGCAACCATCTAAACGCCATGTCAAAATTAATGAACATCAGATTCTTCTAAGACCCGCACTCTCAGTACAAACCACCTATATGGTGGTAGAGAGATCCTCTCGAAGAGGTAGAAACGAGTTATTATTACTAATAACTAGTGATAGGTAATTAATTAGGATGTAGATATTAGAAATTTGGGGCTTACCACCATCTAATTGATGGGTGGTAGCCCCTAGATTGAGATTTAGACTTTAGGGTTTTTTTTTAGAGAGAGGGAGAGGAAGAGAGAAGCGAATTTCATAGTAACAGCTGTTATGTCAATTTTGTATACTCAGCTCGTGTTTTTTTTTTCCCATTTGTAACGTCTAGTCTGAATTCTTTCAGAAGTGATGAGCTAGCTTTATCTGAACATTTTAGACGATAATCAGATTATTGAACAGACTTCTAAAGTTATATGAGGATGATGATTGATTGATTGATACAAGCATATAAGGTATTATACCTGCAGTATATGATTACAACAAATCCGATTTAGGGGCACAATAATTTCCAGCATGAAGAGGTCCAAATCAAACTTCAGGAAATTTGGAAAAGAATACACTATAATTGTTCATCATATCAAATCTTTACAACTACACGAACTAATATAAACAGAGATTCAGATCAGCTAATAAAAATGACAGATGGGTGTCAGCAGCAACCATTAAACAGGCAGCAGCAATCGTCAATTTGCAAGCAGCACCAGCAGCATACCTCAATTTGGCAGGTATAAAATAGAGCATCCATACTGCAGACATGAATCCACAAGATTAGTTAAATTATTAGTAGTACTCCATATGTTATGCATGATATAATCAACAAAAGTTTATTCGAAAAATAAGTTATTGTGAGACAGTTTTATACGCGATGGAAATAAAAATACGAGTTTTGGAAAATGAAGAAAAATATACCAGCCATCAAAGAAACCAGTATCATTCCGAGTTGCAGGAGCAGCATATTGTGGGGGTGCCATCACTGGTGGACCTTGATACATTGTCACCAAGATTTTAGGGAATCATCATCACAAATTCACAATTATATTACAAATAAGTACATCGAACAAAACTAAAACAACGTTTATTAACATCGGACAGTGGTAGGAGGGATCCGCAGATCCCTCATAGCTCTCCGAATGTTTCCGACATTATATGTACACAATAGAACAACAATATTACCCTGTTGCCTACAAAGACTCAGCCTTAAGTAGAAAACAACATAAAAGTGTACTCATAAAAATATGGAAGGAAAGAGGAGAAGAAGGAAACCTTGAGCATAATCTGGATCACTCATGATTTTTTTGGTTCAAAACTTTTCTAGAGATGCAAATTCCTTGAACGTCAAATGTAGACCTTAAATTGACGGGTAATGATGTCGGTATTTGTATGATGAGCTAATATAGTAGATCAACTTTGAATGTGATAGCATTATAGCAATGCCCACATTGCATGGCTTGATGTCAATTATTAGATGGGGTTATGGTGCCATTAAATACGTTTTGAAATATCTTCGTAGGCATTGCTACTTGGGCAACCAAGTGCCACTCGTTAAAGTTTTGACAAGTCACGTTTGTGAATGAAGTACTGGCTTCTTTCTTTTGTGTATGTAATTATGTACTCTTAATCTCTTATCATAACTAACATAACTCATCATAGAAATCTAGCAACAGATTTACATTTGTAATTAGTGAATGGACATGTTAATTCTTGAGTGAATCTGTTATCAGTGAGTGCGTATATGGAGAGTGGGAGCGAGAAATGTGAGTCATTAAAAGTGGTTAAAATACCAACTTACACCCCATATATATTTATAAGCTAAGTGTTTATGCCATATATACATTTATCCTTGCTCTTTTCTCACTTCTTTTTCTTTCTTTGTTTCCATTGCTCCTCGCTTCTATGCTTTGGTTCACGTAGAACCAAATGCGCTCTCTCTCTCTCTCTCTCTCTCTTTCTCTCCTTCTTCTCCCTCTCACTCTACTCTTTGAGTATACTAGTTTGCTGCACATGCACTTCTTCTCTTCGTATGGCCTTGGTATATATCTATAGGAAAACAATCACTCAACTTGTGGCTGATGGTGGTTTCCAAAGTTTGACAAGCGGATTAAGGATGGCTTCGTATCACCGGTGCGGCATCATGCAAGATTTCTTTTACCTTTGGTATGTATAGTACCTCCCTATTTCAAAGTATAGTTCCTAGAACTTTAGCTTGCATTTATCATATGGATATTCCAAATTGGCTCCTTATTTTGATAGGCCGATACCATAATATTGTACAGTAGAAGAGCAGAGAGATGAGGCTGGTTTTCAATAAGTTACAGATGCATAAGCTAATTGACTCCTATTTTGAACTATATTCTAAGTACAAAGATATCTTGGGAGTGGTCGTGATGGATACGAGGGGCCTGTTCTCAAGTGTACCTCCTGCATGCATGCATGCATCAATAGTTTAGGCTAGCATATACTTGTGTTATTTGGCAATTTGAAGCACCTATGATAGGCATTTGCATGTTAGAGTGAAGTTTTCATTTCTAATAAACTCTATGAACCCTAGAAAGAAAAACGAATAACTACACGGGGATCCCGATCGATATATACTAATGATCAACATCAGGGGAAATTATAATATAGCCTAGGGCGGGCGTATATTGCGTTTTTGTACCCCATTTTATCGTTTCGATGAACAATTGATTTAGTCTGATGAGCAATGTCATTTGTTGTTAAGCACCGACGTATAAATCAATGTCAACTGCTCATCAAAATGCCCTAGAGCTAGTACAGAAACTACATACATTTACCCCGGAGGTACGGTACAGTATAAAAATGACACGGTCAAGACTATATAGCCGATAATAAGCCCGTCAATTCGGGGTTTTTAAATTTTACAAGTAACAATCCGTTTCTGGTCTTTCTCCATGCAGTATATGGTAAGAAGTGATAACATATTAAAAAGGACAATGCTAGAGGTCTACAATGTAGACACCCAAAAGTGTCTACAATCAGTAATAATTTTACTACACTGTCAAAATTTTACTACTCACACAATTAATTTTACTACCTGAATTTTTCATTACAATTAATTTTACTACTCCGACCTCAATTTTACTACTACTAACTCAATTTTACATTATAGACAAATTAATTGTGTCTACACTGTAGACCTCTATCAATTTGCTTCTAAAAATGATCAAAACCAAAGAACGCAAACTCAAATCCTATGTAGTCGTTGAAAACCCCACGAATACGGGCTTTTGATATTTAGTACCACACTGATTCCCAGCACTTGCCGGACAGTTTCATCATACACAAGCTCAAGATTTCCATGCTAACTCACATTCTTCTTGTTGTGCTATAACACACGTTCTTCTTGTTTTGCTATAATTCACATTATTGTTCTTGTTTTGATATAACTCGCATTCTTTTTGTTAAGTTGTACTATAACTCGCGTTCTTCTTGTTCTGCTATAATTCACATTGTTCTTGTTTTGATATAACTCATGTTCTTCTTGTTTTGCTATAACTCACATTCTTCATGTTTTGCTATCATTCACATTCTTCTTGTTTTGCTATGACTCGCGTTGTTCTTGTTTTTGCTATAATTCACATTCTTCTTGTTTTGTTATAACACGTTCTTCTTGTTTTGCTAGAACACGTTCTTCTTGTTTTGCTATAAGTCACGTTGTTCTTGTTTTGATATAACTTCACCAGTACTCCTATAAAAAGCCCTCGACATAATCGAATTGAAGCACAACATCATATCAAACAAGTGAATTTGAGAGAAAAATCAAAATTTCAGTGTAAGTCGATCTTGGTGCTAAATCTCTGTTTTTTCTTATTCCCAATATTAACTAAAGCTGTGCATTTTGATCTTTGTGTTCATATATATTTTTATATTTCTGGAATTAAAATTGTTTGATAGTTTTTACTCGAAATTTGATTGTAACAATGTTGGGTTTTAACTATTGGCAAATAGGGTGTAAGAAGAATCGAAATGGCACAAGAAAGAGAATGGGCGGAAGCACAGAAGATAACAGTGAGTCTTGACCTTGTTGAGGCCGCCAAAAACCAACTCAAGTTCCTTGCTGCTATTGACCGAAATCGCTTTTTGCACGATGATCATGTCCTCGAAAGAGCCATCTACAGGTTGATTAATTATCCTTATCTAACTACACATACATCGTCGTGATTTTGGAGTTGATGCTTGCTTATGTTGCTTGCATGTCTTAAGCTTTCTACAAATTCATTATTGATGGAATGCATCGAGTTGATTGTGTTTGACGTTGCATCAGGTACAATGCCTTCTGGCTCCCTTTGCTCGCCAAACACTTGGAAAACCCGGTATCTGAAGAGCCATTGGTTGTTCCTCTTGATTGTGAACTCATATGGCATTGTCATAGGCTAAATCCAGTATATTTCTAAATCCCTTCTTCTCGGACATATAAGTACTGTATTTCTAGTACAGTTCCTCTTTTATGTCTAGGTATTATTGATACATATGATGTACTTTCATGATACAGGTTAGGTACAAGTTTGATTGTAGAAAGTTGTTTGGAAGAATCCTTGGCTATCACAACGTCGTCTCATCTGTTCATGAGACGCCAAAGAACACAACGGAGGAGATATGGAACAAAATTTACCCCGAGGAGCCTTATGAACTTGATTTGCAGAAACCCTTTTCTAGCGATGTCTTGCAAAAGAATGCCCAAGATGGAAAGTTTACAAACTATGATCTGATTTCTGCTGTGAAAAGACAAATTCCATTCACTTTCCAGGTATTAAAAGCCTTGGATTTTGTCCATTATTTATGGTAGGATTTGACGTTCTTATCTAATTTAAACAAAAATACTAGGAGTCTGTATGTAAAACAATGAGTCTTTTACAGGTATCTAGATCGCATATGTCAGATGATCTCTTTCTCCAAGAAGCAGTGGCGAGATACAAAGGATTTCTTCATCTCATTCGAACAAACGTGAAGACGCAACAACAGCATTTATGCGTCCCTACTTATGATGTTGACCTTATATGGCACACACATCAATTGCATCCCGATTTATACTGCAAAGACATGATTGAATTGGTGGGATATGTGGTGCAACACGACGACTCCAAAGATGAATCGAAGAAGAAGGAACGAGATAATGGACATATGGATACAACTACGCAATGGGAAGATATCTTTGGCTTTAGCTATTGGAAGGCTGGTGGAATGTCGAGAGGAAGTATCCCTACTCCAGTCACAGAAACTCCCTTTGAATCCAAAATTGAGAGCAATGACCTCAAAGCATTTGAAAATTGTGGCCTCGAAATTCAATTTCCAACTGCTAAAGCTGTGCAGGTATGTAGTGATCGATGATACTCTAAAAACCTTACTCTCATATGCCAAATTGTATTGTACACGTTTTAGGATATTGTCGTTTTTTATTATGATCACATATGATATGATGTTCTCTTAGACAATGACTTGCCTTGTTTATTTACAGGTTCTTTTAGAGTTTATAGATATCAAGAATTTACCTGAAAATTGCAAAGACAATGTCTTTGTTGCATTCAGTAAGAAGCATCATGACAAGTTTTTTAACGCTAAGAGGTCGTTAACTATATCATCACATTCGAAGGAAAAACTATATGCTATGTTTCAATGTGAGCCAACAGGAGAGTTTCTCTTTGAACTTATGTCCTACGACTCTCCAACGTCCGGTGCATTGCAACCAAAAAACACAATGAATCTCCTTGGTTCATGCTCTCTTTCATTTGAAGATTTGTTGTCTTCGTCTCAACTTTGGACTGATAAATGGGTTTCAGTTGATCTTGTATCTGACCTTAAAAATTCTGAGCCTCTACTCCTTCATGTCTCTATTTCATTCACTCCTCCAACATTAGCGCCTCAAGTATTTCAAATGACGCGGTTTGAGCCTCTCCAACACGATCAAGTTCAAACTTGCGTAGTGGATGAAGATGGGAAAGTGTTATTTAGTCTACAGAAGAGGTAACACATTTATGAATACAATCCATCCTCACCCCTAATTACTAGATTGTGAAAACCATTATACATGCATTCGAACTACCACTTTGGTTAATAACGATTTACATGTGTGCACTCTTTTGTATTTCAGGAATGTGGTCAAGGATGTCATCAAATGTACCTCCGATTTATTGGCTGAGGTCGACTGCATCACACACTCTGGCGACAAGCATTCAATAATAGAATTTGATGGAAATAATTTCCTTGTGAAAGGAACTCATGGGTCGTTCAAGTTTCAAAATAATTCGGGAAAGGATGATAGTCTCTTCGAACTTGTTGGTTATAAGATGGTAACGTGAATATATAACATACTAACTTATCAGAGAGACTCTTTTCGACTGATTAGGTTCGTGCACATTCTTAAAACTTATTCAATCTTTCACTATTTTGTAGGTTAAGTTTTTCCGTGGAAGAAGATTGGACTTTGAACCCCAGCATACCAAAATTGAAAAACCCGAACAAGATTTCGTGACTGCTATCGAATTCTCTAAGGATTATCCTTATGGAAAGGCTATAGCACTAATCAATTTAAGGTCAAAAGCCATCAAGGTTAGTGTATTCGAAATATATGTAATTGTTAGCTATATGTTATTGTTTGATTTCAACATCCTTATATCTTTCTCCTTAATAATGATTCTTCAATAATGTGACCATGCAGGCAGTAGACGAATGGATAGTCCTACCTAGTATCGCCTTAACATTCATACTATCCGATTTTACAATAGAAAGTTGTAACAAGGAGAACATAATTACAAAAAGAGTGGACATTCATGAAGGATTTAGCACCAACCTCCCTTGCCATGTAGCTGAATCTGGTCTCCCTTGCCATGTTGCTGCCAAGGGTGCGGGCTCCGGTCTCCCTTGTCATGTCGCTGCCAAGGGCGCTGCCTCTGATCTCCCTTGTCACGTCGCTGCCAAGGGCGCTCGTTCTGCTCTCCCTTGTCACGTCGCTGCCAAGGGCATTGGCTCCGATCTCCCTTGTCATGTCGCTGCCAAGGGTGCTGGTTCCGATCTCCCTTGTCACGTCGCTGCCAAGAATGCTGGCTCCGATCTCCCTTGTCACATTGCTGCCAAGGGCGTTGGCTCTGGTGTCCCTTACCATATCACTGCCAAAGGCGCTGGCTCTGATCTCCCTTGCAAGTACGTCGCTAGTTCCGATCTCCCTTGCCATGTTGCTGCCAAGGGCGCTGGCTCCGATCTCCCTTGCCATGTTGCTGCCAAGGGCGCTGGCTCCGATCTCCCTTGCCATGTTGCTGTCAAGGGCGCTGGCTCCGATCTCCCTTGCCATGTCGCTGCCAAGGGCGCTGGCTCTGATCTCCCCTACCATGTCACTGCCAAGGGCGCTGGCTCTAATCTTCCGTGTCACGTCGCTGCCAAGGGCGCGGACTCCGGTCTCCCTTGCCACGTGGCTGCCAAGGGCGGTGTCATCGATCTTCCTTGCCATGTCGCTAGCTTCGGTCTCCCTTGCCACGTAGCTGGTAAAGGTGTCACTGGTTTCAACAACCTAGCTCAATGCAGTGCCAACTGCGCCAATTGTAAAGCTAATTGCGTGAGTTGTAAAGAGGGCAAGCTGGAAACTGCAAATTTTGAAGTGATCAAGTCTGCAGATTGTGCATGTGGACCATGTAATTCGGCCATAGATGAAGAATCAGGGACGTCAATGGACATGCCAATTATGATCGAGCCCATTGCCGTTTGAGATGGAATAATGTGATTCAGTGCGCATGAAAGTCTTTCATGCTATATTTTGGTTATGTACATAAATAAGTCTGATTGTAAGTCTCTGCAGTTTTATTTCAGTGGTGTTGTACTTCTGTTTATCTCTCGTGTTCTGATAGTCTATGCCCAAAAGAATGGGGGATCCGAGAGGAGCATATTGCGTTATCCTATCATGTATGTTTTGATCTCGTTTCAAAGTTTGTGTTAATAAATAAAGTCATGTTTCTAAGTAAGTTCATTATCTTCGATGTTTCGTCTCACCGTTGTTTGATAGTGTTCTTTAGTCTTTTGCTGGCAGAGGATATTAAAGGGAGACATCGAGCAGCTAAACTGGAAATTAACTGTACGCAGGAATGTTGGTAAAACTTAAAGAGTTTGATATGAAGCTTACTCAGTAGCTGGAATCAAAAGCAATCAAATACTAATAAGTAGCGAATGCTGCAAATCTCCAAGCGTTAGGATATGCTCTCCTAGAGGCAATATCCTCTTTCCATGCTCGTTTGCGAAGCTAAGATGTTCGCAAGGATCAATGACAAGGCTAGTTTCTGTAGATCCCTGAGCTTTGGTTTGGACGCGGCTGAATCCAACAAGTTGTTTCCTTGGAGCACCTTTGATAGCTCTCAATGCTTCTGAGTATAGCATTACGACATGGCTCCCGTCTGTATGGCCGATATTCATCACAGAGATTCTTACACTGAATCTCAAAGTGTCGCAGGATAAGTCATCTGTAGGGATATAATCAGTGCCAGCAGCTGCTTCTTGGTAAAGTTTTCTCACATTTGCATCTGCCTTCACAAATTTCAGCAAATTTAATTTGCTTGGCACAGACAAGAGCTTGTATGTGAAATTTGTGTAGCTTAAGCCATCTCCAAATTTATATACGGTATCTCCAGTATAAAACCGATGAGTCCTTCCAGGATAGAGCTTAGAAGGATCAGCTCGCATGTTCATGTTGTTCATTGGTATTTTGGTGAATGATTCTGGATACCAAGTTATTGGCAGTCTCCCACCTGTTATCAGGATCCGAAAGCAGTATTAGAATGATAATTTACGTCTCCTGCATGCTGCGATGAATGTACTACTAATCCTTGAATCTTAAGCTGTACTCTTCCAGCTGAGAGGATAAGTAAAACAGTGGGGAAAAAATGCTGTGGCATTTTCGCTTACTAACCTGGATTATATTCTCCAAAAATGACTTCTGCAAGGGCTTTTCCAGCAGCCTCACCCGGATAACCAACCCACAGGATGCTTGCAATTCGTGGGTCGTCTTTCGCAAAGGAGACATCTAAAGGCCCACCACCAGTTAGGACTAATACTAAGGGTCTTTTGCTAGCAGCAGCTACCCGAGAGACCAGGTCCATCTGTTTACCAGGAAGGAGAAGACTGACTCGGTCTTTGTCTTCAGTCTCCTGGCTCAAGTCCAGCCCAACGACTAGGATCACATAATCAGATGCTTCTGCCGTGGAAATAGCTTCAGCAAACATCACATCGGACTCACAGGACACGTCAAGGCACCCACCAACATAACTCGTCTGCTTGATATACATTTGTAGACCCTCAACATAACTTGTTGCATTGCAGGGTATTCCTGAACCAAGTGATAAGCTATGTTGGACAATGGATAGTATATGAGCAAATACATTATACACATATAGAAGTTATCAAAAAGAACAATTTCCTTGGATACTTACGATTATGTGACATAGTTCAACAAATTGATGTCATTTATATAAACGGCTAAACGCGTACAGAACTTTGGAACTACTTGACCAGGACATTAGATTCTTAAGACCCCCTTATAAATATCTGATCAAATAATGCAATGAGAGCCATTAGTTGATGTTTCACCTTAATTATCAACTTGGACATTTAATTGGTGCTCGATCTCAATGAGAGCCATTAGTGTGCAGAAGAATTGTATGAAGAAAAGGAAATTTACCTGTATATCCACCCCCTAATTGGCTTGAATTATTTGCACCAGGGCCAATGATAGCCAAAGAAGACACATCATCCTTGCTCAAAGGTAGGAAGTTCTTGTCATTCTTCAGAAGCACTATGCTCTGCTTAGCTCCTTCAAGTGTTAGCCTCTGGTGCTCTTTCGTACAGACGTCTTTGCTTCCATATCTTCCAAACATCCCTTTAGCAGGATCTCCATCAAATAGCCCCAGACGTAACAGAACAGGGAACAGGTTTTCAAGAGCTCGGTTTAATTCTTCCTCTTTGAGTTTTCCTTGTCCAATTGCAGATTTAGCATGACGGAGCATGTAAGTTCCACAATTGATGTCAACACCTGCAGAAATTCATAAACTTTACAAGGAAGAGGAAACTGAACACTGGATGATTACTAGACAAAACATACACAAATGAAGGCAATCGAAGTACATTTAACCTGCTTTGAGAGCATCCGCAACTGCCTCCTCTGGGGTATTGACATAATTCTGATACTCGTAGATTGTTGCAACTGCATCACAATCTGAGGTCACATATCTAGCATTTGGGGAGCAACATGAAAGTCGAGTTTAGCATAGGCTATAATAGATTATCCTTAAATCACGAAACTCAACCCTACAGCAAAATCCTTACCCCTTGAAACCCCACTCATTCCGAGCTTTCTGCAAAAGGTCGCCTCTTGAACATGCAGGAACTCCGTTGACACTATTATAAGAACACATCAAACAGCTTGCTTTACCGCGCTGAATGCAGCTCTTGAATGGGGGTTGATAAGTGTCCTCCATATCTTGTTGATTAACCTGCCAAAAGTTAAGAACGAATCCCCATTAAACCAATTTCCCAGAGAAGCCAGTATATACAAGTTCCTTAACAGATTAGCCAGTCCAAACTGAATGTATTACCCCAGTATCACCAACTTAGAGAAACACTTTATGAAATATCGATTCACCAATAAAAAGTTTATCCCTGAAACTTTAATAGCTCTTACAAAACCTGACATGCCCGCAAATCGTTACAACAATTAAGGGTAAGTGTCCATGGTTGTCATAACTGAGAGGGTGCATAATTACATATCCTAACTTTTAAGCTTGGAATATACTGAACTAAGTTTTCAGCATGATTCCAGAAATAAATAGTCAAGGCCTCAAGGGCATTGCATATAAACCTGATGCTCCCGAGATGTAGTTTAATTATTACATGCTCCAGCTTCACTCTTCAGCAAAAATTTGATCATTGCCACCTACAAGGTTACGAGACTCGAACCTTTCATCAAAATATGCTGTATGACAGCCTAATTAACAATCACATGAGTCAGGACTATTGGAACAAAAGTAACAACTTGACCAAAGACCAAGCGCATGACAAGGATTTTCAATAGACTCTCCCCACTCCACAAAGGCCCATACTTGCACAATCCCAGTGCTTAACTTTCCACAGTCGTGGCTTTATTCACGGTAATCCCCCGGCTGCTATGAAGACGGGCATCCAAAATGTTCTATACAGCTACATTCAATTTCACAATCACTGGGCAGAAGTTATCAGGCCCTGAGCCCCTGACTAGTGAGCACTCACTTAAGTGATTTCGCTCAAAAGCTCATCATATATCATATCTGAACTCATCATCTCCTTATGGCTACAAACATAGAGCAAAGAATCCGATGAATGCGCAACAAATGCTCAACAAAAAACTAACAGAGCTTGAAGCTCAAGGTACCCTCATGATCAGCCAATCTCAAGCATCAGAAGACATTGCATCACTGACATTGTTTTCCCATATTGAGAACTTCAAGAACAAATTCCACAATATAAAATTCATGTTCAATCAACACAACATTATCAGCTACTAATGCAAATTTGTTTGCATTTTCCTGCTATCACCAAACAAGATAATAAACAATCAAACAACCAATCCTTAGTCCCGAAATAATTTGAGGTCGACTAACATGAATGTCATCTATACACAAACAACCAACAAACCCAATTAAACAATTAAAACTGACATAATAATCTTACCACAGCATTGAAAGAATATCTGCTGAAATTGCCCCACATTTCCAAATCATAAGCAATGAAATGCTTACAACAAGCTGACAACATCAACAACCCACCTTCATCTTCAACCACACGCTTCTTCACCCCACTCCCAATCTCTCCCTGAAACCCTCTAACAAACTCAACCGCGAAAACCGAAACAACATGTGGGTCTTCCCCAGGAGTCTCTGCGCCTCTCCCCCATCTAGGGTCCCTAAAAATATTAATATTTGGTGCCCAAAAAGTCAACCCGGATTGACCCACATTATACATGGACCTCCCTTCAACACTTGTAGCAGAAGCAACATCAAACCACAGGGTTTTATTAAAGGTGGCAGCTTGATTAAGCACTTGTGGGAACATTGTAGCTGATTTAACACTACCATTGAAGTTGATACCTGGGCCATTACTTGCGATTCCATGAAGAGATTCAGACCACCATTCGTATGCAGGAAGATTCAATCTTGGGATTCCTGTGAAATTGTTGCACAGAAATTGGATTTTTTCAGGGAGTGTGAGGAGTGAGACAAGGGATTTTGATCTAACTGAAGTTGGGAGTGATGTGTTGCAATAAAGGTAGGAACTTTGATGTGGTGTGTTACATGGAAATGATGGTTTTGATTGAAGTGTTAGTTTTGGTTGAATGTTGAGGAGTGTGTGTAAGATTAGTAGGAGGGATATGAGTGGTTTGTGTTTAGTCATGTCTTTTGGATATGAGAGGTCAAAGGTATGCACTTTCGAGTGTCGAGCTTATATAGTCCCTCCGTCCAAGTTTAAATATCGAAAACGTGCCCCTTGTTAAAGAAATTGAGAGAGCCTCGGGTCAAAGGGTAAATCTCCAAAAGTCCGAGGTCTCTTTCAGTGCAAATGTGGGGGAAGATACGAGGTCGAAGTTAGCAGACTTAATGGAGGCGAAAGTGGTTGACCAGCATAGCAGATACTTGGGTTTACCGGGAACAGTGGGGAGGAACAGGAGGGCTGCTTTTAAGCTGATCAAGGATCGAGTTTGAAAAAAGTTACAGGGCTGGAAACGAAAACTGGTGTCCTTTGCAGGTAGAGAGATTCTAATAAAGGTGGTGGCCCAGGCAATCCCTACCTATCAGGCTATCACATGGGGCTCTTTAAAATTCCAACTAGTCTTTGTAACGAGATAAATTCAATCATTGCTCGATTCTGGTGGGGGGCTAAAGAGGGCGAGCGGAAAATTCACTAGGTGGCATGGGACAAGCTGTGTAGATCGAAGCTGGAGGGGAGCTTAGGCTTTCGTCATTTGGAGGCTTTTAATGATGCAATGCTGATGAAACAAGCCTGGCGGCTTGTTACAAATCCGGAATCCTTGGCTTCGAAGGTGCTTAAAGCAAGGTATTTTTCGGACGTGACTTTTTGGAGGCGGGTCTCGGAAACCATCCGAGCTTCGCGTGGAGGAGTATAGTGGGGGTACGACCTGTGCTGGAAGAAGGGTGTAGATGGATTGTGGGGGATGGTAAGGCGATTCGAGTGTGGCGTGATAGGTGGACTATGAGGAGACCATCAGGGCGCCTAATTTCGCCTGTAGTGGGGAGTGGTGATGTAAGGGTGGCAGATTGGATTGATGATGAAATGAGGTGCTGGAAACACGAGGTGGTGCGAGCTAGTCTTTTACCTTTTGAAGTAGAGGAGGTCTTGAATATACCTCTATCAGCGGGGAGGAGGGATGCCAAGCTGGTTTGGAGTTACAGTAGGGACGGGGTGTATACAGTAAAATCTGGGTATCATTTTGTTATAGAGAGGGAGAGACGTGAGGAGGGTCAGGTGGGGTGTAGTGATGACGCGGGGAGCAGACGATTGTGGCAGGAGCTGTGGAGGCTAAAGGTTCCACCTAAAGTGCGTATGTTCGCGTGGAGACTAAGTAGAGGAGCCTTACCGTCGATGGCGAACATACATAGGCGTATCAATGATGTGGATTTATTGTGTCCCCGATGCCAGATGGGGATCGAGGATGACCTGCATGCTTTGGTTTTGTGTCCGCAGGTGTTGGGGGCTTGGGAGAGTTTGGGATTTGATGTGAGTAGGTGGGGAGTCGTTGTCGTCGAGGGAGGGAGCTGGTGGAGGTATGGTGCGAGGCTGAGGAGGGGATTGATAAGGAGTTGGTACTGGTGTTGGCATGGTCTGCTTGGAACGCGAGAAATGAGGCAGTCCATGAGAACAAAAAAATTAAGGAAAAATTTAGACTCTTAACACGTGCCCACATTAGAAAACCCGAACTCATATTTGAAGAAAAGTAAAAACGCCATAACGACGTCGCTTCAGCCCCTCTCCTCCTCTCTTTGATTTTCAAATGCGCAACGAAAATATGTAATTCCCTCTCAAATCTCAGATAAACAGCAGCGAAGAAAGCAGCAGTAGCACACTGCAAACCCACCAGGTGTTTGCGAAAATGTCGCACAGAAACACCGTCGCTAAAACCCCAGAACAAACTTCTCTGAGAAGATCCCCTCGTCTTCTCCTTCTTAAACACTCTCCCAAAACCCCAGATCCCACTTCCAAGAAAACCCCCTCTTCTAGTACCATTTCTTCAAGAAAACCCAAAAAAAATCCAACAAATCCTTCAAAATCTTCGATTAATTTGAAGAAATGCGCAACTGTGTCTGTAAAATACCCGAAATCAGGAAATGGGTCGAGGAGAAAATCCAATTTGGGGAGTGGGATTGACGGGCCTTCTCGATCTTCGAGGTTAGTTAACAAGGTAACTTCTTTGAAAAGCTCTCGTATTTCTTGTGATAGTGGAATGATAATTGATGGGTATGTTGGTAGTATTACTAGAAGTAGAAGAAATTCAAAGAAAATGTGTTTAGTAGGTGTTGATAATTTGGGAATGAATGATGTTGTTGAGTCTCCTGTAACCCCAATTGGTGTTGGAGAGAGAAAATGTAGAGGTACTGATAGCGAGACGAGTGATTCGCTTAGATTAACGTTTGGCGATGCCGAGAGGAGGGTTACGCGGAGTTGTTCTCGAAAAATGGGTGGCAATGTAGGGACTAGGAAGGTAGAGAACAGGCAATTGAAGGGGAGTGATTTGTTTGAGAGTCGTGTTCGAGAATGTGGTTCAACAGGAATTGGTAATGGTAAGGGGAAGGAGGATAGTGGTGATGGAAATGGTGCTCGGAGAATTATTGTTTGTGGTTTGGATATAAGTGGGTTTGGTTTGGTTTCTTCTTGTGCTACTCCTGGTGGTGGAAAGGGGAGAGGTTGTAGTGGCAAGGATAGGCGTGGGATTGAGGGAAATTCTTGTGATGATCGAGTAGTTGAGAGTTTTGAGAGGAGGATTACTCGTAGTGCATCTAAACTGATGGCAAGAGAACGTGATTTGTGTGGAAAAGATATGGAGAGGCAAACAATCAGGGTCTCTGCTAGGAATGTGGCTGGGAAGGGAGAATCCAGAGAGGAAAAGAACGAGAATCAGGAACTTGGTGGAGTGATTAAACAGCGCACTACTAAACGAGTAAAGAGGGCAAAGCAAGCTTCGGTTACATCTTTCTCTGCTAGGTTAGAAGGGGAAGAGGCAACATTGAGGGACATTGGCGTGAAGAAGAAGAAAAAGGAGGTTGTCAAGTGTGGTGATGTAGAAAATGACAAAGTGAGAAATGCAAGCTCTGATGCTGTGCCCTTTTGTGATGAACCTGGAGGAGAGGGGAAAACACAGGCTACGGGTGAAGGCAACAAAGTCGTTGGGGTCAAGAGGAAAAGAAAGCAATCGGGTTTCCAAGTAACTGATCAAGGATGGACAAAGGATCAGGAAGCAGCATTGCAGAGAGCTTACTTCGCTGCAAAACCAAGTCCACATTTTTGGAAGAGAGTTTCTAAACTGGTAATGTTTATGTCACTTCTGTGTGTTTATTGAGTACATAATTAGGCGTATGTCATTTCTCTATGTTTCTATCTAAGTTGCAGGGCCCTAGGTCTTTTCACATATACTTAGCCAAAAGCCATAATAAAAGTCATAAAAGCAACTGCAAGTTTTGCAAAAGTTATCATTACAGTGAACATCATGAAGCAGGAATGTAATAAAATGTAGCAAATATAACATTCTTGTATAAAACGGTTTGGCAGATACAATAACATCACTGTAACTTTCATCCGGTGTGCCTGCTAGCTGGAGTAGAAATGGTGTTTGTTTAGGTTGTTTAGCCTATTTGTGAGGTTAAGTCCTCAAAACAGCAGCTGTATATCATATGAGGAGAATAACTCGTAGTTATGTCGAACTGTCGGTCATAGTAACTTTATTAAAGAAGTACTCCTCCCCTTCAGTCCCTCTTTAACACAATCCCGATAAATTGGCTGGGCTGAGTGGGACTTGCTCCTGCTGAAGCAAATTGTAATAGGGAAAATCAAATTCATCTCTTGGCTGGCTTAGGGATCTAGCAGTAACAGGTTTATTGTGGATGTTTTTTTTGTTTTTTTTTTGGCATACACAAGACGGTTACTAGATGACTATTCATGTTAGCCGACCCCAAATCATTTTTGGAAATAAGGCTTGGTTGTTGATGTTTTTTTCTTTTCTTTTTTTTTGGATATCTACTGTGGAAGGTGTTTACGAGAACTTTATATATGCAACATCTCTATGCAAAGAAAGTACTAGTCTATAACCAAAATGTATGCAGTGTCGTTGAAGCCATATTTGTTTCTTTTGATCTTAAGACTTAAGAGCATTCTAGCACAATGTGCCAAGCTCAGGTCTAATTATTGTGTTCTGTGAATTATGGCAGGTTCCTGGAAGATCTGCTCAAGAATGCTTTGACAAAGTTCATTCAGTCAATCTGACTCCTCTTTCAACTCGAAATCCTTCAAGGGCTAAAAAACAAATTTCACCACTTGGGTTTTCACTCAAGGGTGATGATATTTTAAACTCTTTTCAAACAAAGAGCAAAAAAAATTGCAAGACCAAACGGAAGAGTAATGTGGCTCGGAGAAATGTAAGACACCTACTGCAAAAGTATTGTCAAGATAGTGATGCAGATTTATTTTCCGTGCTGGAGCCAGCAGTGAATCCCTCGGCTGAGACTCTGAAGCTAAAAGCAGTGCAATTGACCCCAACACAAACATCAGGAAGCCCTGGATCGTCCTCAAAGTGTCGCAGCATGTCTTCACTTGGTCCTAAGAAGCGCCTTTCTAGGCTTAGTGGCATCTGTGGAAGCCCCATCACAAGCCCTCCAGTTCTGAAAAAGGTGAAGAATATGGCTTTGCATGAGAAATACATTGATCAATTGCATATCAGGGAGGGTAAAAGAAAGGTAGTATCTTCGCGCTACTTAAAGTCAGTTCAGCGCAAAAATGATGGGGCCCCGAATCCTGCTCAGACCAAGAATGTTATCAAAGCTGCTAAAGATGCGCTAGTTTCTGATGCAAGAGATGTTATTGAAAAGTTTTGTCATTCTCAGACAAATCTAATGGAGGCATATTCTGACTCTGAAGAAGCTTTTGACGATGACAACGAAGATGACATGGAGCTGTAAGAAATTTTCTCCAATTTTGTAGTACAATAGCATAGATCCAGTTCTGACCTTGTATCACTGTAACATCTTGGAATAACATTTAGTCTGTAAATCCCGTGATCTCCAAATAGCTGTTGCCCAACATTATTCTCGTAGGTCAACCACAGATCTGTAAGTTCGATCTCTGTACATAAGGGCCGTTCATTCTGGCTTGTACTGAATATTTTCCTAGTAATGCTAACACAGCTTCAGACTTTGCATTATCTTTAGTTTGTAATCTGATTCATTTTGATCATATTGGTTGAGCCACTGACATGATTGAATACAGATAAAGTCGGAAACCTGCTTGCCCTATGACGAGTCCAGTTAATTCGATATTCAAAGGTTGTAGCTTTAATGCTGTCTTACTGTATTATCCATGCTTCATTGTACTTGCAGCTCATGGGATTCACTTAATTCTGATGGCATTCAGCTAGTACTACCATTACTAACGCGAATTGTGCTTCCTAGAGAGTCCGAATTTCATTGGATGTACACTCCGCCTCACCATGATCCTGCAGTAAGCAATTTTGCAGTACTTTTTCATCGACAATCCGACATTATGAACCTGTAAAGGGATTCTACTGAGCAGTGAGCACTCTCAGCAATATGATCCCGCAGGAACTATTTGAGTGTTTGGTAGGTGTCAATGATACAACATACAACCATCAATATCTATTTTAGGTAAGTGGTCGACTGGTTGTTAAATCCTCGCTAGCCCTCCCTTTTCCTTTCTGTCCAAGGCGGAGTCATACCTCACCTTAAACCGTTTAGTGTGCACACTTTGACTCTCATAGGTCTGGATCACCTCCCTAACACACTGGACTTCCTCCTTTCTCGCTCTGCAAAATACAATACTATCATCAGCAAAAAATAAATGCGAGATTGACGGAGCCCTCCTACTAATACGAATACCATACAGAGCCTTCCTTCCCACCGCCTTCTCTATGAGACCCGACAGAGCCTCCGCACAGAGAATAAATAGGTAGGGTGAAATCGGGTCACCTTGCCTAAGCCCCCTAGCTGGGTGAAACTCATCAGATGGCGTACCGTTCACCATGACCGCCGAACTCACAGTGGAAATACATCGCATGATCGTCGATATCCACTTCTCGCAAAACCCCAGTTTCACCATTACTGCTCGTAAGAAATTCCACTCAACCCTGTCATATGCCTTACTCATATCCAGCCTATACCCCAAAAATCCTGTCTGCCCACTGTAATGAGTACGCATATGGTGAAAAATTTCAAACGATATTAAGGCATTATCAGTAATTAATCTCCCCGGGATAAAGGCACTCTGCGTAGCCGAAATTATCAAAGGCGGGAACACCTTCATTCTGTTGGCGAGGACCTTCGAAACAATCTTGTAAATTACGTTACACAAACTTATGGGACGGAACTCACTCATCTGTGTAGGCTTATTTACTTTGGGAATAAGCACGATCAATGTCTTGTTTACGTCCTCCATTCGGCTCTCACCCTCAATCAGCGCCGCTACATACCGTGTCACGTCATCGCCTACAAATCTACAATATGCCAGTATTTTTGATAAAAACTCGCATTCATTCCGTCAGGTCCTTATGCCTTACTCGGTCCCATCTGTTTCAACGCCTCCCACACCTCCTCTTTACTTTTCAAGAAATTGATGATTTCTAATACACCAAAAGTTTAAAAATCCTATTTCAGAAAAAAAAAAAAAAAAAAGTTTAAGAAATACTAGCTCCGTAAATCAAAATCCAAAACAGTGTATTGTTTTCGACCTCAAATAAAAAAAAATGTATGGTTTCAGATTGTGTGTTATGAGGTGGTAATATAATTAATATTGAGCATCGCCAATGGTGAGAAACATGAGATTGTTGTATTGCCCATATATGTAGTAGAGATAAGGTTATTAGCCAAAAAAATTGTTTCACTTCAATGTAAGCTATATGCAATATAGTTTAGCTTAAAAAATTAAAATATTTTAGTTTAATTCATTAATTGTAGACAACATACACTGTATAAGGTATTTTTTTTTCTTTTTTTGTTTAATATTAAGTTAGGTAGTTTGGGAAGGCTACATTTGCCCACAAAGCCAGGGACATCACCGCCTTGGAATTATACTCCGAGGGGTATAAGCTAATGACGTAACCGTAAGAAGTTATCATGTGGACGATAATTACGTACTCAGATGATCCATATATGCAGGCCCGGCCTTTAGCCTAGGCGAGCTAGGCGGCCGCCTAGGGCCCCCATTTTTCGGGGCCCAATAGCTGATAATTCAGTATGTTGGCACTAAAAATTCATTAATGTGTCGGAAATTAAATAAATTAATTATTTTGAATTAATATCAAATTTTAATTCAATTTAATAATTTTGCCCTGTCAAATGAAATTTGGGTCGATCCAGTTTCTAATTCGGTAAACGGGTCATCATCCAGATTAAAAAGGCAATTGGGCCAAGTCCACATAAAGGCCTAAAGACAGGCCCGTGACTGCAAGCCCACCTGAGATTAGAGTTTCACTCTATATAAATAGAGGCTCCCTCATTCATTTTCAGGTTGGAAAAATTAGAGATAAGAAACCCCAGAGGATTTCTCTACAAACTCCCAGCCACACGCAGTCAACAAGCACATCAGTGCCGCCTGCAAATCAAATCGAACGCAAGTTCAAACCCCCAAACAAACAATCAAACTAAAACGTTCAAGGAGAGAATCAAGTCCCGGCGACCCTCTCAAGAACAACAGTAACGCACGCGGTCAACGCGCGCATCCCCCTGCAGCACGTACGCTACCAGTGCAGTGTACCGTACGTCGCACCCCCTACTGCGTAGTAGAATTCAGAGGATTACTAGAGATTGTAAACACACAACTATTCTGATATTAATAAAAATTACTTTGTTTCCTTATTTTGTCTTAGTACAAAATTTGTGCTAACAAATTTGGTGAACCCGACGTGAAAGCTCTACCTCTCATCCCTACTACGTACACATCAAGTCTACTGCAACGACGATGTCTGCTGAACAGCAAACTCCTCGTTCCTCCAAGAAGACTTCCAAAAGGACAACGCAGGGTGCCGCCAGCGCTACTACAGCGCAACCTGCCGGCGTCTGCACAAGAGGGATGGCAAAGAAGGCCGCCGTCAACGCTGCTGCTGCTCGCCTCCGCGCTGCCGAGGTTCCTAAACGACCTCGTAGAATCTCAGTTGCCTCCATCGCTGCAGCAGCTACTGCCATCATTGCTTCAGCTTCTCCTCAGCGCAGGAGGGTTAAGGATGTAAAACCCGGCAGCCCTGAAAAGAAGTATAAGCCGATCACCACGTCTGTCATGACGGTAACACCAAAGACTGTCGAGGAACAGATGGCGGAAATGCAGGCGCACTTCGAAGCGCTCAGGCTCGAGAACGAGGAGAAGAACAAGAAGATTGAGGACCTCCAGAAGAAGGTAGCTGAGCTGCGCAAGACTAAGAAGTCTCATGACTCCGAAAAGGGGAACAGCAGCGATGAAGAAGAAGAAGAAGAAGAAGAAGAGGAAGAAGAAGAAGCTGATGATGAGGAGCTTAAGCACGATGAAACCATCAAGGGTAAAGAGGGCTCCTACACCCAAAGTCAGCTGCAAATGCTGATAGCGAATGCTGTGAAGAATCAGCTCGGTGACAGCTATACGAATAGCTTTCGCTACGTCAAGCCTTATACTCAGAGGATTGACAAGTTGAAGATGCCGTCGCGTTATCAGCCGCCCAGATTCCAGCAGTTCGACGGAAAGGGCAATCCAAGGCAGCATATCGCACATTTTGTGGAAACGTGCAACAATGCTGGAACGGGAGGCGATCGACTGGTCAAGCAGTTCGTGAGGTCCCTCAAAGGTACCGCATTCGACTGGTATACTGACTTGGATCCTGAGTCTATCGACAGTTGGGATCAAATGCAGGACGAGTTCCTGAACAGGTTCTACAATGCCAGGCGCATCGTTAGCATGAGCGAGCTCACAAATACCAAACAATGGAATGATGAGCCTGTTCTTGACTACATCAGTCGTTGGCGCGCATTGTGTCTTGAATGCAAAGATAGATTAACCCAAAGTTCAGCTATAGAGATGTGCGTTAACGGTATGCGCATGGATTTGATGTTCAGCTTAAAGTCAAATAGGCCTAAGGACTTTCAAGACCTCGCGACACGCGCCTATGACATGGAGGTTACATTGGACGCACGCAAGAAGGAGCATACCTCCTCTTTTACGAAAACACTATTCGAAAAGAAGGAGTACAAGAAAAATGACAAGACCTCCAAAAGCACGACAAAGGAGGCCATGGCTGTCACCACCAGCAGTGGTCCCATCAAGATCTCTGGGAAACCAAAGAATGAGAAGAAGAAAGATACGCCTACAAGGGAATACAACCGCGATAGGCCTTCTTTAAAAGAATTGATGGATAAGAAGTACCCTTTTCCTGACTCTGACGTGCCAGAGATGTTGGAACAGCTGCTGAAGAACAAGCTCATCGAGCTACCTGAACCAAAGCGTCCTGAAGAAGTAGGTAGAACCGATCATCCCAGGTATTGTACGTATCACAGGATGATCAGTCATCCCACTGGAAAGTGTGTTGACGCAAAGGAGAAGATGATGGACCTCGAGAAGAGAGGGGTGGTAACATGGGACTACGACGACGTCGTAGAAACAAACTGTACTACAGTAATGGAGTGCTCACCCCCATCATGTCCATGCGACAACGAAGTTGAGTGGTATCCCACTCCATTCGGTTTGGTAGTGTTGAACTTGCGCTATTATGGCTACCAAGACCGACCTCACAAACAAGTTTTGTGTCACCAAGCACCCTGGATGTCGACGACGATGAGGGGTGGACGTTGGTGACAAGAAGGAAATCGAGGAGGCAAGCGAAGCCTCAACAACAACCTGTGCCACACAAAAGGGCACAATCAAAGAAGAAGGGTCCACGGCGACCTAAAGGAAAGAAGAAGCCAAGGAAGGTTGTAAAGCCACACATGTCACCAATCAATCCCTTGGAGCAAAGTCCATCGGCGCCTGTCACCCTGGAAAAATTCTTCCCTGAAGGCTACCTCGACAAAGTCACTGCATGCACAGTGTCAGCTTCAAGCGAGGATGAAGAGGAAGAAGTCTTGGCAGAGGAGGTTTTGACAACTGAATTGTCGAGCCTTAAGAAGGATGAGAAAGTGTCAGCCACCTTACGCACTCTCCCTGCGCGCATGGGTGGAAACAAATCTTTGGTCTGTCGGAGGAGACGCGACAACAAATAATCCAAGCTCTTCTGAACCCGAAGTTGTATGTAGAAGAGACCAAAGATGCTACGGATTTTGAAGAAGAATCGTTCAAGTGCGCTTCGTGCAGCACAGCTGTGACATTTTCCGATGAGGATCTTCTATTGGGGTCTAAACCCCACAACAGGCCACTCTACGTGTCAGGCTACATAAGAGGGCAGAAGGTTCGTCGAATCCTTGTGGATGGAGGCTCAGGCGTTAGCCTCATGCCTAAGACAACCATGATAGAGTTAGGGATCACGATGGACGAACTCTCCAGCAGTCGTATGACTGTTCACGGTTTCAACTCCAATCCCGAACGTGCTATCGGTCTTATTCGCGTGAACCTCACGATAGGGGATCTCTCTTCGGACACGCTGTTTCACGTGATAGACGCCAGGGCCTCCTACAAGTTGTTACTTGGTCGACCATGGCAGCATCAAAATGGAGTTGTACCATCAACGCTCCACCAATGTCTGAAGTACTATCGTGGAGGTGAGCGAAAAATCATTGGAGACTCGAAGCCTTTCGACAAAGCAGATTCGTACTTCGCTGACGCTAAGTTTTTCGACGAAGACCTTTGTTCATCTGAGTTGCTGCCATCTACCATTTCCTCAACTGGAAAAGGGGTAAAAAGGAACAAGGTCGTGGTTCAAGGCAAGGCGCCAGTTGATCAACAAAGTCGACCAAAGGTCGCCGCCACGCCAGCTGTTGTTCCAGTCGTCAAAGTTCAGCACTCAACGCCAAAGACTACTGCAGCCGTATTGCGATATATTCCACAGTCGCGTCGCAAGGACGGACAAAACCCTTTTGAGGAGTGTCAAAGCTCACAACCAAGGACCACAGAGGTATATAAACAAAAGAAATCCGTCAAGTTAGAGTGGGTGAAGAAAGTTGTCACACCTCTACCTAGCAGCAGCCAAACGCCAATCGTGAAACCTCCAGTTGCAGGATTCACTCCCTCCACCCAGGTGACAATGGCGAATGAAGTAACTACCTCCGGGGAGAAAGATGTAGGGAGGTTCGACTCCAATGCATACAAGTTGATGGAGAAGGCCGGATACGATTTCCAAAACCCGACTCCCTTAGGCGACGTCGTGGAAGTGGAACCATACGGTCTCAATGCAACCCAAAAGAAGCTGTTCAAGGAAGGTGGTGACTTCGCAGCCAGTGAAGTTGGTTTGGGTTATGAGCCTCCTGCGCCCGTAAAGATCTCTGTTCGACGCAGGGACACTTCCTCATGCCAACACATCGCTGTGGAGGAAGCCGACGAAGACAAAAAGGTGGAACAAAGCTCACAACGCACATCATCTGTCTTCGACAGGATGAATCCGCCAGTAAGGAGGGTTCCACCTGTGTTTCGAAGGCTTGGAAGAAGGTCTTCAGGCGCAGAACAACGACGCCTTACCGAAAACCGTTCATCGGTTTTCAATAGATTGGGCGAACAACAAGCTGCAAGTGAGGTTGAATCGTCTAACACGCCAGTTAAGAGAAAATCGGCGTTCGATCGCTTAGCAGCTCCTACAATTTTCGATCGTTTGGGAACTCTCAACAAAATTACAAGTGATGAGACTCCTACAACGACGACTCCTAACGACGATGAGACTCCAATCAGCGCGGATCTCAGAAGTAACGTGCCCTCACGCATGAAGCGCTCACGAGAGGTAGACATCGTCCACACTGAACCTCTCGTGGCAAAAAGTCGCATGATAGTGTTGACCAACCAATCGAAGCCCTCGAGCAACGACAATAAGGTCAACAAACAAGAGGTCATCACATGCTCTCGCTGTAAATGTCACGTGAAAAATGAGGATATCCGATCAGCCTCTCATAGCGAAGAAGCCACTCAAGACGACGAGGTAGTAACATCCTGTCACATTACTGCGGAGGAACTACCTGACCCTAACGAAGAGGTGGAAGCTGACGAAGCTCCAGCACCACTCGAAGATGGGGTACGGTCAACTGTGGACGAATTGAAAGAATTGAACCTCGGAACTCCGGAAGATCCACGCCCTATTTACGTTAGTGCTCTCCTAACTGAAAAGGAAGAAAAAAGAGTACTACACGTTGCTGTCAGAGTACAAAGATGTTTTCGCTTGGAGCTATAAAGAAATGCCTGGACTCAGTCCCAAAATTGCAGCTCATCGCCTAGCGATCAAGAAGGGGGTTAGTCCCAAGAAACAGTCCCAACGACGTTTCAGGCCGGAGTTAGTCCCTGAAATTGAAAAAGAAGTCAACAAGCTCATCGAAGCCGACTTCATTCGCGAGGTGAAATATCCTACATGGATAGCAAACATTGTCCCTGTAAGGAAGAAGAACGGACAACTGCGTGTTTGCGTTGACTTTCGCGATCTTAACGACGCATGTCCTAAGGATGACTTCCCTTTGCCAGTCACTGAACTTATGATCGATGCAACGACTGGACATGAAGCTCTCTCCTTCATGGATTGTACTGCAGGATACAATCAAATTCTGATGGCGCCTGAGGATCAAGAAGCTACGGCTTTCCGCACTCCAAAAGGGATATTCTGCTACAAGGTTATGCCCTTTGGTTTGAAGAACGCAGGTGCTACATATCAACGAGCTATGCAGAAAATTTTCGACGACATGCTGCATAAGACAATAGAATGCTACGTTGATGACGTCGTCGTCAAATCCAAGAAAAGGGAGGACCACCTCGACGATCTACGCTCCGTTTTCGAGAGACTTCGAAAATGTCAACTCAAAATGAATCCTCTCAAGTGTGCATTCGGCGTCACGTCAGGTAAATTCCTTGGGTTCGTGGTCACTCATCGAGGCATTGAGATCGACCAAAACAAAATCAAGGCGATCCAGGAAATGCCTGAACCCAAGAACCTCAAGCAACTGCGCGGGCTGCAAGGTCGTCTAGCTTACATTCGTCGATTTATATCCAACCTTGCAGGTCGTTGCCGACCATTCAGCCATCTCATGAAAAAAGATGCACCATTCGAGTGGGATGACAGTTGCCGCAAAGCATTCGATGAACTGAAGAAATACTTGTCATCTCCGCCTGTGCTGGGGGCACCAATCCCAGGGAAACCCCTCATCTTATACATCGCAGCACAAGAAAGTTCGTTGGGGGCAATGTGTGCCCAAGAAAACGACGAACGTAAAGAAGTTGCTCTCTACTACCTGAGTAGAACCTTGGTAGGGGCTGAGTTGAATTACTCCCCTATCGAGAAAATATGCCTTGCGTTAGTGTTCGCAGTCCAAAAGTTGAGGCACTACATGCAAGCACACACTGTACACGTGGTCTCCAAAGCCGACCCCATCAAGTACATACTTTCAAGACCAGTCATATCTGGTAGGCTAGCCAAATGGGCGGTACTTCTCAAGCAATACGACCTCGTGTATGTGGCTCAAAAAGCAGTCAAAGGCCAAGCGATAGCTGATTTCTTCGCCGACCACTCCATCCCTGGAGATTGGGAACTTTCCGTCAACCTTCCAGGAGAAGAGATCTTCTATGTTGATGTACTCCCACCGTGGCAGATGTACTTTGACGGAGCTGCACGGCGCGATGGAGGTGGGGCTGGAGTAGTATTCGCCTCTCCTGAAAATCACATCCTTCCATACTCGTTCACCTTGACTCAGTTATGCTCAAACAACGTCGCCGAGTACCAAGCCCTCATACTTGGTTTACAGATGGCACTTGAAATTGGAATTAAGGATATGGATATCTACGGTGATTCGCAACTCGTCGTAAACCAAATACTCGACGACTACGAAGTGAGGAAGGATGACCTTGTCCCATACCACCAACAAGCAATTCAATTGCTTAACAAATTCGATTCCATAACAGTGGGACATGTACCAAGAAGTGCCAACAAGTTAGCTGACGCGCTTGCCAATCTCGCAGCCAACTTGGCACTGGGGGCAGAAGAATCGATAACAGTCCCTGTATGCAATCGGTGGGTAGTACCGCAAGAAGACACGACAGAGGAGATGCAATCCTCAAACATGATTTCTGTCTACCAAGTTGACAAGGAGGACTGGCGTCAACCCATCATCGACTACTTGGACCACCAAAGGTTGCCAGACGATCCAAGGCACAAAGTTGAGATACGTCGACGAGCTCCAAGATTCTGCCATTACAAGGGAACACTGTACAGACGGAGCGCAGAGGGACAGTGGTCGCGGTGCCTCGGCGATGAAGAAGCGAATGATGCGATGCAAAAATTCCATTCTGGTGTATGCGGCGCCCATCAGTCCGGTCCTAAACTTTATGAGCGAATCAAACACCTGGGTTACTACTGGCCGACCATGGTACGAGACTGCATGGAATTTGCTAAACGTTGTCAACCATGTCAATTTCACGCAAATTTTATTCATCAACCGCCAGAGCCTCTGCATCCTACCGTTTCTTCGTGGCCCTTCGAAGCTTGGGGATTTGATATTGTAGGGCCTATCACTCCAAAGGCGTCGAACCAACACGCTTACATTCTAGCGGCGACCGACTATTTCTCCAAGTGGGCAGAAGCAGTCACGCTACGAGAAGTCAAGAAGCAAAATGTCGTCGACTTCATTAAAAACCATATCATTTATCGACATGGCATACCACGGCGAATCATAAAAGACAATGGTAAAAACTTGGACAATCGTATGTTGACGGCCTTGTGCGAGAAATTCAAGTTCCAGCAATGTAAGTCGTCGATGTACAATGCCCCCGCAAATGGCCTAGCTGAGGCATTCAACAAAACGCTGTGCAATTTGTTGAAGAAAGTGGTTGCTAAGTCAAAGCGCGATTGGCATGAAAGGATAGGCGAAACATTGTGGGCATACCGTACCACATACAAAACGGCAACCCAAGCAACGCCATACGCATTGGTATATGGAGTAGAAGCAGTGGTCCCATTGGAACTTCAAATCCCATCCCTACGGATCGCCATCCAAGAGGGACTCACAACTGATGAGAATGACAAGTTGCGTCTCGCCGAGTTGGAAGCACTCGACGAAAAGAGAATGCAAGCGCAGCAAAAACTGGAGTGCTATCAAGCACGAATGACTCGCGCGTTCAACAAAAAGGTGCGACCTCGCTCCTTTCAAGTGGGAGACTTGGTGTTAGCAGTCAGAAGACCAATCATCATTACCCGCAAAACTAAAGGTAAATTCCAACCCAAATGGGATGGACCTTACGTGGTGCAAGAAGTCTACACGAACGGCGCGTACAAAATTGTTGATCATGATGGATTACGTGTCGGCCCAATCAATGGGAAGTTTCTGAAGCGATACTATCCCTAAAACACCACGAACAAAGACGCTCCTAAGCACGAGCTAAAACTGTATACCCCAAATGAACTACGTTGGCTTGATCTTACAAACTGAGTTTGTAGGTACGTAGGCAGGTTGAGTAAACACTTTACTTGGGTGCAGCCACACCAAAAAAAAAAAACCCTCCACCATTCAAAAAAAAAAAAAATGCTCATCGCCCGCAAGAGTTTAAACTGTGAACGGCAAAATCAAAAACATCCAAACATTCTTTCTTAGTCATTATTCAGTTCGTCTTGAAATTTCTTGGGTCATCTTGGAAAGGCTTGAAAATTCTTCAAGGTCTTGAACGCTCGTCGAAAGTCTTGCGCTGTCTTCAAAAAAATCTTGGATTGTCTTGGAAATCTTGGATAGTCTTGGATAAGTCTTGGATTGTCTTGGAAATCTTGGATAGTCAAATAAGTCTTGGATTGTCTTGCAAATCTTGGATGTCTTGGGTGGTCTTGGAAATCTTGGATGTCTTGGGTGGTCTTGGAAGTCTTGGATGATCTTGGATAAATCTTGGATAGTCTTGTATGTCTTGGATAAGTCTTGGATAGTCTTGTATGTCTTGGATAAATCTTGGATAGTCTTGGATAACCTTGGATTATCTTGTATAAGCCTTGGATATACCGTGGAAGACGTGTCTTGGGTATCCTGCACTCAACCAAATACATGCCAAAAAAAATACAAGGCTAGAGGGCTGTGCAATTTACCTTCCAATTTTAGAGGGATCAACGAAAACTATGCTTGAACAAGAGTTGCTGCAATGCGAAGAAAAGAATTGAGGGTTATTATTACTATCCAAGCTAAACGATACAAGCGAAGTTACGTACGTAACACACCAAAAACAAATACGTACGTAATATTACACGTAGCAAGATTCAACAAAGCTAAGTGTTATTGAAATCTGGGTACGGCAAAGGCTACGTGCGCGTACCTTCAATTCGGTGTCAGAAGCAAATTTTCGCTGAAGCTGATGATCAACGACTTGGAGCAAATTAAATTGTCTGCAAAACGGCAATAAAGGTGTTAGCATCAAATAATCACAAATCTGTCCAAAAACATGTATTTAACATGACAATTAACAGGTGTTTTTGGTTATGGATTTTGATAAAGGTGGTATGCAAAAGGGGTTGCGAATTCCTACGAAAGTCGAACCGTGCTAGCAAGCTGAAAGCAGAAATTGGCTGAGTCATGCGAATCAATTAAAATTGGTGGTAACGGAAATTAGAGGGATGTGAGTGTCACGCCTAAGCTCTCAAATCACAAGGTCACAATAGCAATGAAGGGCAGAAGTTAATCATGCGATGATCACAGCGAACAACCCGGCATTATTCATGTCTTGTCTACAAGTACCCTTAAAATCTTGCTACGGGGAAAACAAAGTGGATAAATACGTAGCATGGTTAAAAAAATCAATGGCAAGTGTGCAACTATTCTGGACCTTTGTCCACCAAATTCCAAGCAAGAAGGTCATGCGTAGCAAATATTGTAAATTGTAACAAAAAAAAAGGTACAAGCAAATTAAGACAAGCTAGCTATGTCCGAAAAGAAGAATTGGTACCCGCGTTTAGTTGGTTTGGCGTCTGACTAAGGGTTGTGCTGAATACGCAGCAGGCTACAAGAGGGTGCGTTCCTTGCACAATTGCACGACGCAGAGCATTTATATAATGCTAAAGCCGAAGACATGCTTCCAAGCTCATTCCATAAACGGACTTCGAAAAAAGGAAAGTGCATCTCCAAGGTTCCTAAGTTCACCATGTGTGGATTGGTTTGGTAAAATGCTAATTGGAAACTTGGTAAATTTACCATGTTCTTTGACAATTGATAAGATTTCGCAGCCGTACAAATGCTTGGAGGACAAGTTGTCCGCTCAAACAAAATTTCGACATGGGCTTGTAGCCTGCCAAACTTTGGCTTATTCGGATCATGTCAAAGTTCAAGTTATACGTACCGACCTACGTACCGACCTTAGTACAGTTAGTTCGACCCACTAAGTCTAACGACTACATGGTGATAAGCAAAATCGATGGTCCTATCGCCCCTCAAAACATCAACCTATCAAGGTAAATGAAACTACCGTTACCCGCTAAGTCAGTTCGACAGGGTAAAAAATTAAAGCTTTCAAAATGATGAAACGTCAACCTCCTAAGGTACCGAAATGACGTAAGTCAAACGCCAACCTTCATGTTATCCACGAGGTTACAAGATCACAAAGGTAACGTGAAGTGTCCCAGTGTCGTCCAACAAAGTCGAGAAAATGACCAGGACGACGCCATCAGCAATGTTGGGGGCAAAATTGTCATCCGCCAAGTCGACAAATGACAGGGTGACGTTAAAATGTGTGAACACTTTTATGACAAGTTAAGTGTTCATCGACTTCCAAGTCAAAATCAAATGAGTCGGTACCTCGCCTCGTTAAAACACTTGCATAGTGTACGCGACAAGGTACCGAGGGGGCAATTTGTTGGCACTAAAAATTCGTTAATGTGACGGAAATTAAATAAATTAATTATTTTGAATTAATATCAAATTTTAATTCAATTTAATAATTTTGCCCTGTCAAATGAAATTTGGGTCGATCCAGTTTCTAATTCGGTAAACGGGTCATCATCCAGATTAAAAAGACAATTGGGCCAAGTCCACATAAAGGCCTAAAGACAGGCCCGTGACTGCAAGCCCACCTGAGATTAGAGTTTCACTCTATATAAATAGAGGCTCCCTCATTCATTTTCAGGTTGGAAAAATTAGAGATAAGAAACCCCAGAGGATTTCTCTACAAACTCCCAGCCACACGCAGTCAACAAGCACATCAGTGCCGCCTGCAAATCAAATCGAACGCAAGTTCAAACCCCCAAACAAACAATCAAACTAAAACGTTCAAGGAGAGAATCAAGTCCCGGCGACCCTCTCAAGAACAACAGTAACGCACGCGGTCAACGCGCGCATCCCCCTGCAGCACGTACGCTACCAGTGCAGTGTACCGTACGTCGCACCCCCTACTGCGTAGTAGAATTCAGAGGATTACTAGAGATTGTAAACACACAACTATTCTGATATTAATAAAAATTACTTTGTTTCCTTATTTTGTCTTAGTACAAAATTTGCGCTAACACAGTACACGTAAAATAAGTTGTAATCAAACTCAGTAACATGTGATTAATCCAGTGGTTGATGATCTATTCTCCAAATTCTTCTTCTTGAGTTCAAACCTAGCTGGTTCATTTACAACTTACTTGGTAGAGAGGAATTGAATAGAAAAAATTATAAGAGAAAGGAAAAGAACTATGATTTTCTTTTTATAGTTCACTTATTAAAATCTTGGAGTAATTTGAAGGAAATTGAGTTTTTTTATGTTGTAAGTTGGTTTTCTGTCCAATTCCGCCCATTTCGGGAGGGAAAGGAGATGACAATTTTATGAAGGATATCATTTCCTTCCTTCTATTTCCTTCCCTTTCCTTCCGCTTCCCATGTATCTTTATAAACCAAATTTAAGAAAGTTGTAAAATTTGTGTCCTTTCCTTTCCTTTTCGTCAATTTCCTTTATACCAAACATGCTCTTAATGTGGCTTTTTGGTTTTTGAGTTGTTTTCGATTGTTTTAATTTGTAGGAGCTTCCTTCTTTCCAGTTTTTGTTTTTGTGCGTGAACCCTCCTCCATTTTTTGCTAAGTTATAATGTTCATTTCCGATAAAGATGAACGTTTGATTAAGCAACCCACCACTTTATATGAGTATATATGTGTGAAACTTCATTCATACACTAACACTATTGGTCTACCGCTATTTAAGTTGTCGAATAATTAAGCCAACCGAAGGTGAGGTGAAGAAAATGAGAGGAGTTCCATCTCTATCAAATGATTCAGATCTCCCATGCATTAGCCGAGGCGCCCCATGTTTGTGTCCACTTGTTAATTAAGTTTATCCTCTAGTATTAGTCCCCTAACCAAGCAATTAGATACCTTTATTATTTTTGCTAATATATAATTTGTCAAAGGGTTCATATTGTACTATACTTCCTGAAGAAAAAGAGATGAGATAATAAAAGTAAAGTTTGGCTTTTGTAATGCAAAATACGAGAAGGAACGAAGTTCTTTTGGGACGTATACCTAATTGTTGTGTAGGATTCAACTCATATAATTAGGACCAATTATCATTGCATAAAACATAGGATATGATGACGCATCTACAACACACGCGTTTTGGTTAATTTATCTTATCTTTCTCCTAAGCTGCCGAACATCGATTATCACCTAATAAATTCCTTCACAATTTACTAATTCACATGAATGATCACACACTACAATAATGCGGCCTAATTTTGATCTTAGTTACGGACTAGTACATAGTATGTAGTATGTTCATTACTTTCTATACTAATAATTATTCGCGTTTTATACATTCAAATCAATTGTAAAGAATTCGAGAAAACGGGAAACGAGTAATAATTACAAGAAGCAGCCATCAAGTTGAGTAGTGATACTGTGTAATTGTTGTCGTCTTGGCAATCCATGCATACAAAGTTGGATCAGTAGTCAGTCCTTTTCATGTGAACGTTGGTGGTGGGTGACTGATAAAGGCCCCTCCATTTCGTTCGACTCTGGCCTTGCTTATCAACCAGCAATGGTCCGTATCTCCTCCGCCAATCTAATTGCAGTGAATGATATCATATATATGCTCCTTTGTTTTATTTAAATATCATAAATTCATAATACATCATGATTACATTCGTCTACATAAGCGTTTATCAGTTTATGATTTAATTTGTGATTACAATCATAGAATTCTTTTAAAAGTTGTCAACATTGTAGTAGTGGACTGTGGACTAGTAGGTAATTATATATTTGAAAAATTATTATCAATAAAAGAAATTAAGATGTTTACATAACTCGTGGAGGTTTTCATTGTGCATTGTTTTGAACATTGATTGGAGTTAAATGTGCATTATTTTTGAGTTCTTGACAATGTTTAAGGTGGATCTCAATATGTAAAAGTCATCAAAGCATTTCTCCTCTTCTCATTGAAGAAAAGGATGAAGTACCGTAGTAATTAATAGAAAACATGGAAACAAGTTAGAAGTAAAGTCGAGAAGGGGAGAGAGAAAGAGTACTAACAAACCTCAATATTAAGTTTAGGGAGGAATAGAAATCGATATATGGTGCTCATAAATCAAACTCCGTAATATCCTTCTTATCACATTAAGTACTATTACTTTCTTTTTTTGAATTTGACAAACTAAAATACTAACTTCAGAGTCTAGATACAGGATTACAGTCGAATATTGATATGATTATATATAATTAGAAGATGATGTATAAACAATTGAAGTAGCTAATTACTTCATATATAGCCACTTAATTGTAGTAGTATAAAATGAGATATCCTTAATCCATCTTAGCTTCATGGTTAGCAGGCACAACAAGAGACTTAACAAATGCATGCGATATCTTTTTGGTATGGACCATTAATTCAGTTCGAAATCGAATCAAGTGAGACAATATAGGGCAGCAAATCACTCTTGATGAGTTTTGACGCTTCAACATTTTTAGAATTTATACTAAATTATTATAGTAGTCAAATTGATCGAGTCTCGTGCCAACTCACTGAGTAGGCGTTTATTTGTTAATTAAACTCAAAAATATGCAAGCAACATTTAACATAGGTTGAAAAACATGGCTAGAATTACTATGACTCACACATTGTGACATTGTCACTACTCAATTCGTAGTTTGAATAATACTCCACATTTAAGTTTGCGGTGCCATGCATGTTACAATAATCACAGCCTAACTTTTGATTGAAATTCTTGTGTAAGTCGATCAAAAGGTCAAAAAAGACTTCCACCAATGTACTGCTATCTCCTGGTGAGCAATGGTCAACATCATCTCCAATTAAAACGAGACGAATTTGTTGGCAAAGAAAATAAAATTAAAGCTACATCACCAAAGATTAACTTAGATTTTACTGGAATGTGAAAATCAATCATTGGCCCGTCATCTCCTAGCTTGCCATTTTACCATTCGTTTAAGTAATTTTCTTTATTTCCTTGAAATCCTAATGTAAGGAAGACGTTACTGGATCGATCAGCCTAACTTTACGAGCCAGACATTGAAATGAAGGGGGAAGGGAGGGAGATAAATTCTCTAGCTAGAGCCTCCGAGAATGACTTGAACTTCTAAGTTCTAACATCCAAGTTATCGACTCAAACCGACACAATAACAGTCACTAGACTTTCTTTAGGTTACAAGTGCAATAATAGAAGGAAAAACTAACTAGTTATAATCAATAGAGAAATGAGTATTTGTATACTTAATAAAAAATAAAAATAAAAACTCCTAATTCAAATTGAGCATGGTTTAATTTGTCAAGTGTCCTCCACCTATTTTAACTATCATGTCGATGTTAGTACAAGTTACAGTCAGGTTATATATTTACATCACGAAGAAAATACTACAAGTTCTATTTTTTCGAGGTCAAGAGAAATATTATTAGTTTATAGTAACACTGACAACATACACCATACAATGTATATGTTTCGATTTCACGACTTCCTTTTTAAAAGTGTCATTTGAAGGCTCGCAAATTTGAGCTATAATTTGGACACTTCATTCATAATTCTTATCTCTACTGTTGGGGTGCAAACCCAAATCGCACATCGGAGAAATAACGAGTGAAATACTGTCTTTTAAGGGATTACTAAACTAATTAGTATGAGACCTTTTGGAAAGAAGCCCAAAGACAAATCCGTGAGGGCTAGGCCCAAAGTGGACAATATCATACTAATTGGACTGGTAGTCGCCGAGCGCAGGGGCCCAACAAGTGGTATCAGAGCCCAAGGTTCGACTTGGGTCAGGCGCACAACGTGTGGATAAGGATTTTCGGAAGGTCCACATATGACACGTTAGGAAAGCATTGGTCGAAACTTGAAGGTGGCGTACATGCACCTAGGAAATCCCGAAACCTAGAAGGAAGAGTGGTGAGCAAGGAGCCAGCCCCGTGGGACGGGTACGAAGACTCTTCGGATGCGGTGTAGCCAAGTCCCCGAGAGTGACATGTACTTGCAAGACCTGGAGTGGGAACATGTAGTGCAGACATAGCTCAGGAGCGCATGGGCTCATGGCTCAGTAGTATGTGGTGCAGACGTGGCGACTCAGGTAGCAAGGTGTGTCGACTAAGGGGAGGTGATCAAGACTCGAGAATGTTCTTGGCCAGCCTGGTTAGGGACGGCGTGCCCTAATTTGTGGGAATTGCGCATGATGTGGGTGTGTCCTCTAGCAGGGATCTCAGACCTCGCGAAATCTGCGCGCTGCTAACAAACTGTCGCTTGAGGGGAGGTTATAAAATCGAGGTTCAAAGATGGGTCTTGGTTTGAGGGGAGGATTGTTGGGGTGCAAACCCAAGTCCCACATCGAACAAATAAGGAGTGAAACACTGTCTTATAAGGGATTACCAAACTAATTAGTATGAGTCCTTTTGGAAAGGAGTTTAAAGACAAATCCATGAAGGCTAGGCCCAAAGCTGACAATATCATACTAATTGGAGTGGTAGTCGCCGAGCGTTGGGGCCCAACATCTACATTCCTTGGTTTATGGGACGTACGGAAAAATCGGAAATTGTAGCTCATGCTCCTAATGAGTTGTGTAAAGATAAATCCAAGAATTGTAAAATGATCAACTGTGGGCTGTACAGTGTACACACTAACATGTAAGATGGCTAAGTGGCCTGGCACTAACCAATGCCGGCATGGTTGGTCAAGAAGCAATGATAGTTCGACGTGACGACTAGGTTTTATCAAAAAATGACTCACATTGTAATTATTTTTGGCAAATTTGGCCTAAGTACGTCCAATGAAAACTTCAACAGCCATAAATCTGAGAAAAGTTGAAAATGTACTGAACAAGACTCCAACCAAAGAGTATGATCACGGAAAGAGTACAGGCTAGGAGTACTGAAAAAGAATATGGGGGTCCTTAGGTCCTATATGATTGAACTTGAGAAAAGTGATTGCAAATTGTAGAAAACTAGAGAAAAAACCTTGTAAAACTGAGTCTGGATTCTATAGAGTTATGTTTTTGTAAAATTCGTTGAGTCTATGACGCCAAAATATACAGAATTAGAATCACAAGTAGTACTTAGTTTAATGTATTAGGAGTATATTGTACTGTTTTTTTTTTGTGTAAGTTAATTTTCAACTTCACCGGATCCTAATCCGTAAAACTAAACAGTGAAGTTAGGACATGATTTTGATAGTTGTGTGGGAACAATGGAAAAGGCAAAGCTTTAGACATGCTATGGTGGAAGCTGACATGCATGTTATTGGGAAATGATGCTTTTGCTCGTCTCCCTTTGAATACACCTGACGTGATAGCTTTAGGCCCCATTTTTGGTTAAAATTTAGGTATGGATAGGACTCTGGCACCCTTCTTCTCTTACTGATTCCACTTCGAATTTTAAGTTGCATTATTATGACCTTTGGAATCACACCTCAATGTAGTGGATTAGTGGCTTAACTGGAAATTTTCGGTTCGCTATTTGGATTTGATTCTATTCAGCTAAAGAGGCCAAATACGGCATATAAGTGAATGTAGTTTCATTATAAAACCAATTGACAATCGAAAGAACCAGTTATAACATATTCAAAATCAAATTGGAAAATTACAAGAGCAACCAAACTCTATAACTAGAGATGGTCGATTCTATTCATCTTGCTACAAATAGATGAGGCATTTCTGCTTGATGCCAACAGTTCATCACGATAGAAAGGACAAGTACTTGACTCTTGAGCTAGCTAGCTCGTTAGTACTGACCTCTATATCCAAATGGTCATCAAACATCAGCCGGTTCGAACCTCCACTTAATTTCACCCTAGCAAGCGTCTAATTACTTCAAGCAAGCTAAGGGTCAATTAGTTGATCCAAACATCTCAAAGCTTGCATTCTCTCGATCTGAATCTCAAACTGAAAAACCTGCCCTTTTAGCCAAATGTTAGGGGCATTATATGATTTTGGCTTTTGAGACAAAAAATATACTTGTGGCTTGAATAAAGATCTCTTTGACAAATCAAGAACATGTCAATAAATGAGATTAGAATATGTTTGCAATGAGGGCAACAAAAATGTGTTTCTCGTTTATTCGTAGTACAAGAAGTGGGTGTAGAATGTCCATAGTATTCCTCTGTATCATCATAGTCGATGTCCTGTAGATCGTTGAATTTAATTAATACAATCTTAAATGAAAATTCGGGGTTTTAAGGCGGGTCTTGTTATCTACTAATTGAAAATTTGTCCGTATTTTATAATTTGCCCTGAGACGGGATGAACATTATTTAAGGTTCATTTGAGATATTTTGTTATCTTATTAAGTCGAAAAATCACCTTAAACTCTTTGTTACTTTTCACATCTCAGGCACGCTGTGACTGAAACTAACTCGTTAGTTTTTTCTATTTCATGTAGAAAACTATTGATTGGTGTGACGACCAAATATTAAGAAGACATTCTCGGGTGATTATTTAGAAAAAGAGAACACGAGTAGCCAAGAAATGAAAGATCGATTTGAGAAAAAGAAGAAAAAGCACTAGTCTTAATAATTTTCAAGTCAATCAAACAATCTAAGAAATTGAAATTCACACATATTATAGTGCGCATTCTCATCGTTACAAAACTCTTATCAGAAGCAATAATGGACACTAATCACAGTTCACGCAATCGAATAAATCCCACATATAGACACAAGTAATAGCAAATCACAACCTATTTTCTGATTAAGTCACCCGATGATAGATTGAAATGATTGCCAACACTATAACTCAAACACAATCTTTAAAATTGATGTATGAACATCTCCAATGATTGATATGAGTATCACACTATGTCACATTGTAAATTTGTAACACACAAATGTTTCTAGCTACTTGTTGTAATGGTTGAAAATTCAAGATATGTTGACTAATACACGAATAGAACAATTTAGGTAAGCATAATGTCACATTTGAAATCAACTGGTCCACGCCATACCACGTCAGTCGTTGATTTCAGCCGTAATGTTAACATTTCCCAAAATTAAAGCAAACCCATTGAACTTTTTCGTGTAACATTTTCTTACAGCGTTATTATTTAAGCACATCGACTGTTTAACCCTTATTACCTTTCGACACTTCGCCGGCATCTAATTAACCCTGCCAAGCTAGCTAGTTGTAGACTTGTAGTGCAACATCTTCGTTTTCCACTTATAATCTCGCAAATGCAACCTACACTAGTGAAACTTGCTTGGAAAGATTTAGTCTAATCTTAACATATTCATCAATTAGTACAATTCTAGTGTTTGTATTTATACGATCGATGATGACAACTTCTCACCTTCATAGAGATGCCCTTTTGTTGCAAATTCACATGCTACAAGATACTTAAGTACACTAATAATCGACCAATTTCCTTAATTTAATCAAAGATCTTATGACATTGTCACGTATCCACATTTGTGATTATTTAGGATATCAAACATTTGTCAGTTCTGATTTCCTAAGGTAACAACTGTTCTTCCTTAACTAACCCACCTCCCCCTACCCGTACAAAAATTAAATTAAAATTTTGATTAGGTATATTTATAACAATATAAAAAATTTGCATGAAAGAACAAAAAATTTGTATTATAGATTTCTAATTTAATGTTCTAAATGAACAAAATATGTACACAGAGGAGTACTACAAAGGTTTAGCTTTGTTAACAAGATTCGTACTAGTTAAAAAAAATGAATAAAAAATTAATAAAGAGGGACCGGCAAACGTGGCGGTTTAGCAGGTGGTTTGTTAAGGGTGGGGACTAAGGCTTGCTTTTGTAGGCGCGGTGGTTCACATGGGCATGGCATTGCTATGAACTTTGCTATTTGATCTCCTGGCATTATCACCGGCACACTCTGGAATTCTTCTTCCTTTTGCTTCTGCAATTTTCACAACAACATTTTCCGTCAGACACCAGTCTTTCGAAAACAGTCTCTCTATATTATACGGGTCATTCAAAAAAGGTCTATAATAATAAAGCATAAATGTCATACATGTAGTAGGGAAAAATGGACTAGAGTCTAGAGGCCAATTTGGACATGTTGTTGTATCTTGTACTATACACTATCACTTTTTTGGAGCTAGTCGATAATTATATGACACCAATAATATGGACTTATAAGTGCAACTTTTGTACTAGAACGAAATCAACCTTTAGTAATTGTTCACCAAAAATGGAAATGTAATTACGAAATCGTTTACTCTGTAGATATCTTGTACTAGTTGACTATTTTTTTCAGAATTCAGATTGATGATAAGAGCATTTATCATTTCTTTTTATGAGGAGGAATGTTAGGTAAATGTCATGCATGGTACACAAAATCAGATTTTCAATCATTTCTTCAGTTGTAACAAAAGTTTAATCTAATACTTTTGGTCTTATTGATAAGAACGGAGAAGTCTTCTATAATTTGGGTTTTCCATCCGTTAAATAGAGGTATTGGGTACGTTAGGTCCTGACTCGAGTCTCCGTCCATTCCCTCAAATTGGACTCGCGCTTTAAAGCTAGAGTCCAAAAGAAACAAGGACACATTTCTATTAATGCAACAAGAACTAATAAAAGAAATTCAAAAGAAAGAAGAGTATTTGAGAAGTTAGTAAGTAAATTATTACCATAGGATTAATCTTGGGTTTAGCAGGGTGATTAGCTTCAAGGTCAAGTTGATCAGAATAAGACTGACGAAGAGCACGAAACTTATCCCAATGATAACAACACGAGAAAATGCCACTCAAACTGAATATCACAATCAACAGCATCGCGGTACCGAGAGGAAACCCAAGGGACGGTCGAGATGCATCGCTGCTGTGATAATGATGTGGTTGTACAGGGGAATACACTGGACTCTGCATCACTGAATAATTTTTTTCTCAACTCTCCGCTTTCTCTCATATGCCAAACGCGGCCTTACGATTCCTAAGCAACCAAACCCGTTTACAAAGGAATGACGGGAATTTGGGAATTTGGGAATGGGAATGGGAATGGGAATGGGAATGGGAAAGGGAAATATTTAAGGGAGTGTTTGTTTGGAGGATAAAAATGATGGTGGGAAATGAGAGTGAGGGGGTCATATTTATTGAGAAAAATTGGAGAAAAAATGAGGGGGGTGGGGGTACGTGTAAAGGTAAAATTGCTACTACTTGTCCGGGTTTGAGTACGGAAAAATGTGGGTCCCATGTTTTTAGGTACTTGAGTGTGTATGTTTGTTGAGTTGGGTAAACTTTTATTTATTTACTGTTTTTTTCCAATTAGAGTAGAGAATTTTAACTTTGTTTTAATTCTTTTCTATGTGGGTGCTAATCATGTGGTTTAATAGACGTTACTAGAAGTAGCTTAATTATGACTAATACTGTTTGTTTGTTGTGTCACAAACAAAAACACCGTGTGAGTTTGAATTCTTGGTGTCGTAGGGATGAACAAGCGAATTTGACGGTTTGATTGTAGTTTGTGTTATAATAGTCGGATTTAATTGTGATTTAAGGTTTTTATTTTGAAGACTCGAAGTGTTATGCTCCGGCAACACGGGAAGATTTCTGAAATGGTATACTATGTACCTTATAGTGATTTATGTTATTCGCTAAAGTTAATTGAACGACCGATTTCAAGGTAATAAGTGTAACACCAATAATGTACTAAGAAGAACTAATGACATTTCGTCAATTTTGAATTGGTACCTTTTTTTATCTGTAATTAATATTATCGGTCGAATTTTGTATTAGGATTCAATAGATGTTTCCCGAAAAAGAAGTATCTAATTCTTTTATTCTTCTTTTACCTGTATTGAGATTTTTGGATATGCCATCATTTTCCGCAATTAAATTCACAAGTAGTTGGTCGATGGTCGAGAAAAAACAAGACATGAACAAGAAAGTGTGGAATTGTGTAGAACACGTTGATGAATTGAAGAGTATGATAGCTAGCATTCCTCTATGGTAAAAGGTTCTATGTGGTAATATCTACTACACTAGCTTCCTAATGATCTCATTTTCGGCATTTAAAAGATGGCGAAATTCCTTTTGAATTATGATGATTGTGTGCACTGAAAGTTGAAACATGAAATCATCCAAGTCCAAACTTTGTACTCCATGACAAATCAGATAATTATAAAGCTACAATCAATACGTACACATTTAGGAATTAAAATAAGTCCTAAATCAATTTGCAGTTAGGGGAGTAGCTAGCTCACTCAATATGCTAAAAACAAAAACAAATATGAAGTTGATCGAGTAAGACGGAAGCAAATTCAATCAGGCAGAAAATATCAAGTTGAAGGCGTTATAATACTTATATAGTCATATGTATAATTTTCGTAATGATATTTGGTTGATGATGTTTGTTTGTTTAAAGAAGTTGAAGGCGAAATGTCCCAATACCAATTTCAACATAATTCGTAAGCAAGAGTATTATTCTACATCGAATGAAGTAAGCAGGTATGGGTAGTGAAGAGATTAGGCTCTAGATTAGCGAGTGAGTTATCATACAATCTTCAATGGGATTTAATAAGCTGGATGTAAGATGTAAACGTTACTATACTTGTGAATTGTGTTTTACCACTTCTAATGTTGCACAGAGTTTAGCAATAACCATTGGCTCACATAATCGCATACTCACGTGTATGGAAATCATATACACTTGTATGCGAATATGGTGAAAGTTTTCAATATGACGCATAAGCTGATAGCAAGGTCCAATTAGTACTAAAGGTTAATCTACCATATCCTAAGTGTGCACTTGAGAAAGGTTGGCCTCTGAGAGTTTTCACGTATTAATCAATTAATTGATCTAGACATGAATCTCCAGCCGTATATGAAACTACCATGTGAAAGAAACATCTCGACTATACCCATTGTCGGTTTAGAACCGGAGATATGGAGTGAGGAATAGCGACGAAATGAGGGCCAAATTTGACCAAAGTTTTGTATGTAGGTGTTTCCCGGGCGGCCGCCTGGCGGGGTCCGTGTAAAAAGGCCAAACTTAAAACATCAGAATTTGAGTCGGGTCATTTTCGTACAACTGCCCAGGATAGCCCACCCACCCAAGCTTCCCTTCTGTAAAGCAGTTGTAGTAAATAGTACACCAACAGTCCAATACCCCCCCATTGCGCGCCAAAAAATATCAATCTTACCCATTTGCAACAAAATGAAAATTTCTGTATTTATAAAAATCCAATTGGATGGATATTTCAATACATTAATTAAGTCACTAAGGAAAGCAACACTTATCAAGTTATCATGTTGTATGTTCCTTCCTTTTTCCTTTAATTTTTCTTGTTTTGTTTCTCCTACTTGTTGTATTGGATATACAAGATATAGTACACTTTTATTTGCTTTCAAGATTAGGATATATCGTGTACTCCATGTAGGCATTTCTCACTTGTATGGGAGCATGAAACACGCAATGACTTAATAGAGAATAGTTTTATTTTGTACTAATTATTAGTCACGCCCACAATCGATCTGTAGCGACGAGATCTGTTATTGGGACTCGAGGTACAATTGATGTTTCGGTTATTGCTCTAAAGGGTGAATGTAAATCGTTATGGATCGAACCAAGATTGTATACTGTTCCGATTGGATTCAATCTCGCATCTTGAAATGATGCTCATCCCTAAGGTTATCATCAAGAACGACTAAACCTATTGGATTCTCAATTGTGTGAAATATATTGTTCTCTCTTTTCTTCTCCATCCTAGCTAATAATCGATAATTCGGGTTCGAGATAGATATTGTTGTTGACACACACGAGATCTTTTAGTATGACAATCAAATACTTGGACAATTACACAAAATGTCAAGAATCGATCAATTAAAGTGGTAAGAAATTATGAGTGACAAGAAAATGAAGGAAAACAGCATGATGCATGCAAAAAAGAAAGCGTTCGTGCGTACAGCTTTGACGGTACAAACGGCTTACGTACGTTCAAGCCCGTAACAACAAAAGTACACACTTCTTTTTATGCCCCCAGTACAGTTTCACATTATAGACATTAGCAGTACCAGCTCCCGGTAAGTGTACCCCAACTCCGTCCCTTCATGCTCCCCAAACGATACAATTTTCTCTTTTATTTTGCTAGCCTCCCACAATTAAAAATTTAAAACAATTAATGCTCATACAAATCCTTTTGTTAACGAGTTCTTTGTATTACAATTCCTTTTTAAGTAGAGTTGAATAGAGTGCAGCTAAAGAGTTATTACTTTTTTTTTTTGGTACAAAGACGAAAAAACAACAACTAAGAATCTATTACATCCTCCAAAGGAGGCAAAATAATGAGATTATCATCAAAGAAAGAGGAGATGCCCGGAAAATCGGTAATCCCCACTTCAACATGATTAAACTCCTCAATAGTCTGTAAGGTGGCCTGTGGAAGAATCACTCTCGCTTCCTTCGCCAAGAGATCCGCCACTTTGTTATAATTCCTGTTGACAAGCTCTACACTTACATTGAGTTCCGTCCCGAGCTCTCTGCATTTCAAGTAAATATTAGCTAGTCTATCCACGGGGTTCTTACGATTAGTAACCCCATGAACAACAAGTTCACAATCACAAAAAAGAGTGCAATCATTTCTCCTTTGAACTTTCATCCAATGCAGCCCCATTAGGACCGCCAAACTTTCCGCTAAAGTGGCATCCGTCGCATAGATATGCGCAACAATTCCTGACATCCATCTACCATCCTGGTCTAGAAGGCAAGCGGCCAGCCCTGCGGAATTCTGACCCTTAATGAAAGACGCATCAGTGAACATCAAAGGGGTCTGCCAAGGGGGGGGATTTAATCTATTCTTAAGGGGGGGAGGAGGGAGCTGTTGAAGAACAGCTGGGGGATGAGAGTATTTGTGGGCTAGGAGTTTAGCTTGTGGGACAATGGTTGTTTCTGAGATATTTTTTCGTTCAAAGACCCATGTATTACGTCTCTTCCATAGAAACCAACAAGTAATAGCAAAAAAGGGTGGCCAGTTTACATCTTTAGCTTGCTCAAGGTTGCAGCTAAACCAATCATTTCCATTCATCTGAAACCAGTCCAAGTTGAAACCAATGGTATCCCAGACTTCTTTTGCTCTAGGACAATCTCGGAATAAATGGAGGGTGTTCTCAATGATGGTTGGACAAAAGGGGCAAGTTGCAGCAACAGGGATATTCCTATAGGCTAAGACAGCCCTGGTGGGCAGATTGTTTCCTTTGACCAGCCACATGAAAAATTTCACTCTAGGAGGGCAATTCATTTGCCAAATCATCGCCCAACTCTTATCAAAACGACTAAGATTTTTAGTTTTCCAAAGTTTTTCATAAAGGGCAGTAGTATCAAAAAAATTACCCATTGCAAGATTAGTACACAAAGTGTCAGTACCAAAACCAGGAACAATCGTGCCCAAAATGGCATTCATCACATCCATGTCAAAATAAGAGGAACAATCAATCAAAGAATTATCCACATGAAAATCTGCAACAGACACATCAATCATTGACTCCGGAAGGGGGCCAACAAATTTACCACGTAAAGGACCAAGACCACACCAATTATCTTCCCAAAAGCTAATTGAATCTCCAGGGCCTATCCCCCACTCCGCACTCTCTCTAAACAGATCCCACCCTTTCCCTAAACTTTGCCAGATATACGAACCCTTCTTGAAGTCTAAGGGAGCCTCACGACCTCTAACATACTTATGATAGAAGAAGTCAGAGGCCAGGTTCTTTTTAGCATTCAAAGCCCAGCAAAGCTTGGTCATTAAGATCGTATTCATCAATTTAGCCGACCTAATACCTAGGCCTCCCAACTGAGTAGGAGCAGTGATCTTATTCCAAGCCACAAGGTGAAGTTTTCTATGAGTAGGAGAAGATCCCCACAAAAAATTAGCACAAATCTGGTCAATTTGGTTCAAAGCCCAACAAGGAAGGCTAAGAGCTTGCATGTGATAAAGAGGGATCGTGGACAGGGTAGATTTAACAAGCACCAGTTTACCAGCTCTCGAAAGTGTCTCACATTTCCAAGTGCTAAGTTTATTTCTAACCTTTTGCACAAGGTTCAAGACCGAGGCTTTGTTAGGTCTCTTATCTGCAAGGGGAAATCCTAGATAAGTTCCGAGATCAGCACTAGCTTTCACTCCTAAAGAGGATTCAAACTTCTGTCTGACCTCAATTTGAACATTTCTAGAAAAATAGATCTTGCTTTTATTCTTGTTCATCTTCTGACCAGAATAATAAAAGAATTGACAAAGCATGCTATTAACACTAAGCAAGGTACTATCACTAGTATCACCAAACAAAAGCACGTCGTCAGCAAAAAACAAATGGGAGATCTTAAGGTTACTTCCCACCAATTGGAAAGCTTTCCAATCTCCACAGTCACAAGCATCATGAATAAATTGAGAAAAGACCTCCATACATATAATGAAAATGTAAGGTGATAAGGGGTCACCCTGTCTAATACCCCTAGAGGTCACAAAATTCTCTGAAGTAGAGCCATTGATAAGCACATTATACGAAGTAGTAGAAACACAACTCATAATAAGTAAGACGGTGTCATTGTCCAAACCAAACTTCCTAAGACAAAACTCAATGAAAGACCACTCCAATCTATCGTAAGCTTTTTCTAAGTCAATTTTAAAGGCAAACCAGCCTTTTTTACCTTTCTTTTTTTTCATGGAGTGTAAAATCTCATTGGCAATCACAAAGTTATTAAGTGTACCTCTACCCGGCAAAAAACTCCCCTGATTAGGAGAAATATAACCATCAAGATGCGGTCTGATGCGGTTGACTAAAATTTTTGACACAATTTTGTAACTGTTATTACACAGGCTAATAGGTCGAAAATTTTTCAGCAAAACAGGGTGGCCAACTTTGGGAATCAGACTAATAATCGTCTCATTGCAGTCTTTCGGAATCTCTTTGCTAGCAAAAACATTGTTGACAAAAAGGAGTAAATCAAAAGAGTTATTACTTTATATAACCGGTAAAGCAACTACGAGTACAAGTATACAACTGGTAAAATAATGTGATCGATTTAAAGCTTTAAAAAAAGAAAAGGAAAAGAAAAACTGTTTTAGTTATTCCATTAACAACTTGCATGTAAGCTAATCTTATTCTTAGCTACAATTACTGATCGAATTACCTAAGATTCGAAGTTAACAAATTGCAATTAATAAGCTAATCTATCTTAGCTACAATTACTTAGCATTTCCACATACGAATAACCTTTGTCGAGAAATAGGAAGTAAGTGTTTATAAATTCCATTATTAAACCAAGAGATATTCTGCTCTCGTTGCTTCTGCTTTTAGGACGGAAATTGTTTTACGGGTGCAACCCATGCTTATTAGAGTCTATATAAACAAAATCGATATTATATTATCTACCTAATGAGTATATCACTCTGAGAAATTGAGAGTAAATCAAGGAGTCACTACTCGATCACTCTACATATACACGAGTTTGACAACAATCATAATTTCTTTTGGTAGTACAATCATAATATTTGATGTGGAATTTTGTAGATTTATACGTCGTATGCACTATGCAACTTGATAATTTATTAGATCTATCTTGGAGTGTTGTGAGTCAATTTGGATGTTTCTTCCACTTAATAATTGTCGATAAGCCAAATGCATGTACAATAGACCCATATACTCTGAATACCAACATCTATTATTCCCCTTTCTCTTCTTATCTCCTCTTCTCTTATTACTCCGTACTAAAAGAATTGCATGATAATTGATAAATTTGGTTATATATCGATCGAATTAATAGAGCTATCATCGAGTGTCGTTTCTCGTACTAAACCTTATTTTTAGTCCAAACTTTCATTTCTTATTCTATGTCCTCCTTTTAATTTTTGTAAGACCATAAGCATGCATGTTTTAGACAAATTTGTTGAAGTGAATACCACATGTGAGTGTCCCACATTGGAAAAAGATGAGAGAGTTGACATGTTTATAAACCAAGGAGTTACTCCACCTATTGCCAATTGGTTTTAGGTTGGAACCTCCTTCGGTTTATGACGTGGACTCTCTCTCCTCCTATCGGGTGCGGTCCAGGCCCGATCGTGGTTTAACAAAATTCGCCTCTTCGATATCAGTCTGAAAAACGAATATAAATAATTCCAAATTTGTATGGTAATGATAATTAAGTATGTTCACGATTAATTAAAGTACACAAAGTCAAACCGTTACATGGAAACCATAATGATTAAGTATATATCCCATCCTAGCTTATGATTGAATTGTGTTATGCAAATTAGTGGTCTAATGTACGATATGAAGATGCTCGGAAATCACTTTGTACACTCTATAGTGAATATGAGTTGCTGAGACTTGTAATCTACGTTTGTCCTTGCCCAAATTTGGCTAGTGTATACATCTCACTTTTAAGATAACAGTTGCTATTACTTGATAGTGTGACAACAACTTTGGGTCTTTGTAGAACACAACTTGCTTGGGTCATTGGGTGGTGTCTTTCACCTTTCAATCTAAAGCATGCAAGGATAGCAACTTCGTCGCAAAATGCCCAATTGGATCATCGCCGTGAGGATCTTGATAGCTCAGCCTTGGTTATTGGCGGCCGACTGGCCGCTAACTCGGTCCAGCCCCGGCCCACACAGTGTGCGCTTTTGCTAGGGAAGGACCGCCAAGGTTCATAGTCGTCAAAATTAAAGATAGTTTGGCTCGTACGTCTCTAAGAGAATTTGTCAAAAAAGAATGGAAAGATCAAAGATACCTTCTCATCACCATGTATGCATGGTCAAATTTTGTCTCCTCCGAAGATCATCGTGTCTTTGTTCCCATTCTTTCGCACATTTCACATTTGCAAGCTTTATAGAGGAAAACTTTCGCACGCATGCAATGCACGTTTAGATGCTCAATCGTGTACTCTATAATTTATTATTCGTTCTAGATTCAAATGCAAAAGGGGGGGGGGGGGGGGGGTTTAATTAAAGTTCCTGAAAACATGTTCAACCATAGAATGCTACGGGTGTATTTGGCCAAACTCTCGAACTGTTTCTGGACAGTTTATGGGCAGATGGGCCCTAGAAACTGATAACTGACCAAACACCCAAAACTGAGAAATTGTTTCTAGTTTCTGAGAAACACTTCTAGTGTAAATTTGTTCATCAGAAGTAGAAGCTCTAATTGGAGCTTCTCCTCCAGAAACTGTTTTTGAGAAATAGTTGTGCAAAAGTTGGAGTTTGGTCAAGCAGGCCCTAAATCATCGTCACACAAGCTTTGGAGTACGAAAGTAGAATATACGTTCAAATGATAATAGAAAAGTTCAGGTATTATTGGTATGTATTGTGTAGGACACTCTGCTTAATCAGGAATTATTGTGTCCGACCATTATAGTATGTAATCAAAATAGTGACACGCTTATCTTATAGGAGTATTTTGTATGTATTTATCATATGAGATTGAGTCTAGCATCTAAACCAATTAAGATATTTTCATTGCTACACATTTTGCATATCTAACCAATTAAGATATTCTGATCTCAAAAAAAAAAAAACCAATTAAGATATTTGTAGGAGTAAAGTTCATGCGACGTAGCTAAGTTGCCAAATTTCAATGATGATGATGATGGTGGTGGATGGCTCAATGTTGATAGCAAAAGCTAAGGACCATTTTACGAGAATCTCATCAAATTAAAAAGACTGCCTAAGTCTTTGGGATGGACCAAAGTACGACGTATACCTAGGACTAATCCGAATAATCCAAGGGTTTTTTTTCATGCTTATTCTACTTTTGATGCAGTTTTCGAATGCTTGAAATTTGGAGCAGCGAAGTTAAGATTAGAGTAAAATCAAAACAATTTTATAAATCAAGGTATGGAAATTGAAATTAATAACAAAAGGAGACATGGTGTTGTGTTTAGATAGCCGGGAATGTAACCTTTCGCAAGTAGGTGACCGAGAAGGAAAGGCAATATTTGGAAAAATAATTTTTTTGTTTTGTTAATTATATAGGACTAGTTTGCATGCCCATGCCACGCCCGGGCTATATTATTATATTGTTTATACACGTTTTATAAAAAAAATGTTGTCTTATCTTTGTTCTAATAAATTACCATAATGATTATTTTCCATAAATTAGCTAATACTATATTACTCTATAATAATTTATTACCATATCCAAGCCGATAATTGTATTTAATGCTATTTTTATGTTCTATCCAATTAATGTATGATAATTTATTACCATATCCTAACCCGATAATTGTATTTAATGTTATTTTTATGTTCTATCCAATTAATGTATGCCAAGTGTCGTCCTAGGAAAGACTTGGTTTCAGGTTTTAATATATAGTATTAGATTATAGGAACAACTCCAAGACAGGTTAAGTTTCTGTCCACTGATCAGTAGGCTAACCTTGATTCTCAATGTTTGGAAAAAATGGTGAGGGACTAGGAAACGCGCAAGAAAAAAATATCATAAATTGGAGTGCCGAAAAATGAAAGTCGAATGCTTGCGAACGTAACCCCTTGTAACTAAATAAGTGACTTCGCCCTACAAAATCTATCATTGGACCATGCAAGAGTGAGCAAATCCGGTTTGACCACCAGGTTAGCCCGTGAATCCTGTCAATTTTGGGCTCCAAAAACACACCGCCGGTGGTCCAAATACGACTTTTCTGTATTTGTGCTTGGAATTTCCTTCCCGCCTACCAAATGACAAAAGATTAAAACTTATCTAGTTTTGGACTTGTTGATGGTTCTCTCAACATACGGAGTACTACACAAGTCAAGTGGGTTAATATCGATTTAAAAAAAAAAAGTGGGTTACTATCAAATTCCTAAGAATAAACCGAAATGGCAACACGAAATGGGACAGAGGATCCTTACTGACACTAAATGACATACTAAAAAAATTAGAAATTTAGGGCTTGCTCGTTATCATTGCCGTTTTCGGTTTTTGTTTTTTTACGTAAAATATTTAGTTAAATGAGTTACAAAATTAACTTTAAATTGTTTGTTTCTATAATAGTTATACAGAAAATGAAATTGACAACTGAAAATTAAAAACCACTTTCTCTGGTTTTAAAAAACAGGAATTTGATTTTTAAAAAAAAAAACTGAAAACTGAAAACAGAAAACGATACCAAACAGGCCCTTAATACTTTCATAGAAAGAAGAAATTGCACTGTAATATTATTTTTTCCATTCTTTTCATTTGTCAGCGTTGAGTCCGATTATTTTATTTATAGAATTTCGAATTAGATGTTATCGAATCAGGATTCTCTGGAGTTATGTTTCCTAAAGTTACCCAAATTTTATTTGAAATGTAAATATCACTATACCATATAGAGCATTTTCCTCTTTAAAAAGTGACATTTATAACAATTACTATAGTGGTCAGGTGAAAAAATGAGAATATAACCTAAAACTTAATCTCAATTATTACGCTTAATGATCCTCAGAGCGAGTTGTTACTTCTTCGGGCTTGCACTGGGGTCTCTAAGCTATATTTCGCTTTGCGTACTTGTGTGCCGCGTATTTTTGAGTCGGCCCGGCTAACATTTGATGTGGCCCTACGCTCTTCCTTAGAGCGCATCGTTGTTGCTTCTGGCCCGGATTTTGGTGACTGGCAGTGGAGGCTTGCCACCTTGCCTTTTTCGCTCGGGGGGCTTGGTGTTTATACGGCCGGGGATGCTGTCCACTATGCTTTTTAGCGTCGCGACTTCAGTCTGCAGACCTACAGTCTAAGCTTCTTCGTCATGCTGGTGTCGTCTCTTTGGGGTCTGCGTTTGCTGATGTTGTTGGTGTTTTTAATCGGACTTTAGAGGTTGATATCTTGGGTAATCCTGGAGAGATCACTGCCCCCAGACTTATGAAAAAATTGGCAGATATGTATTTCGCTAGGGTCGCTAGGGATGTCGCTTCTATTTATTCGTTGACACCGCGACAGTTGGCTTTGTGGAGTTCTCAGCAGGGCCGCACAGTTCTGATTGGCTTAGGGTGGTCCCTATTTTTGGGTTGGGTCAGACTATGAATGGTCGCACTTATCGTTGCGTGCTTTGCTATCGTTTGGGGGTGCCTTTATTCACCGTGGATCGCCCGTGTTCTACTTGCTCGCGGGTCTTTGTGGGTGATATATTCGGAGATCATGCTGTTTCGTGTACAGGATTGGTTGGCGTCAAGCATCGGCATAATGTTGTTCGTGACACGCTGGTTGACGTCTGTTATCGGTCAGGGATCTCAGCTGGAAAGGAGGTTGACATTGGAATGTTTGGTGCAGATGGCCGACCTCTTCGCCCAGCAGACATGCTGCTTTATTCTTGGGATAGAGGGTGCGACGTTTGTGTCGATTTGACTGGGTCGTCGCCCTTGACCCAGACGGGATTGACTGATTTCGAACCAGGTAAGGTGATGCGGGAAGCGGTCGATCGTAAGCGTGCTAAGTATGAGGCTAGGTGCGCTGCTTTGGGTTATGGCTTCCTTCCCTTCTCTTTCTCCTCTTTGGGGGAGTTGGAGCCCTCATCTGTTGCTCTGCTTAAGAGGATACAGCAGTTCTCCAGGACGCAGGATATCGGTTCGCAGGCTGCAGCTCATATTTTTACTAGGATTGGTTTTTTCATAGCAAAGGGTGTGGGAGCTCAGATCGTATCTCGACTCCCCACCAACTTTTTGTAAATTATTATTGATTTTTAGTGATAATATTAACGGCAAATTCCCATGGTGCCCCCGAACTATGTCAGAATGCTCGTGGTGCCCCTATGTTTGAAACTTGTACACTGTGGTGCCCCCGAACTTTACCCCAACCAGCACATGGTGCCCTTCCCACCCTTGACCGTTAACTCCGTTAGTCCTTTGACCGTTAAGTGATGACATGACAGTGATTAGCGATTGGCGGGAAAGTTAATTAAGGATTAACTATTATTTAATTAAAAAATTTTTTCTCAAAAACTTGAAAATTTTTCATAAAAAAATTCAAATTTACAAAAATTAGTGCCCATGGTGCCCCTGAACTTTACTCCCAAGTGCACATGGTGCCCCCTAACTTTACCTCCCAGTGCACATGGTGCCCTTCTGACTCTTGTGTAATGGCTAGTTTGAGAAATACCCGTTGTGAACTTCACTATTGTGTGTATTTAAACAACATTATACCCCCAATGAGCTTATAAAACAATCACTACCTTCTCAAAAACACTCATCCCCCAAACACATATTGAAATTAAATAAATTACATGAATTCCAGTTTATATTATAAGAAGGGCACCAAGTGCAGTGGGAAGTAAAGTTAGGGGGCACCATGTGCACTTAGGGGTAAAGTTCAGGGGCACCATGGGCACTAATATTTGTAAATTTGAATTTTTTTGTGAAATTTTTTCGAGTTTCTGAAAAAAAAAAATTAAAAATTTAAAAAAAAAAATTAAATTTTTTTTTGATTAAATAATAGTTAATCCTTAATTAACTTTCCCGCCAACCGCTAATCACTGCCATGTCATCACTTAACGGTCAAAGGACTAACGGAGTTAACGGTCAAGGGTAGGAAGGGCACCACGTGCTTGTTGGGGTAAAGTTCGGGGGCACCACAATGTACAAGTTTCAAACATAGGGGCACCATGAGCATTCTGACATAGTTCGGGGCACCACGGGAATTTGCCGTAATATTAATAAGTGAAAAAAACAATAGTGACATTTGAAGAATTTTCTTAATGTTCCCTGTTTCAAGTATTTTGGGGCCTTGAACCCCAAATGAACTCAATTTAGACAATGGAAGGCCCAAACTCAATGGTCCAAACTTACCTACTACGGAGCAAGATGCCAATATATACTCCCTAATCTCACCAAGCAAAAAGTTGCTTAACTAGTAATTAGAAGCCGACTTCTTAAAATTCGACTAAGGTATAAGTGTGATCTATTCATAAGCTATAAAACACGCTTCGAACATTTTTGAAAAGGAGGATAATTGTAATGTAAATAATCAAACTTAATACTACCTACAAAAGAATGCCAAAATGAAGGGGATGTAGACGAATCACAACTCACGAGGAAAAACACGTTAGACCGCTTGTATAGGTCGTTTATATAGGTTCAAGGTGAAAAATGCTAATTACCGCGTGGTGAAATGATGATCTGATGGCATTGTTATGAGAAATACCTCTAACCACCGTTCATCTCCTTCCATTCCCTTGTCGATCAGTGCGGTGAATACTTAGGCCCCGTTTGATAGGACTGCATCTTTCTGAACTGATCTGATCTGATCTGAATGATTCTGATCTGAACTGATTTGATCTAAATGATTCTGAACTGATCTGATCTGATCTGAATGTGTTGAAATTTTGATTGAATTTCAACGAATTAGCATCAGTTATGGGCCAAATACATTGATAAAAATTTCATCTGATCTGATCTGATCTGAATGATTCTGAACTGATCTGATCTGATCTGAATGATTCTGAACTGATCTGATCTGATCTGAATGATTCTGAACTGATCTGAATACTACTGCGAATAAGTCCTATCAAACAGGGCCTTAATACCTAGATAATGTGGTATGCTCTTTTACTAGAATAACATGAGTGAATTAACATTTGATCTAACACCACAAAGTTGGAGGGCTGAATTATTGAAAGCTGTTATCATAGGAATAGTGCTGATAACAGGGGTAATTCCGACTTTTCATGCCAGATTTTAGGGGTAATATTGTCCAATCAAAACAAAAAAACCCCCTCAACCCGTCATTATCCCCCGCCACCAACCTACCACCCCAAACAACCAGTCAACACCCCTTCTCGCCAGAAATTGCGAACACCCCCAACTTTCCGACGGCTTCGCCGTCGAAATTATAAGACACCCTATGAAGGGCGTGGTGAACCCCAAATCCGAAAAGAAGTTAATTAAAAAAATTATAGAAGGTGGCCGGAAAAGGGTTGATGGTTCAACTTCCCGGCGCCGCTACCGCGGCACCGGAAAGTTGAACCCTCAACCCTTTTCCGGTGAGTTAACCAGATCATGTGGATAAGGACGGCGGCTTGAGGCCGGCTTCGGAGTTGATGATCGCAGATCTGGGCAACCATGGGTGGAGGCGATCGATGATTATGATGATGATGATGGTGATGATGATGGTGGTGGTGGTGGTGGTTTGATGTTGATGATGAACATGATGATGATGAATGATCGGCGATCGATGATGATGGTGGGTTGATGTTGATGTTGATGTGATGAAGATGAATACGGGTGGGGATGAAGAAGAGAGAGAGAGAGAGGAAGTGGAGAAGCAGAGAGAGGAAGTTGGGATGAAGAGAGAGAGGAAACTGGGAACTTGTTGAGGGAATTTAGAAGGTCATTTTTTTTTGTCCTCTAGCTGCTATCAACACTATTCATTTGATAGCTGCTTTCTAAAATTCACCTCTCACAAAGTTGCCCAACAAAAACCACCACCAAACACAAAGAAAACTCCAGCCCAATTCGTAAATGAACAAAGCTTAAATACCTCGTTTGGGCCTTCGCCAGGCTCAACCCTATCTTACATTTAGTGCCCATTTACTCATCTCTTTGAAGTAGAATTCACTCATACGGAGTCTTCACTATCCTGTACAAAAACGCAAGTGTAGTATCTTATCAATTTGGCATGTATCAATATATACTTCTTTTTAACCATGTACTCCATAAAATATTCAACTTATCTTCTCGTTGCACTTAGATCGGATTAGTTTAGTTCAAATCTCGCACTTAAAATGAATAATTTAATCTAGTTGTTGGTAACTTCATGTAATAATCTTGAACTTAAGTTGGCGTGGGCTACATAACCATTTCCACCAAAGACTTTAAACTCCGACCTCATAAATGCACCTCAGCGGCGATGAGGATTAAGGTGCCGGACGTCATCCGCAACGTCAAGATCGTGGTGCACAGTGTGTACTTGCCACTTCCACATATAATCCTGTGGCTGCGGCTTACGACAGTATCCTAGGAGGCTCAGAAGTCTCAGGAGGAGATCAGACGATGGATGGAACGTGTGCTGCTCTGGATGGGTATGAGGTTGTGGTGAGTCCCCGATGTCTCAGGTCAAGCCAACGGTGGAGATCGAAGATCACCATCACTATTTAGAATTTCATAGGAAACATTTAACACCCTAAAAATCTTAGTCGACTCAAATTCGGACATAACAAATAGAAAACCTCTTTAACACGCATAAAATATGTTTTAACTAGTAAAAGGAGTCGCCGCAAAAAGCGGAAGTCTTCCGGCATTGGGTCCCCTTGTCATGGCACAAGCCCGCAATTTCTGTGGTTCACAAGAAAATTATTTATACTTTTGGACCCCATTTTACTCAATTAACTTTGATTTATACAAGTAAATACACTTGTTTATTTCATCATCATCATAATGTATTATGTGATGTTAAAGATCGATCAGATGTGGGGAACATGCATGATTATCTTGGTTGATGATCTAAGATCAACGGTGAGAGATTAACACCTTGATTATTATGTAGACGTGACGTGTGATGATGTGATGGAGAAAGTGTGATTATTGGTGAAATAGACGGTCATGATGTTTTTGGGGGTGCATCATAACTAATTTCTGCTGAATCGTATCATGTGTGTCTCCCACAAGCGTGTGTAGTGCTACTTGATGATGCCTTTGGTTGACACCATAAAGATTTCAGTATCTAATTTTATGAATTAAGTATTACTTTAGAATCCAACAAATACATGATCTAAAAGTTACCAATAGAAAAACGAAAAATTTACATGCTGTATTTTGCTTTTTTTTTACATGTTGCAACTCATCAATTGGTTGAATGGTTTAGTTCCAACAAAATCCTCCAATTTCTAATGTACTAGAATCATAATGTAATTAAAATATTCCGTAGCATATTTAATTAGCTGCTTGGTTTAATTCATCAAAATATGTACATTTCTAGTATACCCGTATGAGACCCGTAAGTTTTTGACCCGACCCGAAAAACCGCCCGAGACCCGACCCGAAAATAACCCGAAAAACCCGGACTTTTTCAACCCGAACCCGAAAAGCACCCGAAATGACCCGAAATGTCAGGGTCAAGACCCGACCCGAGCGGGTCAACCCGTTGGGTCAAACATATTTAGTAAAAAAATATTATAATAATAAAAAAATGATAAAAAGAATTAATATTAATAAAATTTTATTTTTAAGACATATAAAGCATACATATGATGCAATCATTGTTATTATATAATATAATATATAAAAAATTTGGAAAATAAGAATAAAATAATATTTTACCTGTTAAAATTTACCGATAAAAAAGGCGCGAATATGTATTTTCGACCCGTTGGTCAACCCGTAACTCGACCCGAACCCGTATTGACCCGACCCGTATTGACCCTAACCCGAAATACACCCGAACCCGAATCTACCCGAATTCGAAACCCGCCCGCCCGACCCGTTTTACAGGTTTACAGCCGTATCCATTTAAATAGCAATTCTATCATACAAGACCAAAGTAGCGCACTCAAATCTCAAACAATGGTCCCAGTAGTTAGGAGCTCATGTAAGTGAGAGAAGTAATAAATGTATTAGTTAGTATAAATACTGTTAATTTATAATGGAGTAATTAAAGTAAAAAAGAGGGGTGGGTAAATAAATGAAGTAAAAAAAGAGGGAAAGGAGTGAAGGGGAGGGGGGTGGTTGTCTGGGAAATGAGGCGGCAAAGAAAAAGAGAGGGAGCTTTGTTGTCCCCCTTACAAAAGCCAAGTTTAGTGACCCCCTGTTTTGCTCTGCTCCCCATCACAATCACTCACATTATTTCTTTCTCTAATTTAATTTCTTACTTACTTACTACTAATACTACGGAGTAATAGTCCAATACTCTCTATCTTCCTTATTTATTGCTTTTCTTTACGCCACTCCCACCCTGTGTTGCACGAGTACGGACACCGACACCGACACCGGGAGGACGCGGACACCGGGACACCTCAATCTCAAAATCTAGGACACCGACACCGCTATTATTTTTAATATAAATATATTAAAATAAATTAAATAGTATTATTTTAATAAAATAATGAGAATTTTTAACTTTCAAACTTAAAACCATTTCAAAATGAAGATATTACACACATGATTATTGAATATGTCAAGGGAAACGCTAAGAAATTCGAGATTAACAATGTCTATTTCGCCCAAATTCTTGCTTAATGTTTGTTTTTTGTGTCCTAGAGGTGTCCGAGAGGTGTCCAACTGGTGTCCTAGGTGTAAAAAACCTGGTTTTGTGTCCGAGTTAAAAAATAATAAAACGGACACCGGTCCGACGTGTCCGACTCGTGTCCTCCTGGTGTCCGTATCCGACACCGTATTGGACACGGACACGTCACTTGGGAGAGGTGTCCGTGCTTCATAGCTCCCACCAACTCCATTTCTTTTCATTACCATCCCACTATTGCTAACTTCAAGCCTGTAAAATAAAATGTTCAACCCTAATTCTTATACACCATGTGTTCTTAATAATATATTTTAAGACAAAGTGTAATTTTAGTATGTGTTGCGAACTTGTGATCCTATTTCAACAAAAATAACATGCATTATGCATATAGATAAACAAACGTATAAATAAAACTGATTTAACTGATTTCGTCTAAAATATATTGTAAACGGATAATGTTTCACCTTTGCCTTTGTCTATTTTTGTTGTTGATGTGCGTATCATTCATCTAAATTTGAGTTTTTAGACGAGAAATACCATATAGGATGGTGAAAATCTCGAACCCCTAATTGGATGATTTTGCAAACCTCCCCTCTAATTGTCGAGTTTTGCCTTTAGGAATGTTGTTTTGCAAACCTACTGAATGTTGTTTGAAGTTTTTTCTAACCGTATCCGACATTAGGAACCACATATTTTCCATATTATAAATGACTTTTTACCTATTTCATAAGATAAAAGTATCGGAAAATTCACATGGTACCCTCGAACTTTGACCGATTGCACATGGTACCCAATTTCGCAAGTTTATGCACATGGTACCCCTAAACTTACTACTTTGTGCACATAGTACCCAAATAGTAACTTCCGTTAGATTTTTCCGTTAAGTGATGATGTGTCGGTTAGTTGTTAGGTAATTAGTTAATTAAATTATAGATTTAATATTTCAATTTTAAAAAATTCAATAAATTCTTAGAAAAATAAATATATTTTTTTCAAAAAAAAATTTATTAAAAAACTAATTTTTCTAGGGGTACCATGTGCACAAAGTGGTAACTTGAAGGGTACCATGTGCACAAATTATGATTATTTTAAGAGAAATAATATTTTTTATGAAACAAAAAACTTGTTTTTTGGATTTTTTTTATTTATGAAAATATTTTTTGGATTTGTTTTAAAAAGTCAAAAAAAAAAAATCTTAATTTTTATTTTTTGGTTTTTTTAAAATGCAAAGTTATCATTAATATTAACAACTTTACATAAAAACTAACTTACACATCATTACTTAACGGAAAATCTAACGGAGGTTACTATTTGGGTACCATGTGCACAAAGTGTAACTTCGGGGGTACCATGTGCACAAACTTGCCAAGTTGGGTACCATGTGCAATCAATCAAAGTCCGAGGGTACCACGTGAATTTTCCGTAAAAGTATTGATGCCGATATGTATGAACTACCTCTCCCTGCCCGTTGAAGCTTCATCTCACGCACTCACCTTGTAAGGTCGAGGGAAATTTGTGTTGATTTTGATAAACCCAAAAGTGCGTGGTCTCATGTTTGTCCGTTCATGCTTAACGTTTATCTGTCTAGCTAGACTTGTCCTAATATGTGCAAGATTAAACTTCACTTAAAACCCTTAACTACACCGGGTTGATCCATTGCGTGTAAATAACTTACCTGAAACAAAGTTGACTAACCCAATAAAAAAAATTGAAATAAAATGAGTTTGAGACACAAGATCTGAACCGTCAAAGTGAGTCTAGATCGGTACATGATAACTAGACAAAACTGTACAATGCACCAGTCCTAATTCCTGGAAATTTAACAATTAACAATTCCCCCCAATTCAATTAATCCCACTCATTATCTTAATCCAGGCAGACCATTTCCTTAATTTAACTTAACACCATTTTTTAATTAACTTCCTAATCAATATAAAACTACTAAAAGAAGCAACCACACATTTTAAAATTCCACAATTTCCCAACTTTTATGCAATATTTTATTTTAATCTTCAAAATTAAATTTTCACAGCCAACACAATGCCAACAACAACAAAGGAGCAAAGTTAAGAAGAGAGCTTAAGCTTTTGTTGCTTTCTGCTTGCTTAATGGAGGGTCCTTAAAAATAAAAACACTCACTCTTTCTCTCTCCTCACTCTCTCTCTCTCTCTCTCTAAATTCCTCAATCTTTGTCACCTCCAAAAAAAATCAACATTATTCCATCTACATTTTGCTCTCAACAACACACTGATCTTGTAACTTCAAGCTCACTCTTCTTTTCTCTCTCTCTCCAAGTAAGTTGTTCTTCATTTTCACCATGATTTTAATTTTGTGGGTTTAATTTCTCTTGTTTTTTTTTTGTTGTTGTAATTTTGTGGGTTGCTCTTGTTTTTACTTTTTAGATCTTTTATTGTTGTGATCTGGTGAATTTATCCTCAAAGTTTGTGTCTTTTTGGGTTATTTTCTTTGGAATTTTGATTTCTTATTTATTTAAAATTATTGACTAGTTTTTGTTTACACCTGATAATGAATTTCCATTGTTTATTAATTTGTAATTGGTAAAAAAAAAAATAGATTTTTTTTGAGTTTCAGCTTTTATTGTGCCTTTTGTTTGTATTATTTGGGTTAACTTTCTGTTGAATTTTTTTGCATGCAGGTGAATTTTTGTTTATCATTGTAATTAAATTTCCCTTTTCATTTCAGGATAATCTAATTTAAATGCTTAATGTGTTACTTAGAATACTTACTATTTTTGTCAAAATTAGAGCCTCATTTAGAAATGTTTTTTTTTTTGGTTTTAATTGTATCTGGTAAATTGTTCAGAAAAAGGGGTTGTTCTTTTGCCCAGCTTCAGATTTGTTAATAACATGCTCACCCTTTAATTTTTTTGTATTAAATTTGATTTTTTTCTTTTTAAAAGTGAATACATTATCTTATTTTTAGTTGTTAAGTACACTCTTTGGTTGTGGAAAAAAGGTTGTGAATTTAATAGAAAAATTAAAGGAGGGTTCAATGATGCAAGTCTTTGTAGCTAGTCATCTTCTTTTGACTGATTTTTTTGGTTGATATTCAGGAAATTTTGTTTAAGTTGTGCCAAAAAATTATTGTCATACAATAAAGTTTAAAGTTGAGCATACCAAAAATCTTTAAATTCTTGTAAGATTTATCAGAACCTTAATAAAAGCATGGTGCTGAACTTGTACTCTATGATATGCTGTATTTTGTATTAATTTTTAATTTATTTTGTGCCTAATGTTGGTGTGTTTTCTGCAGGTTTCTAGAAATTTTGGTGGTGTTTGGGTCACTAATAAGTTGATCTCAGAAAGGAAGCAGCTGATGTCTCCCCCACTGCATGGTGTTGAGGGGGGAGGGCAAAACAATGATTCATTGGTGCCTTCTCCCACAACCGCGGAATCTAGACTGAAAGAGCACAACTATTTTGGACTGTCAGATTGTTCTTCAGTGGACAGCTCGAATGTTTCGAGTTTGTCTGAGGACAGCAACAAAGACAATCTTAATTTCAAGGCTACTGAGCTAAGGCTTGGTCTCCCAGGTTCTCAGTCGCCTGCGAGAGACCCTGAACTTTGTTTGTTGAGCTCTGCAAAGCTTGACGAGAAGCCACTCTTTCCTTTGACTCCTTTGAAAGATGGTAAGGTTGCTGTCTCTGGGAGCAAAAGAGGGTACTCTGACACTATGGAGAAGACTCCTGCTGAGGCCAATTGGCTGTTTAAGTCTTCCAGTCATGACTCTGATGCTCCAAAACCAGTGGCTCAGGGGAAAACCTCGACAAATTCAGGTGTGAATTCTATGATTAACACCAGGCCTGGTCCAAATGCTGTAGCACCGCAAGCACCTCAAAAAACTGTTCAGGACCTGCCTTGTTCCAACAGCAACACTGCTGCTCCTGCTGCTAAGTAAGTACGGCTATTGAGCTGGCTGTCCTAGAGGATTTGGTACACGTTGTAGAGTTAGTTTTGCACTGGAGCTGATGAAAGTTCTGTTTCCTATTCTTGGCAGGGCACAAGTTGTTGGATGGCCTCCTATCAGGTCTTTTAGGAAAAACACTTTGGCCACCTCTTCAAAGAACACGGATCCACTATTTATCAAGGTTAGCATGGACGGTGCTCCTTATCTCAGGAAGGTTGATCTCAGAACTTACTCAACTTATCAAGATTTGTCCTCTGGCCTTGAGAAAATGTTCAGCTGTTTCACCTTAGGTAAACCTCCAATTGTTATTTTAAGAGCTGCAACCATTTGTGTCAATAACGTAGTTTGTCTGGAATAAATTTGTTGAGTTGTGGGTAAGATAACTACTGATTCTACGCGTTCTCCAGGCCAATGTGGATCACATGGTACTTCTGGAAGGGAAAACATGAGCGAGACAAAGTTGAAGGATCTCTTGCATGGATCAGAGTATGTACTGACCTATGAGGACAAGGATGGTGATTGGATGCTTGTTGGAGACGTTCCTTGGGAGTAAGTTTCTCAATTGTTGTCTCTGTTGTTGCCTCGTTATTGTTTCATGATGACTTAACATGATTTGAGTAAAATGAAGGTTGCTTTTAATGAACTAAAATTAAGTTTGAGAACTTGCACAACGCCACAACCAATAGACTAGCGGAGTGGTTTAAAGCATCTATTTTCAGTGTAGTTGACCTGATGTTTGCAAGGATGTATGACATATTGACATCTGACCCTAAAATGATGCATGTAAAATCTGCTGTTGAGATCCTACCTAATAGGAACCCATGAGGCCATGAATTAAGTTCTGTGCAAAAGAAAGCTTGTAGTGTCACAATAGGTGAACTGAATTAGAATAAAAAGGCAGCCTGGTGCACATGGGTGTCCGAGGATAGGTCCCACCACAACAGTGTATACGGGGCAAGCCTTCCCTTCTCATTTTTGGACAAGAGGCTGCTCGTAGGACTTGAACCTGTGACCTATCAATCACAAAGCAACACCTTAACCTGTGCGCAAAGGCTCCCTTTCAGGTGAACTGAATTAGAATCTACTTAGAAAAATGAATTCGCTCTACTTGGAATTGACATGTAATTGCAAGGCCGCTAGTACCCAGGAGTCTGATCTTGAGTGTGTACAGTGACAGGCCTAAAGGCTTTCCTACAACACTGAAAGCTTGTTGATGAATCTGTTTGCTAAGATATAAAGTCAATTATTGGGCCTCAACCATTAGTCTAGACTTTTGGTTGAGTTGGCTCTCTAACACTGTTTTATAGAATTTTACTCTCCCACATCCTGGGATTATTTCTCGTTCTCTGTTTATGGAGTTTCTTCATCTTTGTCACCAGCCTAGGAGGGTTTCTGAAAGCTTCCTGTGGCTACATGGCCAATTGTATTGACATTACTCAATCAACACATGTCTGAACATGTCCCTTTCCTATAAAAAAAAAATGGCTGGTCAAGTAAAAGATTTCCGACATTATCTGTTACCGAGGGATCCAAACTTGTTGATTTCCATGAAGGTGGAACTACAGGAAAGTGTTGGTATTGGGCACTTGGGCCTGTATGGTTGTGCCTTGGCAAAAGCTTGAAGTCTCCGGGTTAATAATAGGAGAAACATCAATCATTAGTAGTGAGAATGTGAGAAAACATGGAACCTGTTATTCATCATGCATCTTTTCACTTGTGTTTCCTGTCCGATACTCGTATATATTCATGATGTTATAGTTTAAGCTTAGAGGAATATGATAAATGAGAGGGAAGTTGAAGAGGAGAGCAGAATTGCAAACAGGAGTTCAATTAATTATTCACTCCTTCCTTTAACTATGATTTTTCTGACCCAAGATCCACTCAACCTCATATTGATGAAATTTTCTGGAAACTGGGATGAAGATAATGTTTTAGCAAAAACTTAGAGTACTTTCTAGTGTAAAGATGGTGTTTTAATAAAAACGCGGAGTACTTTCTAGTGTGCTCATTAATTTAGCAAAAATTCGGAGTACTTTCTAGTGTGCTCATTAATTTTCAATAAGGACTAGGCTTATGAAAACCAGCATTCTTGAAATTGTCCATAGTTGAAGTGAAGGGTGTAAGGCGTTGAGCAAGCATGGGGCCTCAGTTATCTTGTCTTTCAAAGAAAGAAAGGAATTGACCTTAGTGATCTAATGGTGTTCACATGGTTGGAGTTGAATGATTTTATTACGTTCAAAGTTTTTTCTATTACACCCCTATACTTGGCCTTCCTCTCGCCTTCCTTTGGCCTTGATATCCCAGTCACATCATTAATTGATCAGATTACATTGTAATGTTTAATGCTTACATGAGGGTGATGAGACTCTCCACGGAATTCTTTTTTCTTTTTTTTTTTGGCCAGGTATTGAAGTTTGATGACCATGTACTACAAACAGTTTGCTTGTTTTGCAGATTATATATATGTGCTTTACAGGCTTACAGCGTGTTATCTAAACCTTATATCATCCTTTAAGATAGAACTCTTGTTTGATATTCTGTAAAGCCTAAAACATCTTCTGGTGAACGTCTCACCAGACTCAGAGAGTCAGAGTTACTAGGGCTGTGATGCCATTAGACTGACCTTGTGTCACAATTTCTGCAATAATTTCGTCCTGCTGGATAATGACTTGTTGACTTCCATTGTGTTTGTGTTGATTGTAAGAAATGTTGCTGAGTGGGCCATTAGTATTCTAAACTCTTATTTAAAGATCTGTATCCATTGGTTGTCGCTCAAGCTTTGTTCTATTTGCAGGATGTTCACTGATACATGCAAGAGGTTGAAGATTATGAAGGGTTCTGATGCAATTGGTTTAGGTATGAGCTTACATACTCTTTAACTTCTCTAATACGTGAGGCCTCAGACCATGAGTTCCGATGGAGTAGGTGGAAGGTGTTCACATATGTTAAAAAGGCTAAAATCTTGGCTGAATGTCCATGAATATCTGTTAACCTGTTATGAAGTCGGAACTCTGTGGGGCTAGTCTAGTATTAGTAAAATAAAGATCTTCTCGAATTAGATGCCTCATATAACAGTGTTACAATGTACATCGTGTATTGGAACTCGACAATTTGTTTGGGGGATTAGAGGATCAGAAGAATGAAGTATGAACTAGAAGCCCAAGCATGTGTAGACGTGTAGTTACTTTGCATCTTGGATTCTGCTTCATAAGCTCGGCTTGTTAAGATGGTATGAGATGCATGTTATAGAGGGCAGTGGGTCTATTTTGTATAGAGTTGAAAAGCTGCCATTTTATTGGGGGGAAAGGGTGCTGACTTTTGAGAGTATGCAAGAATAGGTTCAATTATCCTATGGCCTCATGGTGACGGATGTTTACGTTCTTTCCCTGTTATTTGCAGCTCCACGGGCCATGGAGAAATCTAAAAGCCGGAACTAACTAATGCGTGTCAAGACAAAGCAGTAGACTCTCACTCGAAGTGGAATTTACTATGTGGATAGTACCTGGACATTTCTGAGTAATGTTTTAATGTGGTTGCATACCATGTATCAACTGCATGGTATTTTATCATCTCATCTTAGTGGTTGTGTCTAAGGTTATTACGGATTATCTAAACTTTTGAGTCAGCCAGTTCTCGTTAAGTTGTGTTTTTAAGCTGAGTGTATGTGATAGGGACCTTAGCAGATTTGTGTGTTTGATCAATTAACAATACCATATTGGATATGTAATTTGTTGAATGCATTGTGATTATCAAATTCATTAGGGCCGACTTCTCTCAAAGTCGGAGAAATGGCCACTGTCTGGTCTCCTGGAGTGGAGTAGGTTAGTGCAAGTTTTGCAGGTGTTTCTTTTCAAGTTTGTTCCCATGCAATAGTTGGTCTATTAGCTGTAGATCTCCCTGTTGACGAGTTGATCAACGAATCTGTTTTTGGTGGAAGGTCTCCATGCAATGTTCAATTTGCTAATCGGAAAATTATTCCATACCTTCGGGAGTGTGTTTTCTTTTCCATCTTCATTCTTCACAGCCATGAGCCCATGATGGCCACATATCATCTCCATGAGCGAGTTAAACATTTAAGCATGAGCTATTAACGAAACGATGAGTATGAAATTGACACTATCGAACAGGTTTTTTTTTTTTTTGTTCTAGGAGTACGAATTTGATACTATCAAAAATGTTTGCATTAGAGGCAAAACGAAAATTCTCCCGCATAGGAGGCCTGTACTTGTTTTTGTTGGCCTTTTTCTGTTTCTTTGTCTGATGAACCAACTGTTGTTAAATGGCTTTACGGATGTCATTATAATCCTAGATTCCTCGCCAACTTGATTTGAATGAATACTCTTTTTTATCGGTTTGATCTCTATCAAACGAACGTCTGATATAAAAATCCATAAACTTTGTGAAAAGAGTAAAGTTGATCTAACATGAATTTCCTAAATTCCGAACAAACAAACAACGTTAATTTGTATTTGGTGCATTTGTGTTATGTTGTACGAACGTATAAGGTATTCTTTTCTAACTAAGAATATAAATTGTAAAATCACAAATTTTTGGTTCAAGCAATTCTAAAGTTAATCGCACACTTTGGAAACCTGTATGTGTGGCATTATGTAACTTTCTTTTTTTGACACAACATTACGTAAGTTTTGAATTGTTTTTTCCGGTTGGTTAGTGGGTTTAATAGCAATGTGTTTTTGCAAATTCTATGGTGAGACGGTTTCATACGATATGACATCTCACACATTTCAAAGCTAACTACTCCCTCCGTCCCAATTCAAACACCCCAACCCGTTTTTGTAGTGGAATAAGAAAAATTGATATGGCTATGTTTGGTATGCACAATAAGCTAGCTTATTTGGCCAAAGTAGCTTATTTGACTAGTTTTTTAAACTCTTTGACTAAATAAGTTTGTTTGGTAACACCACTAGCTTAAATAATAAGCTAGCTTAATTAAGATGTTACCCCCTGTAACTTATTCAAAAATAAGCTAGTTTATCATAATTTATTTCTAATTTACCCTCAATTATTTACTAAAATAAAATGAGATTAAAAATATTTAATGTATTTTTATGTAATTTTATATATATCAGCTCCTATATCATCTAATTTTGCCACACACTCCTATTACTATCAGCAAAAAACTTTCAGCTATTATTTCAGCTATTAATCCAGCTTTCAGCTACTATTTCAGCATTCAGCTATTATTTCAGCGTTCAGCTACTATTTCAGCTAGTTTTACAAAACATAGCAATAGTAAGTTAAGTGGGGTAATATTAGGAAAAAGGAGGAGAGAGAATGTGAGGATTAATAAAAGTAGGAGATGATGTAATAATTTGATAAAAGTAGGGGAGAGAAACATGTTTCAAAATAGATGGGGTGTTTGAGGTGGGACGTCCCGAAATGGAATATGGGGTGTTTGAGCTGGGACGAAGAGAGTATTACTTTTCAAAGATGAAAATATTTTAAAAGTAACATGCTAATTTATCAAAAGTAACTAATTGATCTCATACAATGATTGGTCTCATACAATGAGACGGTAAAAAAAAAAGGGTTATGGACTTACGGCATCTAATTCATCTTGAATGGGCCAGGTATAGTTAAATCTGCCATTGGTACATATGCCTTTATGAACCTTATAACATTTTTTTTGGTACAAAGGAGCAGCTAATGCTGCGGGAGGGTGGGGGTATGAGGATTTGAACCCGAGACAACCCCCAGGCAGGTTAAGTTCTTATCCACTAGGTCAACCTTGATCCTCATGGACCTTATAACATTAACGTTGATCCAAACAGATTAAATCTTTTCGACTTTAAATAGATAGGTCATCTGAGGGTTCACAACGGTTCATTGTTGTAACCACCGTAAGACCCTGTGCGATTGGACTGCATTTTTCTGATCTGATTTGATTTGATTTGATTTGAATTGATCTGATTTGATTTGATTTGAATAAATTTGATTTGATTTGATCTGAACTGAATTAATTGATAAATTAACTACAACTAGACGAATCTAATATATATATATAAAAGCTTACAATTTGGAGCGCATTGAGGGTATCCAGAGGTCAAGAAATGCAGGGAGAGAGTCCAATAAATGTTAAACTCTCACTTAGAGTATAAAAGATAATCCACATAAAACATTAAAAAAACAGACTCCAATATTTGTAAAAGTCTCACTTTAAAGTATAAAAAATAATCCACAACATCATAAAATGCACACACAAAGTCCAAAATTTGTAAAACTATTGTGTAGTAAAGTTATCAAAATGAAATATGATGTAAACTGTTATAACTCGAGCTACGTATATCAGAATATTACGATCCATGTATCATTAAATTCGTGTCGAAATGTATGTCAATATAAGACCCATTTACACTACTTTTGAAAACTTAAGTATGATTTTGGTTGAGATGTGTCGACAAGTTTAAAACTTCAATTTACACATACTTTTGAAATATATTGCAGAGATAGTCCAACATTTGCTAAACTCTCACTTAAAGTATAAAAGATAATTTACATAAAACATTAAAAAATGCACACAGAGTCCAACATTTGTAAAACTCTTATGTAGTAAAGTTATCAAGATGAAGTCTAATATAAACTGTTATAACTCGGGGTACGTATATCAGAATATTACTATACATGTATCATTAAGTTCGTATCGAAATGTATATCAATATAAGACCCATTTAAACTACTTTTGAAAAGTTAAGTATAATTTTGGTTGAGATATGTTGATAAGTTTAAAACTTCAATTTACACATAGTTTTGAAAAATATTTAAAAAAACATGAGTGTCATTTAAAGATAACGTAAAACTCGGTCCAGTGATATACTCCGTAAGTGATTTTGTGACCTATATAAAAATGTTAAAACACAAAAAGAGTGTTATTTAAAGATTAGTAATACTCGCATTAGTGATTTAGTAAGATTATGTGACATCTTAACAAACCAACATTTAATCCGTTATCATAAATTATTTATCTAAAGATAAACTATTTAGTAAAAAAGAAGATGTAAAAGTGTTCCGTGCGAAGCACGGGCTTTCCATCTAGTATATATTATAAAAGCTTACAATTTGGAGCGCATTGAGGGTATCTAGAGGCCAAGAAATGCAGGGAGAGAGTACAATAAATGTTAAACTCTCACTTACAGAATAAAACATAATCCACATAAAACATTAAAAAATGCACACATAGACTCCAATATTTGTAAAACTCTTATGTAGTAAAGTTATCAAGATAAAATATGATATAAACTGTTATAACTCCGGCTACGTATATAAAAATATTACGATACATGTATCATTAGGTTCGTGTCGAAATGTATGTCAATATAAGACCCATTTACACTACTTTTGAAAAGTTAAGAGGGCGTCGAGAGGTCGAGAAATGCACAGAGAGAGTCCAAAAAATGTTAAACTCTCACTTAAAGTATAAAAGATAATCCACATGCAACATTAAAAAATGCACACACAGAGTCCAATATTTGTAAAACTCTTATGTAGTAAAGTTATCAAGATGAAATATGATATAAACTGGTATAACTCGGGCTACGTATATTACAATATTACGTTACATGTATCACTAAGTCCGTGTCGAAACGTACTTCAATATAAGATCCATTTACAGATACGTTTGAAAAGTTAAGTATGATTTTGGTTGATATATTCCGACAAGTTTAAGACATTAAAAAATGCACAAACATTCCAATATTTGTAAAACTCTTTTGTAAAATAGTTACCAACATGAAACATAATATAAACTGTTATTATAACATGGGCTACGTATATCTGAATATTACGATACATGTATCATTAAGTTCGTGTCGAAATGTACTTCAAAATAAGATCCATTTACACATATTTTTGATTTGGTTGTGATATAGTAACAACTTTAAAAGTTTTGTGAAAAATACTTAAGAAATGAGTATTATCTAAAGATAGGGTATACGGAGTAATACTTCGTACGATGACATAAGTGATTTAATGAGATTAAGAGACATTTTCACTAACAAATATTTAAATATTTGTCACGTTTATTTATTTATTTTAATTAATAAATAAGAATATGAGACTATGATAAAGTGACCCGTGCAACGCACGGGCTTTTCACCTAGTTAATAACTAAAAATAGACTACATTCATTGATTGTTATTTGGATAATTCTGATCTGATTTGATTTGATTTGAATAAAGCTGATCTGATTTGATTTGATTTGAATAAATCTGATCTGATTTGAAAACACTGTTGAATAAGTTGAATCGCACAGGGTCTAAATCAGTTCAAATCGAAAGGTTGATGTTGGATCTAGAATGCCCTTCTACTTTAGTACGAGCATTTCTTTCACCATAAAAGATGATGTGATGGGAAATTGCATTTTGGAAGTGCTAGTAACTTTATTCTTACTACGATCCACGACCTATCCATACGGGTGATATTATGCGCCATCTTAATCAGTAGAAAGTAAAAATTAGTGCTATATGTTGACATTTTACATTTTTACGTGACCCCAATCACTTTCAGATTCGGATTTACCAGATTGTTTTGGCTTGTGATGACTTTTCTTCTTTGGTGAAGAACATTTCAGTAACAATTTTACCATCCGTAATTACTTTCTTGAAGATTTATTGGATATTCCGCGCTTTTAATCAACAAGCTTCGGGGTTGATTATGTAATGCTCATGTTAAAAATCTAAAACTTTTGTGTTTGTATTGTTCGATTATCCGTCACATCGTACATCTCTAAAATCTTCGTTAACATTCACACCATGACGACCATGATTAATCCGTGAAACCTGACAAATGCTAAAGGTCCTAATCTGGACATTTTTTTTTTTTTTTTGTAAGTGATTTGGTTCTTTTATTCATCCACAAAATGGGGAAAAAAAGAAAAGAACATTCTTACAAAAGATAACCTCTAAATGAACTTAGCATTGCAATGCTCAAGCCATCTCTTCTAAATTACAATTTCTCACCCAGTAGTATAAACGAGCACTAACTATGTCTTTAATTTGCTTAGCTAACCACTCTGAAGAATGCTCAAAGTCTCCAAATACTCTATTATTCCTCTCCTGCCATAACATGTAAACAGTTGCTGTCATGCTGCAAGCAGCCCATTTATGACGCCAATGCCTTCTATTTGCCCTTCTTTTCAACCAGTGACATACTCTCCAGAGATCATTGTGATCATGCCTCATCCCAGACCAACTTCTTACTGCTTTCCAGACCTCTGATGAATAGCTGCAACTGAAAAACAAGTGCCTGTGACTCTCTGCAGCTTTTTTGCATAAGCTACACCTGTTCACCAGAATAAACCCTCTCTTCATCATGTTATCAGCTGTGGCTAGCTTTTTTTGCAAGGCTAGAACAGCTATGAAGCTGTGCTTAGGGAGATTAGCACTCTTCCACACAACTCCATGCCAAGGAACTTCATCAAACTTCATTCTGAAGTGCTCATAAGCTGTTTTGGTGTTAAATTTCCCCTTCCTACTCCAATTATCCAAGATAGTGCCTATAGATCTCCCATTTCCAAGTGAACTGATAAGCTCCTCCTTCACCTTGACAATGCTCTTCCAGTTTTCTGAGTCTGAAGCTTTTGCTGTGATGTTTTCAACAAACTTGTGCTGCATTTTATAAGCCCTAACCCAACTTTCCCAAATCCCATCTGCTTTGCAATGCAGTCTCCATAACCACTTGCAAACCAGTGCTTTATTCCAGGAAAGAACTTCTTTAATGTTCATTCCACCTTCTCTCCTGGGGGCACACACACTTAACCAACTTTTATACTGCATTTTCCTCTGCCCTGGCCCTATGTTCCGGACATAATCTTTGCAGATTTTGTTGATCTTTTTGATGATGCCTTTAGGAATTAAAGCATTGCTGCACCAGAAATTCTCTACCCCAAAAATAATGGAATTTATAAGCTGGCATTTCCCTGCATAAGATAGGGTAAGAGCACTCCAATGCTTGACTGAGCTCTGAAGTTTTTGAATCAGCTTATCATACATCTCATTCTTCAATCTAGAGGAGTTAAGAGGCAAGCCTAGGTATCTAAAGGGAAAACACCCCTCAGAGAACCCTGTCATTTCAAGAATAAGCTGCTTTACCTCACTAACAACACCTCCAAAGTAGATATCAGTTTTAGACTGATTAGCCTTCAAACCTGAGATGCCTGCGAAAAGATTCAGACACTTTATAGCTGCAGCAACAGAGGGGGCATCTCCTCTCACAAAAACCATTAAGTCATCAGCAAATGTCAAATGTGTGAGCCTGATTCTGCCACACTGAGGATGATATGAAAACTGTTTTTGCTGGTGCATGATTCTCAGATATCTTGAAAGCATTTCCATGCTGAGCACAAAAATGTAGGGTGAGAGTGGGTCTCCCTGCCTAATCCCACTTTTCCCTTGAAAGAACCCTTCATCCTAATCTGGACATTGTACCATCAAAACGTTACTACCAACCCCGTTAATTTTACTATTGTGATTTAATTTAACCTAACTCAATTTTATTGTCACAACTAAATTAGAGAGATTAGTTGTGTTTAAACTTTAGACCCGTTGAAATGTGCAAAAGTCCATCTTAATATGATATTTTAAATTGTTTAGCGCCTATGCCAACTAAATCTTGAATAATAATAACGTTGTCTTTTCTAGTGATAGAGTTTTACCTAATCAGATCACAATCAGTGAATTACAGTACTTGATTAGATTTTGAAAAATGTATCGTCACATTATGCTCTCCTTCTTTAGTGGGTCTGGTAAGTTCCCTTGAAATAATATTATGATATACATCGGAGCACATTTCAGGGAGGATAATGTGAGAGGTGGTCATACTTATAACTTTGCCGTAAGTGCTCTCATATGTTGTCGAGTTAGTGGAGGATTATGTAAACCAGTTTAGCTTGATGCAATGTGTTCAAGCTTTGTTCTATATATCTTGTTACAAGATTAGTCAGCTGTTTTGGGGCTTCATTGAACTCTCTACGTATAATAGTGTATCTTGAACATATAAGAGTAGGTCAAACCGTCAAACAGAATTTAAAGAAATGGGAGAAACAAATCGAGTCTAATCCTACTTCACAACAATCTTGCAATAACGAGAGAAACTTATAGTGTTGAAATAAACATGTTAGAAAATAGAAACATTACTTCGTGCGTGTCAACCGAAAATAATTCTTGATGTAATTAATCGCTTTTACCTACAAAAAGTCGATTGGTTTTCAGATGAAATCTCATTACAAAGCTTGTAAAGCGAGCACGTACTAAATCTTGGTCCACAACGGACAACAAGGGGTATCAAAGCCAGTAGCTTAACTTGCGCTTTTGTGCATCATTTGTAGCCACCCATCATGTGGGCTTATTATCAGATTTGGGCTCATTATTGGTGATTTAATGGCCTTATAAAAAGCGGGACCGTTTATTACAACAGTGAGCATTTCTGCACTACAGAGCCTAACCAGATGAATGGCGTTCGTATTCTCGCTTTCTGTTCATTGAGCAGCCTTAAAACTTAAAAGCTTGATAAAATCTGTCATATGATTATATGAAGGTGTAGAATAGTTGAGATCATGACATTCATTAACTAGTCGTAAATCTGTAAACATATGCTCCTTTTTTACCCAAAATGATCTCTCCGTTTCTATTTACTGTTTCGGCTGGTCATGTAGGGGGCTTTTTCTATACAAAATGAAAGTTAGCTGGGAATTTGTTCTTTCTTTTATCCGGGATCATAGTGATCAATATTCTTTCTTTCTTTTTTTTCAGTTGGGAAACAAGAGAGTTAAATAAGCAAATGACTAAACCGTAACAAATGATTTTGGTCCCTTGAGCTATATACTGTCCTTTAGTGTGATCACTGTGATCAAATTTTTGTTTCGCACAACAGAATGCTAACTTCCTTAAATCCTTACTGGTGCTCCCAGAGTGTTGTATGACTTGTTAGCTCTACTACTGGTCCAATCCTGGATAGTAGGAAGCCTTGTGGAGCGGCTCACTTACCTCTTAAAAAAAATGTAGTGGAACTTGTCAAAAAATTGAAATTATCGTCGTAAGATAAGTTGCAATTTCAAAATAATATAATCAGATCGATGAAACTTGTATTGTTAAAATGATACAATTCTATATGACGACCCGATTTAACACAATGAGTTCCGATGAAATTAGATTTAATCAATCGAATAAGGTCATTTCAAATGTGATGTCATAACTTCCAATGAGTTTAGTCAATTCAATGGTATATGCTAATTTCCTAAACTCAATTAGTTCTCAATATATTCATATCAAATGGGATCGAATTAAGGAGATGTCACTAAATCGTACGACGCCTATATGCAATTATTTTTACTAAATTATATATCATGATGATTAGTCTCTTCACTTACAAGAACTACAGCCTTGTCTTTGTGTGCTCTTTGCTGGTCTTTAGAGCATCGATGATGATGTCTTGACTTGTGCAAAACAGTACTAATGGAGGAAAAATAGGAGGGCCTATGTAGTGTTGAGGATAGGGTTCAAAATGAGGGAAGGTGGTACACTACATTGTGTGTATGAGGAATCTTAATACACATTGATGTGGCAGAATTTAATTGGCCCAAATGAAAAAATTGTGGAGGGAAATTGCAGCAATTATGGCGCAAAAAAAATTTCAGGTTGGAGGGAAAAATCTCCTCTTTAAGCGCCATCAATTAGGCGGGAAAACCACTTGTGTAAAAAATTTTAGGATTTTTTCTTTTTGTTTTTTGTGCACTAAGTTTATTTCTTGCGTAATTTTTGGTTCGTAAGTCCGTTAAATACATGAAATATATCATCGTAAAGCTCTTTTCGAATACTTTCATATGAGTACAGTATTGAATATGTTTTGATAAAAATACAAAAATCCATGTAATTTGCTCATATCGTATAATCTTATAGATCCATTTAATCTGATACATAAATAAATAGGTCGATACTTGACATTGGGACAACTTTTTTTTTAAATATAGGTGTCAAAAATCTAAAATTAGTAATAAGAATCGAGATTTGACGTTAGCATAGAAATTGTAAGCCAATAATGGACGGAATAACCAGTAGGCTACAGTAGATCGAGATCGCGATTGTCAAATGTATTCTTGTAGAGATATACTTACATTCGTCATTTAACCACCCAAAATAAGAAGTGAATGACAAGTTCTATTTGCATCATCCTCACACGTAGATTAACAATATATATGAACAACGAAATATTAGATCTCATCCAAAGCTATTATTTTTGATTTTTTTGGTCGTGCATTCAAGATATATTAAAAACCACCTTGATACTAAGAACATGTACATTTCGACCTAATGAAAATAAAGTGCATTTGAACTTTTTGGAAGTAATGTACATGAAATTTTTATTTCTTTAAATTATGACTTGAATTTTTTATATTTTGCAATTTGCACCATAAATTTTTGAGTTATTTCTAGGTAAGTTGACGAATAGCGTAACATTGCAAGTAATAGTAACTGAGCACGCGATGTTAGCATATTATGTGTTAAACATTACCAACGGTAAACAATAAATAAGGTGGTATAAGCATAATATAATTAGAAACATAATAGAAATTGAAATGATGTTCGGTTGTATTTGGTTTTAGTTATGAAATAATCGTTGGCATAAACATTTATTCCAAAACTTAAAGACATGTATGGGATCTACTAGTTGTGGAATGTTTGGGATCTCATAAATTTTTTTCGGCAAATTCCCGTGGTGCCCTCGAACTATGTCAAAATGCTTATGGTGCCCCTATGTTTGAAACTTGTACCTTGCGGTGCCCCCGAACTTTGCACCTATAGGCACGTGGTGCCCCTAACCTCCATAATTGACTAACACCGTTAACTGTTGGATGGAAAACGATGAGGTGGCACATAACTAATGAAATTAAAATAAATCTCTTGTAACTAATAACAAATAAATGAAAAAAAAAATACAAAAAAAAAACTAAATTATTTTTCTCCCTCCCGAAGTTCCCAGCAACCCCCTCCCCACAGCCCCACCGTCCCCACCGTCGGCCACCCTACCGCCGGCCGACCCAACCACCTCCACTCCTCCCACCGACACCACCAATTGGCGGCCATTGGCGGCGCGAACCCAGAAAGACCCCTTATCGGGTCCGTCGTGCATCACAACCACCTAAAAACGGCCCTCACTTAATTTTCTCTCTCCTCAACTTTGATCAACCACCCCGAAAAGACCCTCCACAACAGCTGCGACCCTCTCTTCTCGGTCGCCGTCAATAGCCAGCCCCGATGGCGGGTTCAATGGGCTCGCGCCGCCACAATAGTAGGAGAGAGAAAATTAAGTGTAGGGGTATTTTGGGTGGTTGTGATGCACGACAACCCCAATGGAGGGTTGCACTGGTTTCGCGCCGTCGTGGGCGGCCCATTCGTGGTGATGGCGAGGGAGAGGGTCGGTGGCGGCGGTGGTTGGCGGTGGTTGGTGAGGCGGTGGAGAGGGTGGGGCGGTGGGGGGAAGAGAAAAAAAAAGTTTGGGTTTCAAAAAAAAATATATGTTTTTAATTTGTTTATTTATTAATTAAATTGATTTTGATTAATAAAATATCACTAATCACATGTCACATAATCATTTTCCATCCAAAAGTTGACGGCGTTAGTGGAGAGGGGCACCACGTGCCTATAGGTGCAAAGTTCGGGGGCACCGCAATGTATAAGTTTCAAACATAGGGGCGCCACGAGCATTTTGACATAGTTCGGGGGCACCATGGGAATTTGCCGATTTTTTTTTGTTAAGAGAATGATTTATAAATGATGATGTAATCTATTGAACAATTTTGTATCTAGAATAATATTTTTGTAATTCATTTCGTAATTGTACAAGAGTGAATAAAAAAATAAATTATTCTATTGACATATAAAGTAATCATTTCTTAAATATATAGGTCTTAGTAAATAGATCATGTTGCCCCTATACCTAAGGCTCACAAAATCAATATAGAGCCTGTTTGGCCAAATTTTTCGAAATCTGTTTCTATTTTTCATAATCAGTTTCTTTAAAAACTGTTTCTTGAAAAAATGATGAGTGTTTGGTTCAACATTCTACAAAAGCACTTTCATTTGTTATTGTAATCTTTTTTATATTTTTGTCAAATTAAAAATATCTCACAAAAGGAGTATTTTTAGAAAAATAGAAACAGAAACACCAATTTGGTGCTTCTGCTTTTGGGGGTGAATATTTAGAAAAGTTTTTTTATTAAATAGTTTAGAACTTCTAAAAAACACTATGTTTGGCCAAGTTTATAATTTTTGGGTGTAAAAACACTTTGAAAAACTAGGCCAAACACATACATAAACAACCTCTTCTCGAACCTATTCACTCCAACTTCATATTGGACATATAGTCATAAGAGGCTATAGGTTTATACTTTCTAAGGTGACTTATTATCTAAAACTATTAGATTATACTACAACTAATAAGATATCTTTTGTCCAAATCATGGGAGACTTAATTTAGCTTTAGTGAACAAGGTTTTTTTCGATCATCACAGATATATTTATTACTTATTGGATATGGAAAACAAATGAATTAGAGAGAGAAATTCGATAATAAATTTGGGTTTTATAAGTAACAGTGACGTTTATTTAGTAACGAATGCGTTTCTTCTGTCATCTTAATCATCATTAATCGGTTCATCTTTGATCTTCATATACATATTCAAGTTATTCATCTTCCATCTTCAACCTTATTAGGGTTATTAGGGTTATTAGGGTTAATAGGGTTTTAGGGTTATCATAGGTACATAGGGTTATCAAGGTTTAGTACTCATAATCCCGCTACTAAATGACAATATGCGTTACATAAGGTTATTAGGGTTACTATATTCATGTAATGCTTACGTTTTAATGTTAAAGACAAATTTGTAAGAATTTTCAATTTTTTTCAAATATTTTTTTTTAAACGAATTTTTTTTTCAAATGTTGGAGGTACTTAAACGAGAAAACACGTGAAAGGTGAGTTACATGGTGAATACTACCTTTTGTTAATATACATACTCTTTTTTTAAAGCAGATACTTCATATAGTTCATTTACTCACCCAAAATGGTTAAAGCATAGTATTTTACTCAATTACAACATGTAAGTAACAAGGACGGTTATTGAGTTATGACCACACGTTTATTTAGTAGTGAACAGGTTTATTTAGTATTGAGATCATTTTCGTCATTTGTAAGATTCTTCCTCAATGTTCTTCATATACATCTTCAACCTGTTCATCTTCCATCTTCAAGCCTTTTTTTTTAATTTTGGCAGATTCATTGATTAAGATCCGAATACAATACCAAATCAGTTCCACTTTTATATATCCAAATACAATAACAACATACTTAGATTAATTCAATAATTTATGTATGTATTTGTAAATTAGATTCTAACAACTTTCGTTTAATTTACCTTGGACTTTATCTTCAACCAAAAAATTAATTTTCCAGAATTGTTAACTAAACAATGTTATCGCGCCTAACTCAATCAATGATTAAATCAACTTGACTCCGGCGGCGTGAATATTATCGGCGACAATCATCGTTGTAGCCGGCGCCGGCGTCAGGTGTCGATGTTATGATAAGAGAAATCGATGTTGTTATGATAAGTGAAATCGACAATCGTTCTTGTAGCCGTCGCCGGCGCCGGCGTCAGTTGAAGAAGAAAAACATGAAAAAGGGTAGAGGAGAAAAAATAAGAGAGAGATTAGATCTGAAAAAAAATGAGGTAGAGAGAGAAACAAAAAAAAAATTAGGGTTTTGTTCAACTTCATTGAAAAAATAAAAGAGAAAAGAAAAGATTTTGAATAAAATCCTTTGAAAATTTTGAATGAAATTTTCAATTTTAGGAATATGCTTTTTTTTTAAATAGACCAATGAAATTGTGCCACCTCAATGTGTATTAAGATTTCTCATACACATAATGTATGTGTACCCTTTTCCTCAAAATGAGTGAAGAAATTTGAACATTGAAGTCAGTAAAAAGCTTGCAATCAAGATCTTCATAGAAATCAATCATTAATTTCTCTTTTACAATATAAGAGGGAGACAAAATTATGGCGATTTACTGTGTTTTGTAGTAACTTTTGGTGAAATACATGGCCACATTGGAGTATTTGGACGTGCTAATAATATCCTAAATTAAAAGTCAAATGAAAACAAATGTTTCTTTTCAAATCTGACATGACTCAATAACATTATAACGTGCTTATGTGAGGGGTGGTGGAATGGAGGAATGTTGTAGATTCATCTCACTTGGCAATTGATGACACAATTATAGATGGTTGTCCAAAATGAAATGTTGCATATTAATTAGTGGCGGATCCACATACAAGTGTATTGGATTTCGGGATTATAGAATCATTTTCCACAATGTAAATAGTTGAACTAAAAATTGTGGAAATTTTTTGACGCCGTTCTAGATTTACAATCAGTTTTAATCGGATACGTGGATCGTGTCTCTCTAATTTAATCAGAGTTATTAAACTTGAGGTGCATATATTGCTCCGATAATGTCATACATTTGTTCAAATGTTCCTACGCATACTTGGAACAAATTGAAAGAAATGAAGGGAATAAGAGAGGGATTATTTTGACGTTTTTGTGATCATATCCGACTCAAAGATCAGATCATTTTCCACATCTAATACTATAGCTAGGGTACCAAAAATGAAATTAAAGAATAGTTAGACACCTTTACCATTAATGGGCTTTAGTTGGTAGGGATTCTAAGCATTAATTGAGACCCATAAGACATGTGCCTCAATAATGACAAATTGCTTAACCACTAACTTATTCTATCTTAAGTTAAATAGTTAGCCGACCTTTTCTGCAGTTTTGATCTTAATATGAATGAGTTTTATGTTTGTATATTTTTGTTAGAATGTTAATGGACCTAATAAAAACAAAACAAGGTACACTCTGTTAAAATTTGATTGCATTTTATTACAAAATCGAAGGCATAAAATCTCAGTATAACTGCCAATCATTGGCGTCAAATAGTTTTGTGGTAGAACACTGGAACACATACAAAACCAATCATCGATGAAAGGTTGTGACCCATTTTTAATGGGGACGACCGGACGATGTACATTATGTCCACCAAATTGGTTCAATTGACGTTTGTTTGAATCAAATAGTAACTAGGCCATGGCCATTTTGTTTGAACATAAATCAAATCACTTTAAAACGATAGTATTCACGTAGTTTTGAGTGCAATCATATGTGAAGTGTAAGTGGTTGCTAGTACTTCCTATTAGGGGAGAATGTTACAAATCGATCGATGATCAAAATATGTTATTGAGTTTCCGCTTTCGTTGTTTCAAATATAGTGCATGCACATCAATCAGCGAAAAAACACATTTGGCTTGTTTATGATGATCACACAACAAATTTGTGTTCAACGGTTATACTTAAAAGTTTCTTGATGACGCTTCACTAGGTATGCCATCCGTGGCGAAGGTCCGGCATTGGAAGGTCGCACTTCCCCAGTAGGCTTTAGTAATGACGTGCCCTTAAAATTAATATGCACCATTACATTAGATAACTTATTCCATGGCCACTAATTTTTAGTTCGTTTACCTTTTGTTCGAATATCTATATATAACAAATTCAAATTATAGAAATCTGAAGATACAGGAGGAGTAATGATAAGGTGAGTAGGAATTAAAATCATGTGGGTTTGCGAGTTTAGGTAGGGGGGGCCATTTTACGTGCATGATCCTCTTCATGTGCTAGCCTTGATATTCAAAGTGAAGTGGACGGAAAAATCTACCATAATAATCCTTGAAGCCTAAGGAACATAATCACTGAAAATGGTCAACTACTTGGCCGTTGAAATACTAGTACGGCGGGATGGATGCCATGATAATCTCACGAGTATTTTACTATTTTACTCATACTATAATTGAATAATACGTCGACCAAAATCAATTTACCACGATCGTTATGTACTCATGTATGATTAACTCGAAGCATATTGCATAAACTGAGTCTTCTTCATTTTTCTCTATTTCCCACCATATCTAGTTCAGTACAAGTATGGACCACCTAGTTGTATAAGTGAGATTAAACATATTTTCCTCTTAATTCGAACTTGTAGAAATCTGTTTGTCAACTCATAATTATATTTTGTTGCGGGTTTTAAGCAAAATATGAATGAACGCGGGCAAGGTCTCAAACCCTAGACTTTATGGTTTGTAGTTGAAAACATGCAACAATACTCGTGAACCAAGACTAAAATTATGGGTATTGTGGAACTAAGGGAGAATTAAGGTCGGCCCACACCGATTAAGTTACGTCATCGAGCACCGATCAAAATTCATCACACGTGACAAACGATCCATCAAAGTACGAGAGAGAAAAGCGTTTTCTAGCAAACCAAATGCTAGAATCGTTATTCTAGTATGCGTAAACTGTTAGAGGTGTATTACATTGGGATACCTGATCAAAATGTTTTCACTACCAAGGTATGAATCAAGTTCTAGTTCATATTATAATCATTTATGCATGGCTTTTGATCTGCGTAGATGATGGATCGGTCAAAATAGTCACGTAAATAAACTTAATTGTACAAAATACCCTGCAAAATGTTTTGAAATAGAAATAAATTTATTATATTAAATAGTATGTGCTAAATTTTTTTTTAAGGGGGTTCTGAAACTGTGTCACATATGAGACTCACGTACTGTATCGACCTACCAATACTATATATATTTCCAGGATCTTCATAGGATGAAAAACATATCAACCGATCCAAGTGCTAGGTGTTGGTTGTCTTTTCTTATATCCTTTCTAACTATGGACATATCCCTAGTGTTTCCACCTCCTTGTAATGTCGTTGCAATGCCGTTGATAAGATTGAAGGCGGTCCAAACATAAAATAATTGTATGGAGACGATCCCCCCAAAATCGAATAATTAGTAGCTTGATTAAACAACCTTGAGCGTCGCGTGATCCTATAGAATAGTTAGCATTAATTATTACTTACTACTCCCTCCATTTCAAAATATATGACGTTTTCGAGTTACGAGACACTTCTTTGAACTTCGATATCTCTCAAAATATAAGGGTAAAAATTATGAAATTATGATCATGTGAAACTATATTTCATAACGAATCCAATGGTATAATTTTTATAATTTTTGACAAAATATTTTTTCATGAAATTGAAAGTCAAAACTTGCCTCGTAACTTGAAAACGTCATATATTTTGGCATGGAGGGAGTAACAGTTTCAAAGTCAAATCAAAATGTGGAAGGTGGAACATTTTTTGTAGTTGTACCCAATGTTGCTGACCCTCTTGGTGTCATAGTCGTTACTCGTTTTATTCGGTCTTCATACATGTATTAATAAGTATTACGATTATTATTCTATGTATACTTTTTGTATGAAGTCATTGAACCCGTATTTCGTGGTGTATGAGGCAAAGGCATGTGTCTTGTACGCTTGTTGAGTAGCCGAAAACGGACAATTTTTGCCTCCTTACATAATCGCTTTTAAGTTACTTTCTTCTTTTGGATTTCTGTTGATCTTTTGATTAACGTTTGATATAGATATATGATAATCGTATGAAATTTAAGCAAATCGTTCGCATTCCGAATGTAGCAATGTATGTGCATACGACAAATATAAAGTTCGGGAGTATTTGTTTGCTTGTTGTTTGAGGGAGTTTTCGAAATGGCATAGATTGCGCATCAATCTTGAAACATTTAACGTCATGTATGTATGCGGGAGAAAGGTTGAATAATCCACCGTATTAATTGATATCTATTTAGAAAAACTAAAGTCATGGTCTAATCCAAATGCGTGAGATGAGGGAGACAATTGTCAATATATTCCTACACGGAGTACAGTACCATATTTCGGGGGCCGTTAGTTCATATACCTTCAGATCACTTTGATACAAACACTGATATTGTGGTAAACACAAAATGTATTACCGATAAACCATCGGTATATTATCATTAATATTAAAAATTATCCAATCATACTGAAAAATATTTATCCACTTGTACAATGTTGCTCCTTAATTAGTACTCCTATAGTGACTTTGGACTTGCCTATCTATACTACTATACTCCGTATATAGAGAATTTTTTATACTTGCAAGTCAATACTCATATAGTCATATGTAAGATATGAGAGAGCGATACTTTAATTTGACCTAGAATGATGTACGGAGTAGAATGCTAATTCTAAAAACTATTCAATCACAACGGCATACTTCTCATAAGTTATAACCCTGCTTGAAGCTAAAATGCTAATTAAGGTCTTGATTAAATGATTTGTCACTCATTGCAAGAAGATTGTTAGTAATATTAATTGCACTTTTGCATAGCAAGTGAGACCAATATTGTAGTAACACAATTCGAGAAACTAGCTTCAAAGCTATAGTAGTGAAAGTGCAAAAAACAAGCTAGGTAGGGGGGTAAAAAATTAAAGTAAAACAAAGACTGGCGGTGGTTGGCGCTGTTACTGAACTTTGAGCATCCCTATGGAAGCTCCGTGGTGAGGTAGACCGTAGACGTAAGTGATAAACACGGAGAAGAGATTTGGAACAACCGTAACACTAGTGGATTAAATGAATTCGAGTCTAAAATTAGTAACAAAGTTTTGATTTCACCTTTCCAATTACAGGTTGATTGTATCAACTTCGTTAGAGCCGAGTAACTTCGAAATGTTCTGTATATATGGTGATAAATTGCAAATAAATGCCGTTAGAAAGTTGAATGTGCACGTGACTGTCACATTGACCGATACTAGCTGATACTCTCTCCGTCTTATTAGCTTCCTAGTGTAATTTGGATTGAGATTAAAAGGTTCAAGCTACAATACAAGAATGCAAGTATTATAGGTACTATCAACGTGTAATTTGAAGTGTTGGCGAATCTAATCCCAAGGGTTAGACTAATCTGTAGTAGGTTGGAATCAAAGTCTTCATATATTTCAAAAGTAGTACTCGTAACACTCAAATCCAAATCAGTCGAGTATGGATCAAATAGCTTAACGTTCGTTATTTAGTTAATACACCATCATTAATCTTCATTTACACCGGTTGACTCTACTTCACTATGTACATTTTCGATTGATAGTATTATATAGACCTGTTAAAAACGGACTCGGAAATCGAATCTCGTACATGTACAATACCTGCAAAGGCTACACAGTGTAGAGGATCAATGTACGCAATTAAGACTGACAAATTGCAGTATCGCCCATGACATATGAGCAGTGATATAATACAGTATCACGTTAGCCAAAATTTCTGACATGTGTTATTAATTTCAGCCATTTAATTTAATTTTAGGGCATAAGAAAATATGGGTTTAAAAATGTATACGGAGTACTGTAGTAAATAAAAGATTGAAAAGGAAAGGAAGAAATAATAATCCAAATAACTTTAAAAAGAAACAAAATCCAATCACATCTGAGGTACCTACTGATGAGTACTGACTATCATCTGTCTAAAGAGTAAATGACAAGGCTCACTTCAGCAACAGTACAATTATGGGCCAATTTTCCGTAATTTCGTCCTTTCTCACTCGTGTTGCATCTTTTCAGTTTTACCTCTGAAATTTACCATACTTACTTACCGTGTGTGACCAACCATTCTTGATTTTTGTTAATTTTCAGTGCCCTAAAAAGAAATGAAATGGTTTTCAGCGTATTTGTCCTTCCATTTTTTGTGCCTAAATTTGTTTGTCAACATGTTTGTCTTTAGCTTTAATGTTCAAAATTTACGCTAATACGAATATAACTGAACAGTGCGTTTGAATGTGGTCGGAACATATATTAGGGTTTAACGGGACCAAATACTACTTCTAAGTTTTAACCTACTATGCTAGTGATTAAACGTGAGAATGTAAAATCGAAATAAGTCAACTTTTTTTCTTTGAAAATAATGTGTCACTACCTATATCCCATTTCCCAAACCTTATTTTAGTTGTTCATTAATTTTTCTACCTTGACTATTTTCAATTCTTCGTAAATGTCACCAATTTATGTAGTTAAATCTCTACATACAACGATCCCCATAGTATATCACCTCCGACTAAGTTTGAATGAAAAAAGTAAACATTAGTAGTTACCAACGAGTTGCTATTATCATGCAAATTACCAAACCATTATTTTGCTTAACAAGCTAGTAATTAACCACTAATCTTGATTATGGGGAAGCTTAGAGTAGAAAACTAGACAAACACAAGACCATACCAAACCCTGAAAAGTAAAGGTGAAAAAGAAAGAGCAAAGCGAGGGTTAAGGCGAAAGAACGGGATCAAGCGTGTGGGACTGACCCTTAATAACAAGGGTACTGTCCTCTGTTCCATTACTTTACCGTCCCAATTTCCCATTACCCAATCCTCTGCCCTCTGCTCTCTGCCTTACCGTTGACTTGCTTACTGTTTAATCTCATTAAATCCCACTTACCTCATCCACACTTTACCCCTTTACTTTTTCCTTTCCTTTAGTTTTTCCACATTATTTTAGGTTAACGACGTGAATCAACTGATCCACACTCCTGACGTATATCTCATATAAGTAGATATAACCGCTCTGATTTATAATTTACCAGATACACAAAAACGTGGATAAATCGATTTATATCGACGATTTTTATACCTCTCCGAACCTCCACCTGTCAGTCACCCCCTCCCTCTTCCTCTCTCCTCAAGCATCCAAAGTAAGTCCCCCCATTCCCCACCCTCTTAATTGAAAAAAGCTTTGGAAAACAAACACCCCCCCCCCTCTCTCACTTCTCTCTCCTACCCTTGGAAATAAATAGCATAGGAGTGATCTTTTTGGGCCTATCACCTTATACCCAACAAAATATTTCAACAACAACACTGCAGAGAGAGTAGCAGTTGCACCGAAGTTTAAAATCATGTCCAAATAAAAACACCCAATTCTCTCTCCCTCTCTTATTCTATTCTCCCCCCCTATAACTAGACTAACTACTTATTTTCTTCCCTCTTTACCATTCTTTAGTTGTTGTCTTTAGTCGTTGTTAATCTATCTACGAAATTAGTATCAAGAAACAGCGATGGTTAACGGATGGCGAAGAGCTTTCTGCACTTCCATTCCGAAAGACCGCCAACCGAACCACCCTACCACGACCACAACCGCAACGAAAACCGAAAACACTCGTAGTAGTCCGAAAGTAAGCTTGGTTTCAAAATTCAATTTCTTTTCGTCTTCCTCCACATCATCAGCTAGTAATAGTAGTCCATCAACTCCACGGCCGCCTCAAACTCCACCTCTTGTTCCGAAATCGTCAACGTTACGCTGTCGAACAACAACCACTACCACAGCTCCTCTTATTGAGGAGAGTCCGAGACTGAAGTGTAAGACGTCGGCGTCAACTCCGACGTCGAAGAGTCCGAGGTTATTCTCAAGTACGCCGTCGTCGCCGAGGTCGCCGTCAACTTTCTCTCTCCTACTGAAGACTTCGCTACGGTTGTCGAAACCGTCTCGGTGTGGAATTTGTGTGCAGAGTGTAAAGTCCGGGCAAGGCACGGCGATTTTTACGGCGGAGTGTTCACACGCGTTTCATTTCCCGTGCATTGCTTCGCTTGCTAATAAGAATAACGGTGTGATTCTTTGTTGTCCTGTTTGTGGTTGTCAATGGAAGGAAGCTCCGATTCTCGGAGTTCCGAAACCAAACAACAACCACAACAACATTAACAACAACGCTAATAATAATAATAATAATAGTAGCGTTGTTGTTAATGTTAAGAAGACATCAACGGCTGATCAGCTTCGTATTTACGACGATGATGAGCCGTTGATGTCTCCGGTTTCCGGAATTCGATTCAATCCAATTCCGGAAACCGAAGAGGAGTCGGAAGAGAGCGAGGTTGATGTCGATGTTGACGTGGACTTTCCTGGATTTTTCTCCAATCCGGTGACTCCGCGGTCTCACTCGTTCGAGAATCGGAGGGGTGTTGAGGTGTCGATTTCGCCGGAAGCGGCGGTGGTGGCTGTTAGACGAAGTTACGAGACGTACGCGGTGTTGTTGACGGTGAAAGCGCCGCCAGTTCCGGCGGGGAGTCGGCGGCCGTCGGTTGATTTAGTGGCGGTGATTGACGTCGGCGGTGGGATGAATTCTGCGAAACTACACGCGCTAAAAGCGGCGATGAAGGCGGTGATTTCTTCTCTCTCCTCTAACGACCGTTTGTCGATCGTTGCGTTTTCGGCGTGCTCAAAGCGTATGTTACCGTTACGGCGGATGACGCCGTCAGGGAGGAGATCAGCTAGGAGAATTGTCGAAGCGCTCAACTTAAGCCAAGGTTCGTGTGTAAACGACGCGCTTAGGAAAGCTGCTAAGGTGATACAAGATCGTAAGGAGAAGTCTCATTTCTCAACAATTATATTAATGGACGGTCAGGATGGATTCTCGAGATCTAATCTCGACCGTGGATTTGATCACGTGTTGTCTACGCGCTTTTCTCATTTGGAGATCCCTGTGCATACCTTCAAAGTTGGGGAGGAATTGGTAGAGGATGTGTTTGTTAAGTTGATTAATCATTTCTTAAGCGTCGTCGTATTAGACGTTCGTGTTCAGTTCGGGTTTGGGTCGGGTTCAGCTGCAGCGCAAATTGCTGCAGTTTTTTCGTGTACGGGTCGACCCGGTTTGCTAAACCCGGGTTCGGCTAAGCTTGGGGATTTTTACAGTGAGGAAGAAAGGGAAATTTTAGTTGAAATGAAGGTACCGGCAGCTTCGATTGGGTCCCATCAATTATTGTCCGTTCGATCATATTTCAAAGATCCGTCGTCGTCGATGAAGCAGATAATCTACGGTGGAGATAAGTCGTTGGTTGTACCGAGGCCCCACACCATCCGATCATCTGACCCATGCATCCAACGGTTGAGGAGTCTGTTTGTAATGACAAGGGCAGTTGCGGAAAGCAGGAGATTATTGGGGGATAAGAATGACTTGGCTGGAGCTGAGCGGCTTTTGATTTCGGCTCGAGCCGTTTTGAGCCAGCCGAGTTTTAAGGTGCAAGCCGCTGAGGAGTATCGGAAGAGGGTTGAGGCCGAGTTAGCTGAAGTGAGGTGGCGGCGTCAAGCCGAGTTAGATGAGAAGCGAAGGCGAGAGAAAGACGGAGGAGGGAGTACTCGGTGTTGCATTGTGGATGAGAAAGGCGAGCCACTTACGCCTACCTCCGCTTGGAAAGCGGCCGAGCGGCTCGCTAAGGTTGCCGTGATGCGCAAGTCGCTCAATCGAGTGAGCGACTTGCACGGGTTTGAAGACGCTCGGTTTTAGTTATTGTTATTTTTTCTTTCTTATAATTCTCCCTTGTATTTTTATTAGTTTTTAGAATTAATTAAGTGAGTAGATAATTGAAAAGAAAAATGTTGAAAAAAGGGTAGTGGTGTAATAATTTGTAGAGAAAGACAAGGAGCACCGGACGGCTGGGGCCTTTTGCTGCACATGATGATGAGACTTGACTCAGATTTGGAGTTTTTGATGGGTGCGTCCCACCAAATGATTTTTCTGATATACATTTTTGTCATTTGTCATTTTGCATTTACTATTTTTTGGGTGAATATGAACAATTATATACTTTAAATTAACGGAAAATGTACGTGGTACCCCTGTACTTTAGGGGTTTGCACGCGGTACCTCTGTAGCTCAACTTTCTGCATACGGTACCCCCATACTCTTGAAAACTGCACTGGATACCCATTATTGCTTCTTCCGTTATAACGGTGTTAGGGAATCTTTTTGAAAGCGTTAACAATCTAATTACTCACTGCCTTTCTCTCTCCTCGCTTCCCTTCTCAATTCTCACGACCATAACTTGTTGGAAAAATAGACTACTGTGGGCGAAATACAATGGAAATGAAAGAATCGGAAAAGCTGTGGCGTGATAGTAATCACTGAATGAGAAGCAATTTCGCCCCGACTATGGTACAACCGGATTATGGCGTTGCCCCCCAAGGTCACACAGCGCTTCTCCTAGGTGTGTACTCACCCAAGAGAAGTGGAACTCTCAACGTACTCGGAATCAATGGAAGACAGAAAGAAAAGAGAAAAGGATAATTTTTCAGTGTGTAAAACAATGGTCTGAAGACGTCCTTTTAAGGACTGAAAAACAGTAACGGAAAGATCAAAACGAATTAAAAATTCGGAGTGATTATGGGAGTAAAATTTGGGATTTTAATTCGGAATTAAAATCAGTAATTATGGAGAAACGGATTTCTCAAATAAATCCGTTATACAATGAACCTGGACGCTCGCAAGTTTCCGAAAGAAATGAACAGTCAAAATACCGAGCGCGAGCAAAAGGTCAGCCCCAGCGCACGTGCCACGAACACGAACACGAGCCGAGCTGGACGGACGGCGGCGGCGGCGCGCGCGCGTGGGGAGTCCATAGTCTTCCCTCCATAATCACTTCAAACACTACTAACACACACCCATATATAAACCCATGAAAAGTTTTGTTGAAATTCCAATGTGGGACAAACATAAAATGTGTTTTGTGTGTTTCCCAAACAAACTCAAACCTTTGCATTACCAACAATCCCCCACTAATGCAAAGGTGAAGAAAGAATATTGATTCCGAGTATAACGAAGGTTTGACACTTAAGTGTTGGTGAACGTGTCTTGAACCAACACGTAGTGAAGCTAGGATACTCTCTAACAAGTGAGTGAAACCAGTCTTGAACTCCTTGAGTCAAGAGAAGAGCCTAACAGCACGCATCGCACCAAAAACCGTTTCGAGTTCCGCGATATATCTCACACAAACAACAGCCAAAAAACCTTGGGATGCTCATGAGTATTCATAGGAAGACAGCCCTAGTCTTCCATAGAAGGCGGCTAACCCTTCATACTCACGTAGGTGATTCCATCAAGTCCATCTCAATATAGACCACCCAAAACAGGGATATGGAATCATTAAGAACATACAATGTTCAACCTCACACAATATAGCGAAGAATCTATCAAGTCCGTCTCAAAGGACCACCCAAAAATAGGGCTATAGATTCGTTAACATCAGCGGTGAATCCATCAAGTCCGTCGCAAAAGGACCACCCAAAATAGGGCTATAGATTCATTAAGAGCAATAGCTCAACCTCCACATACACGGTCATAGGAATGGGTAATGTGTATGAAATATGAGTCTTTCCACAGCTTCGTTTGACCACTAGAACTTGGAAGTACAAGATCACGGGGATCCACTGTGAATTCCTCAACCAATGGGCTTTAGCCCCATTCCCCTCGACGTATCTAGGACCAATCGCCTATTAAGTCCTTTAGTTAAAGGATCAGCAATGTTCCTCTCAGATTTGACGTACTCCATCGCTAGTACGCCATTGTGTATAAGCCGTCTCACGGCCTCATGCCTAATGCGTATATGTCTCTTCTTACCATTATACACATCATTTTTAGCAACACAAATCGCAGATTGCGAATCACAATGTAGAGATACCGGCGGCGTTGGCCGCCCCCACAATGGTATATATGCCAGTAGGCTCCTAAGCCACTCAGCCTCTTGCCCGGCTACGTCAAGAGCAATAAACTCTGACTCCATCGTAGACCGAGCGATACAAGTCTGTTTTGCAGACTTCCACGAGATCGCCGCACCACTAAGAGTGAACACATAGCCACTAGTGGAGCTCACCTCATCATTGTCGGCAACCCAATTAGCATCACAATAACCCTCTAACACACATGGATAACCTACAAAGTGTAGTCCCCAATCCATAGTACCCCTAAGGTACTTCATCAATCGATAAAGAGCATTCCAATGCTCATTTGCAGGGTTATGTGTATACCGACTAAGTCTACTAACTGCATAAGCAATGTCAGGCCGAGTATAGTTCATAAGATACATTAAACTCCCTATTATTTTAGCATATTCTTCTTGAGATACACTAGGACCTCTGTTCTTTTTAAGGTTTATGTAAGAATCATAAGGGGTTCTCACTGGCAGAACATCAAAGTGATTAAATTTCTTTAACACTTTCTCTACATAATGTGACTGAGACAAGGTGAAGCCATTAACAGTTTTAGTTACTTTAATTCCAAGAATAACATCTACTTCACCCATGTCTTTCATTTCAAAACGAGAGGAAAGAAACCGTTTTGTTTCATCAACAACACTCATATGTGTACCAAAGATTAACATATCATCTACATATAAGCAGATTATCACACATTGATCATCAAACATCTTGGTGTACACACATGCATCTGATCCATTCACAACAAAGCCAAAACTAAGAATAGTTCTATGAAATTTCTCATACCATTGTTTCGGCGCTTGTTTCAGTCCATACAAAGACTTCTTGAGTCTACACACCTTATCCTCTTGTCCGGGAACAATGAATCCCGGAGGTTGCTCCATATATATTTCTTCCTGTAGATCACCATTCAAAAATGCAGTTTTTACATCCATTTGGTGAACAATCAAATTATGAGCAGAAGCCAAAGCAAACAACGCTCTAATAGTAGCAACCTTTGTAACAGGAGAATAAGTATAAAAGAAGTCTAAACCAAATTTTTGTGTGAATCCTTTTATAACCAGCCGAGCCTTATAGCGATCAATACTACCATCGGTTCTAAGTTTTCTTTTAAAGATCCACTTACAACCTATCGCTTTACTCCCCTTAGGCAGGTCAACAAGTTCCCAAGTGTGATTACTCATAATCGATTCTATTTCACTGTTTACTGCTTCTTGCCAGAAACTAGAATCCACAGATCTCATAGCCTCCTCATAAGTTCTAGGCTCATCATCTATTAAATGTAGACAAATAATTAACTCATTAAGATTGTCTACATCATTGAGTTCTGTAAGAAATGACGTCACCCAATCGGGTCCAAAACTAGTTTCTGTCCTAGGTCTCTTGCTTCTTCTAGGTGGCTCAACATGCTCAACATGATCATTAACAACAGGCACAGACACAGAAGAAGATACAGAGACAGGAGTAACAGCAGTAGAACTAACATCAGGCACAACACGGGAACTAGACTTTAAAGGAAATACATGCTCAAAGAATTCAGCATCAACAGATTCACACAAAGAACGATCAGGCAAGCGCAAGAACCTATATGCAGCACTATTTTCAGCATAAACAATAAAAACAGCATCAAAGGTCTTAGGTCCAATGGTCTGACGTTTAATAGCAGGCAAACCTACCTTAGCTAGACACCCCCACACTCTCAAGTATTTCAGGTTAAGCGGGTAACCTTTCCACAGTTCATAAGGGGTTTTGTCTAGTCTCTTGTGAGGTACTCTGTTAAGAATAAAAGTCGCAGAAAGAATAGCTTCCCCCCACATGTTATCGGGTAACCCAGAAGAAATCAACATCGCATTCATCATATCTTTAAGGGTTCTATTCTTCCTCTCAGCTATCCCATTTTGTTGGGGTATTCCCGGGGCAGAAGTCTCGTGAATAATGCCCTCTCTCTCACAAACACCCTTTAGGAAACCCGTGCTATACTCCCCACCTCTATCAGACCTCACTCTCTTAATTTTCCTGTCCAGTTGGTTTTCAACCTCAGCTTTAAAAATAAGAAACTTCTGTTCTGCCTCATCTTTGGTTCTAAGAAGATATACCCTAGTATATCTCGAATGGTCATCCACAAATGTAATGTAATATCTCTTACCACCTCTACTCTCCGAATTCTTATAATCTGCTAAATCCGTATGAATTAACTCTAATAATACGGTTGTTCTCAAAGTCACAGATTTGAAGGATTTGGAGTGGTGTTTAGCCTCAACGCAAATTTCACATTTGTTAATGCCAATTTTGTCTAGTTTAGGGAGAATGTTCATTTTTCTCAATCGATTAAGGGAGTTAACATTCACATGTCCTAATCTAGCATGCCAAAGATCAATAGACTCAACAATATAGGCAGAAGAGGAAGCTTTATTAGTTTCAACAAAGGTCTCCAAAACAAACAAACCACCAGAGAGATAGCCCTTCCCAACATAGTCCCCATTACGACTAAGTACAAGCTTATCGGCCTCAAAAACTAACTTAATACCAGCCTTATTCAACAAGCCACCAGAAATTAAATTTCTACGAAGGGAGGGGACATAATAAACATTCTGTAAAGCTAAGATTTTTCCAGAATTGAGTTTGAGAGAAATCTTCCCTTTACCGAGAACCTCGGCACTGCTTGAATTGCCCATGAAGACCTCCTCGCCTTCCTTAGCATTTTCGAATTCACCAAACAGCTCCCTATTGGCACAGAAATGCTTGCTTGCGCCTGTGTCCACGACCCATTCAGTCTTGTTCTCCACCAGATTGACTTCAGAGACCACGGCCGCAATGACCTCGGTGTCTTCGGTCAAGTTGGCTTGAGGCTTGACTTGGTCAGGCTTGTTGTTCGGCTTTTGACCAGCATTGCGATGATAGCACTGCCATGCCTTATGGCCAGGTTTGCCACAGACAAAGCAGCCCATCTCCTTGAGTCCATTGTCGTCCTTCTTCTTCTTGAAGTTGGTAGCCTTGTTCTTCTGTACTCCAAAGGATTTCTGGTTCTTCTTTTGGAAAGAGCCAGAGTTCTTTTTGTACTTGTCATTTTTAGGATAAGAAGATTCAACAAGGTTAGCCCTTACAACAGGTTCATTTTTTACATCAGTTACAGATTCTTTGTCCTTAAGCCTATTAGCCTCCTCAATTTTGAGATGGCTAACTAAATCTTCTAGAGTCATGTCCTTCTTCTTGTGCTTGAGACGGTTGCGGTACTCATCCCACGACTTGGGCAGCTTCTCGATCAGCACATTCGCCTGAAGAACCTCGCACATGACCATCTTCTCGGCAAGGATATCAGCAACAAGATTCTCGTATTCATGGACTTGCTTCATGATTGGACGCTCCTCGTCCATCTGGAAATTGATCCATTTGCCCACCACGTACTTCTTCTTCCCAGCATCGTCGGCACCATACTTCTTTTCGAGAGTCTCCCAAATTGATTTGGCAGACTTGTTGTCGTAAAAGAGGTCGAAAATTGGATCTGTCATATGGCTCATCAGTTGACCACGAACAAGTTTGTCGTGCTTCTCGTGCCTAGCGATCTTGTCCAAAAGGGCTTGATTGCTGGGCACCGGACCTCCTGCAGTGCTGGTGGAAGCGGGTACAGTGGGGCAGTCTTCGGTAAGGACATAATCAACTTCGAGTTGTTCGAAGAAGATCAGCAGCTTCTTGGACCAGCGCTTGTAATTGGTACCATCGAGTGGTTCCAATTTCGAGAGATCGGGAAGAGTCCTGGAATTGTTCATCATATTCATCTCCATTGTGATAACAGTAGATAAATTGCTTCTCAATTGTTGGAAAAATAGACTACTGTGGGCGAAATACAATGGAAATGAAAGAATCGGAAAAGCTGTGGCGTGATAGTAATCACTGAATGAGAAGCAATTTCGCCCCGACTATGGTACAACCGGGGGCGTTACCCCCCAAGGTCACACAGCGCTTCTCCTAGGTGTGTACTCACCCAAGAGAAGTGGAACTCTCAACGTACTCGGAATCAATGGAAGACAGAAAGAAAAGAGAAAAGGATAATTTTTCAGTGTGTAAAACAATGGTCTGAAGACGTCCTTTTAAGGACTGAAAAACAGTAACGGAAAGATCAAAACGAATTAAAAATTCGGAGTGATTATGGGAGTAAAATCTGGGATTTTAATTCGGAATTAAAATCAGTAATTATGGAGAAACGGATTTCTCCCACCACACCGCGCACGTGCCACGAACACGAACACGAGCCGAGCCGGACGGACACCCATAATCTTCCCTCCATAATCACTTCAAACACACACCCATATATAAACCCATGAAAAGTTTTGTTGAAATTCCAATGTGGGACAAACATAAAATGTGTTTTGTGTGTTTCCCAAACAAACTCAAACCTTTGCATTACCAACATAACTTTCCGGCGCCAACAGTCAAAGACAACCGCCACTACTGGCAGCCCTTACCGGCGATCGCCGGCGAATCGAACCCCCACCTCGCGCGCCACCAACAACTCGTCAGCCCCATTATCTTTTTCTCCCATGTTTTTCTCACATCCCAATTTCTCCCTTCGGACCACAATGGTTGACGACCCAAGGAGAGGGGTCGGCAATGAAGGGTACAGGGGCGGCGAACCACGGAGAGGTGGCGGTGGATCGAGGGGGAAATCGTGTTGGAGGGGGAAACCTAGTGAGAGGGAAGGGTCGAACGCGGCTGGGATACGTCGACGGTGAGTAAACACGCCACCGGTGGCGAACGAAGATTAGGGCGGTGGTGGCTAGACAGAATACGGTGGTGGTGTCTCTTGGTTGGCTGGTGGTGAGGTAGTATCGTGGTGGTGGGTTGGGAAAAGGAAAGGGAAAGGGGAGAGGAGAGAGATAATGTAGGGGTGGGGGTTGGTTATTTTAATTTATTAATTGTGATTAACTCAGAGTAATTATGCTCATATCAACATTATTAACAGTTAAACTAACAGAAGAAGCAAAAATGGGTATTTTGTGCACTTTTCAAGAGTACGGGGGTACCGTGTGCAGAAAGTTGAGGTGCAGGGGTACCGCGTGCAAACCCCTAAAGTACAGGGGTACCATGTGCATTTTCCGTTAAATTAAATTATACTCCTCGCGATAAGAATGAAAAAACAAAAATGTTGTTTTTATTTTGTTTTGAAAGTAATGTAGGAATAACAATGAAAATGGAGTCAATGGACTATGGAGTGCACAAACAAATGAAGAATAGGAGGAAAAAATTAACGGAAAATTCACGTGGTACCCTCGAACTTTGACTGATTGCACATGATACCCAATTTGACAAGTTTGTGCACATGGTACCCCAGAAGTTACCACTTTGTGCACATGGTACCCAAATAGTAACTTCCGTTAGATTTTCCGTTAAGTGATGATGTGTTAGTTAGTTGTTATATGAATTAGTTAATATTAATGATGATTTTCCATGTAAAAAAATCAAAAAATAAAAATAAAGTTTTTTTTACTTTTTAAAACAAATCCAAAAAATATTTTCATAAACAAAAAAAAAATCCAAAAAACAAGTTTTTTTTCATAAAAAATATTATTTCTCTTAAAAAAATCATAATTTGTGCACATGGTACCCTTCAAGTTACCACTTTATGCACACGGTACCCTTGAGATCACAACATTTTGCACATGGTACCCCTAGAAAAATTAGTTTTTTAATAAAGGTTTTTTTGAAAAAATTATTTGAAAAAATATATTTATTTTTCTAAGAATTTTTTTTTTAATTGAAATATTAAATCCATAATTTAATTAACGGAAAATTCACGTGGTACCCTCGAACTTTGCTTGATTGCACATGGTGCCCAACTTACCAAGTTTCTGCGCAAGGTACCCTTCAACTTTGATATTGTGCACGTGGTACCCTCATTACTAACGGACATTAACGTCGTTAACTTGCAAATAGTAAAAAAAAAAAAAAAAAAAAATCTCACCCATCCCCATTGTACCCCATTTAATTGTTGAGATTATTTTACAGCTCAAAAAAAAATAATAAAAAAAAAATAGTAAACCCCACCATCCTACTCTCTCTCCTGCGCTCTTGCCCACCTTCAAGGCTTCAACTCCATCGTTGTCCACCATAACCACCAGCTTTTGACCCCCAAACTCCATTGTCACAAATTCACATCAAATCTATATGATAATTTCGAAATCCATCATCTTCTTCCCAAATCAGTTACTTGTTTGTACAATCCATAAAATAAAAAAACAAAGCCATAATCATATTCTGGGTTTTATTAATAAAGAGACCCAAAAAATTAGACCATCAAAATCGAATCCATGGATTTCGATTCTTATACTTACGTATTTACTTTCTTCTTCATCAATCCAAGGTCCTCTCCAACTTTCACCCTCCATTAAAATTGTATCCTAATTGGATTTTCTATAGGTGTTGTGTTGTGTCGATTTTCCTAATTGTTGTTGTCCCTGAAGCAAGATGACTGTTAAAAATCAAAAACAAAATGGTGGGATTAGAAAGAGGAGTATTTGTTTCCCATGGCTCTGTGTTTTTAGTTTTGTGGGTTATGGTTTGTGAATTTTGCTGAAGTAAATAGTATGATGAGTTTGAAGATGGTGGTGTGTGGTGGTGGTGCTTTGTGGCAGTAATGGTGAAAGCCCTAAAGGGGGGAGAGGAGAAAAGTGTAGTTTAGTTAGTAAACTAACGCCGTTATAACAAAAGTTTGTTGTAAGGGTACCATGTGCACAATATCAAAGTTGATCGAAGGGTACCTTGGGCAGAAACTTGGTAAGTTGGGTACCATGTGCAATCAAGCAAAGTTTAAGGGTACCACGTGAATTTTCCGTTTAATTAACTAATTACTTAACTACTAACCGCCACATCATCACTTAACGGAAAAATCTAACGGAAGTTGCTATTTGGGTACCATGTGCACAAAGTAGTAAGTTCAGGGGTACCATGTGCACAAACTTGCGAAGTTGGGTACCATGTGCAATCGGCCAAACTTCGAGGGTACCACGTGAATTTTCCGAAAAATTAATAATATGAAAATTTATATTCAAACCTTTTTTTTGTTGGTCGGAGTAGAGTATTAGGTAAATGTTTAGTCTAGAACATTGTGGGTAATGTCTTGTATGGTCTAAAGTCGTAAGATTAGACTTTTGAGTGATCTTATTGTTAGAATCTATATGTCTAATTGTCTATGTGTTCTTACGAATAGTATAGGCAATTAGGCATCTTCTATTATTAGTATCTTTTCTTATATTTTGTGCTTGTAAGTTTTACTAGCATCAGCATGTGTTCTTTTGGTTGGTTTGTATTTATAAAAGATGTGAGGTACGTGTATATTCTTGTGTTGACATTCCATTTAGATTGGACATCGTTGATGTTACTGATATATAACACGTCGAGTTTTTGGTAGATAATAATGAATTTTCTTAGGTGCACAATTGAAAACGATATCGGTCTAGCAAACGTTTCTGGGTTCTTATATTAATCATGTCACATACATGTTGTATTGCATTGGACGTTCGATTGCAGGAAAAAAGGAAATTGAATAGTTTTGAAATTTGCCATGGATTCATGGTTAAAATGATATCTTATCTTCTAAGTAGTTAATTATCGTATTTTTTTTTTGAGGTAAGTAGTTAATTATCATATTAATATATTAGTATTAGACTTTTTCTACCGTTAATTCCACTAACTTATGAAATGTCATGGAGCCTGGAGGGGCCAAATGACCAAATTGGTATATAAAAATACAACAAAATACCAGATTGGTATAAAAAAACTCAAAGAGACAGATTGGTATAAAAAAAATGCCAAGAGAGTCAAATAAGTCTAACTTTTTGTCGGGGTTGAAAAATCGACAAAAATAAGTTGTACCATGGAAAATCATTTAAAATTTAGTATAAAATCATTTTTCTTATTTTTGAAAATGAAAATTAATATTTTGCGTCGATTTTCCAACTTTGAGGAAAAAAATAGGCTTATTTGACCCTTATTGTTTATTTATATACCAATACGTCTCTTGAAATTTTTTTTATACCAATCTGGTATCTTGGTGTTTTTTTATATACCAATTTGGTCATTTGGTCAGCCTGGAGTAGACCTGTCAAACGGGTCGGGCGGGCGGGTTTCGGGTTCGGGTCAGTAAAATACGGGTCGAATACGGGTCGGGTCGAATACGGGTCAAGTAAATACGGGTCGACTATACGCGGGTTTATACGGGTTCGGGTTGGGTTACGGGTTGACCAACGGGTCAAAAATATATGCTCGCGCCTTTTTTTCTCGGTAATTATTATAGTCAAGTTATTATTTTATTACTATTTTAAAGGCATTTTATGTATTATATTATATAATAATAATAGTTTAATTATATTTGTATCTTATATGTCTTAAATTAATCAATTATTAATATTTAATTAATATTTATCTTTTTTTTTTTATTTTTTATTATTATAATATATATTTTGCACAATTTATTTGACCCAACGGGTTGACCCGGTCCGGGTCGGGTTATGACCCAGACTTTCGGGTCGTTTTCGGGTTCGGGTCACGTTCGGGTCCGGGTTGAGAAAAACGGGTTTTTTCGGGTTATTTTCGGGTCGGGTCCCGGGTTGTTTTTCGGGTCGGGTCAGTTTTTGACAGGTCTAGCCTGGAGATATGTAATGAAGTTCGATACCTCAACGTTTAGGTCAAAGGGAATTATTCATAGTGGTAGGACCAAAACAGAGTAGACCAAAACTAATGTTATCATATGGTGCTGATCCGAAGTGGCTGAATAACAAACACAATAAGTACCAAAATTCTTAATTTATTCCACAAATGATCAATAGAAGATGGACACTCGAGCCTCATCTCTCCAATAATCAAAGTTGTTACATACTTTAATCTTGTCACTTTGTTAGTAGATACCATTTGCTAAACTTCAATTCCAAATCTTTGGTGAGATTAAATGACGTGTTTTTTAATCGATTAATGTAAAGAAGAAGTAAAATGCATCCTCCAATTAGCTATTTGTCAACCTTTTTTTTTTTCTTTTTTGAATAGTGTCAACCTTTTATCTAGTACAATGTTCATGTTTGGTGGAAAATGAAAATATGCAGTGGTATAAAACATAATGAGTTTGATGACTTCAAACAACACGGGAATAATAAAATGGTTGAATCATTGCGAATAACCAAAATAATGATATGATAATACTGTCTAGAGACCACAACTGAAGGGTGTATGTGCATTAGTGCATATATGAACTGGTCAATACCCCGAGCACACACAAGGGAGTCCTAGACAACCAAGACGCTGATACATAATTGCATATTGATCCAAACCAACGGGTCAAGATTTATGCTCGTCAAATACTCCTTCCACTTTATTACATTTTTTACATTTAGTTTGAAATTCTGTCACATATTCAAACCAGATGCAAATAACTTTATAAAATGGAGGGAGTAAACGATATGGATATTAATACATGTTGATTTCCAAAACATTATCACTAAATTAAAGATGTTACGGAGTACTAGTCTACAAAATAATGGCAAAAAGCCAGCTTTCAACGTTGATGGCACATTACATAATTCAGATGGATCATACCAAAAAGGTATAATAAGGTCTAATAAGGTTGGATCAATCATTTTCTTGGGCCCTTGATCTTGATGTTTGAGTGTGTGGGTCTCATAAAATTAAATTTAACCATATTATTTAGTTTTCTTGGCCACTTATCCGGGTTTTCTATTTTCTCTCTTCCAGGTCTCGTCCGTTTCAACGATAACTGACTCCGAGGTGACCCTCGTAAAAATCCATATGGAGGATTGAAGAAACACATATACACTCTACGAATCATTTTGGAGAGTAGCTGAAATATCCAAATGGGTCCTTTTCCAAGTTCCAACCAACTTGATGGCTTGGCAAGAAAATTACATTTATGTTTCGTATAGAGAACGCGTAGTTAGTCCCATTTTATTTGTATTGTCTTTCCGAAGAATATCAAGTAAACGTAGGTAATCATTTGGAAATTGAAGTTAACTTCATATGTATATGATCCCAGTTAAGGATGTTCTAGTTAGTGACGTAGTAGAGTAGCGAATGACATGCATGACCTTTTAATATTGTATTGATGAATGAATATCTTGTCTTGGTTGAACGATCAATTCAATTATGAGAAGATACAAAATGGTGATGTAATTCTATATACTTTTTTCTTTAGAATCATTACGAGTCTCTCTACTTCATACATACACTTTTTCTACGAAAACTTTTCGAGTAATAATTTTTTGTGATGAAATAATTTGATAACAAATTGAAAAAGGTGTGAATTTAATACTCACACTTGACAATTGTATTTGATAGTTTATGTGAAACCACATTACTGAGCAATTGACAACTTAGTGACTTTTATGAGACGAGGATACAACTTAACGAAAGATTTTCACGGATCAATCAGTTCATATATTAATGTCGCCTATCTGGTGAAAGTTACATGCATCAATATCTATGTAGTACCCAAACTTAAGGGCGAATGATCTTTAATCACTCAATTATTATTAGCTCTCACTAATTACATGAAAATTGAGTAGGAAACCATGAAAGGTGCACGTGAATGTCGCTAAGATGGGGGAGATGATGGGTCTAAAAATCATCAAGTATGTGCCAAATGATATTTGCTAGAAATGGACCGAAGAATTCGAAGGAGACGTTTAATAAAGGGCATGATGATGCGATGCGATGCGATGATAAATAAAGAATAAGAAAGGGATCCCAACGGAGTTGTAACGATCGATAATTAATAACAATGCCACCAAACTTCAAGCTAATTCATGGTGTCACCATCATTTGGGACGTTCTTCTAAATCATGAAGAACAACTAACTCCTCCAATCACATATGCTCAACTAATTTCTATGATGGTTGATATGTAGGTCGTCCACGACATTCGGGGTATGTTTGGTTCAAGATTTTATTTGCTTTATAGTCATAATTGGTACTTAGTATCATTTTCTCAAATGCGTGTTTAGTTTAGTATCCACGCACTTAGTTATATTCTTTCATAAATTCAAACGAAAAGTAAAAATGTCATAAAACGTGGATGATTTTTTGGTCGAGTATTTGGACTCCTTCAATTTACAACTCAACCCTTTTTACCATTGAAATAACAAAATATATTTTTGCATGATAGACTTTTGGTAGTGATCGAGTTGGTGACTTTTCTTTCCGTTACACCATTTAAGATTTTAGAGACAATTACAATAACTATCGACATCACTTATAAGTTACCAAGAGCTACCACGTCTGCAAGTCAAATCATGTTCAAAAGGTCCAAAACTATCACCTTCTATCTAAGTATAACTCGTTTATCAGCTCAATTGAAACTGTTTATCAAACAAAAAAACTCAACAAGTTGATCTTTATAAACTCATCTAGATAATGGAGTACAAACATTTAAGGCTCCACTACTTCATGACTCGATTGAATGCTAGTACACTTAACATAACAATTATATTGCCTTGTCCTATTAAATTACACTCAATTATGCATGGTATGATGGCAACATGGGATATGGTTGGTTCACACGGCCCGTATCATGAGCTTGGATTAGTTTGATAGTTTAAACCGGCTCAAAAGGTGTGAAACCGGCCAAATAAGTCGGGTGATTAGATCTTTCAATTTACACTTTTCGACATCTTATTCTTCAAAATATTGTTTCCGAGCACCAATCTCAGACTCAGGCCCGATTGCCCGAAGATGAACCAACAAAACCCCACAGCAACACGCTTTGTATAGGCTCGTTACTACTTACGAACTCGATCTAAAGTCGATTACTCGCACTAAACTATCTTAGCTAGGGTCGCATGAGCATGGGTTTAGCCTTTAGAAACACGCATATACGTAGTGTACTAATGTAGTTGAAACCTTAAAAGAAGTGAACCTTTTCCACTCTCACAAGTTAAAACAGGCTGGGTGGCTTATTAAATACGATTAGCTTCACTTCATTTTTGGTGTTTTGGAAGAGTCTTTCTCCCTCTCTCTTCATCATATTCTTCCCAAATTTGCGCAAATCATAAGGTTCATATCCCTTGGGAGAGAATTTAGAGCACCTTTCTACTTGTTCCTTTCTCTTTTCCTCCTTTTGCATTCATCGATCTAATAGCTTGTTTTCCTTTCATTTTTGAACTAGGGTACTTTATTTTATTATGCATCCCTAGAAAAGCAGAAATAATTACTTTTAATCCGGCAATGATAGTTCAAATCTAGTACATATCTACAAAATGTGAGTTAGTATTTGGTTTTGTTTTGTGACTTTATGCACTCGAGAGAGATTTTTCTCCATTATTCCACCATTTGTCCGTAAGCAAGTCTTATTTTTCGAAGAGGGAAATTATTGTGAAGATACGACTCATACGAGTGTGCATAATTTGCTAGAATATAAATAAATGTCGTCCCACGCTGCTAATTTCATTTACAATATTTCGACTCGATTTAATCATATACTGAATACTCGTATTAACCAATTTCCCATTTCACAAACTTTCAACCAACCTATTGGTCGATCGTCACTTCGTCATGGACATTTGATAGCAAAAAGGTCCCTAGAAAAAAGGGCATCTCTTTATAAGTTGGGAGGGAGGTACTAATTGGCACACTAAGTTCCCGTCAATTGTCCCTTTTGTTATGAGAACCTTCCCACACCTGATAGATAATAGATTGCTTTTCCACAAAAGGCATAATCACCTTATTTACCAAAGGTATTTGACAAAGTGGGAAATGGCCAAAAGACCCAGGAATTAAGGGCAACTGGCAACTTTCCCCTCAAACCCTCAAATCTTTCAAGTTCAAACTTCAAAGCATATATTCTTGTATATGGATAAGGCCACTCACTATCATCCATCCAACCTTACGTCCGGCCAGTACTTCTAGTACCGCTGCAGAAGGAGGTTCATGAACGTTTACGTCATGTCGTGGCTTTCGATAGTGTGTCGAAAGTCGAAACCGATCGTCATTCTTCAACTTTGTTGAAAAGCAGAAAGCTTTGTACGTTTAGCACATCATACAAGCCACATTGAGACTGTCATATAATTGTCTGCTTTTATTTGGATAAATGCTTTTGCAGCTGCGTCAATTATATGCTCTCTGCTTAGTCCTCAATATCTGACTTTCAAATCATATGCAATTTGCGTACTCAACTTCCTCAAGTTTTGTTGAATTGATAGAAAGTAAGATGACAAAACAAACAAAGAAATCACGAGTTTGCACTCAACAATCTTCTTTTAGAAGTACTTGAAGTACTTGTGCTCCTTGTTTAAGCATTGGATCATAGTCGAGCACTATCGAACGGTAGGAGCCAAGCACTACAAACGATACGAGCAAAGCCGTAGTACTTAACGAGTATCAGTTCCCATGTACAAGCTAGAACACAAGGAGAGTCCATTCGACTATTTGTCACGATCTTTGTAAAATAGACAATCATGCGTACCGGGATTCATTACAGGCCATAAGATTTTCCAACTGATACAGGATATACCATATCCATGGATATACTGAAAATTTAAGTCTAGCAGGCTTTCGGAGGACCAGAACATGGACCATCATTCTACTGTGAAATATATGCACCACTGTGAAATATATGCACCATGGGCAATGGGAATAAGGCCTGACAACTCTAATAAATGGAAACAGAACTGGGCTCAACATATGTGCCTGCATCACCGCGGCCATGCATATGTGCCTTGTGATCAGTAACATGCGGGCTTCAGTTCCAGAATGGTGCAAATGATTCGGGGACAAAATAAACATCCGTTGTGAAACAATGCAAAAATAGAGCATATCTTCATTGTTAAATAAGAGATCTAGCCACTATACTTTGTAAAGATGTAGTAGGGAAAAAAATACATCAAAGGCGGAATATATGATGCCAATCATACAAAATCTTCAAGCAAGTTCGTATCAAGGATAAATAATTGCTCAATATATAACCCTCTTGATCAAAAGAGCCTGCTTAATTGTGCACTCTATATCTCATAAGAGGCCGCTTAGTCGTCTACATGCAGATACTCCAAGTCATCAAAAACGCAGAATGGAGACTGCAGCTCTGACAGCAAAACTACATTGTTTCAGTAAACAGAAAATTAGTTCATCTCTATGAACCTATACATGTTTAACAGAAAGAGTAGACTCTTGATTACACAAGAATCCCAATGGACTTAGCCTGTTCTCAGGAAACAAAATACAAGAATGGGATTAAGATCGTCTTTCACGAATAACTTACAAGTATGTCAGCCAGAGGAAGTTAAAAAGTACCATACAAGGATGGCGGAATAGTTGAGAACTAAACCATACCTATATCTTTTTACATGAATGATGAACCACGAGAGTCATCTGCTATCATTTAGCAGCTTCCTGTTACCTTGGACAAATTGAAAGTACTCCGCTTCCTCATAGAGGTTCCTGAAAGATCAACGCACATTTAGGAGGCTAAAAAGATGATGGAAAAGAGAAGACTACAGATTTTCGAGTCGTTTCAAGATGATGAAAAAGAAGAAACACTGGTAACATTAATTCTACGGTTTTTGGATAAGAGTGCTCCCACTAACCCAAGTTTCCCTCTTGAATTCTTGTCCACTTTGAGCCGGAGAAAAGAGACTCAAAGTGCACATTACATTAAAATCATTCTTTAATTAATCCGCTTATAGTTTAGGAGGCTCCATTCGGAGGTTGATGGGGTGGTTCCTAAACTCCAAGACTATAGCCCCATATATTTTGCCAAGCACTTACACAACACGCTCTCTTCGATAATGGATGTAAAATCTCAACCTTCCACATCCACCAATACACATTGTTTATTGGCTATAAACAATGACTATTTTGGGCAAGCAAAGAATACTCACATACAACATACCCCTTGTTGAGTTGCATGCTTTGTGAGCCATGGTGCCGAAGGTTGTTTGGCACCCTAATTGGACCACGCTTTTGTGTCGTGATGTATAACGCATTTCATTGAAGGGCATTTCGTTTAGCTGTACCTTCTCATCTATAATTTAATCATGCTACTTCCACCACTAATGGTGCCTTTTCCTACCCACTCAATCTGAGAACCTTTACAGCATTAGAGTTCCTAGATACACCGGTTCCCTCAGTGGCATATGTAGGACAAGATGAGATGGAGGAGGATGACAGAGGAGGACCTTCAGAGGAGGCACAGGTTCGGCTCCTCTTTCGGATGTTGATTGGCAACGAGGTATAAAGTATCGCCTCGATGAACTAAAGGAGATGGCAGCCCGAGTTGTACTAACATGCAGAGTACCATGTTCACATGCTTGGTTGACACCTATGCTCCTCCCACGGGGGATTTTGCGTCTATGGGCCTCGCTCGAGAGTGGGAGGCTAGACGGATGGATATTACTCTTTGTGCTACTTCAAAGATCATGAATTATTTTGTTGACCAATATAACCACTATTCTGTTAGAGTTGATGATTTAATTGAATAATCGTATATTCGTATCCTTCGACTCGATCAAGTATCGTTGCCCATAATAATTATAGGATCCTTCACGAGGATAATTATATTCGGTTATTTTGGGTGATCGTAGAGTTTTACTTGAAACCAACTGCGGTGTTTTAGCTTTAACGGTTAAGTTGACTGCTAATTATAACCGAGCCCTATAGGATCACACACATTAAGTCTCGTCTAAGTCATCAATAACCAATGGGGTTATAAAACGGACCTTTCTTTTTAGTATTAGGCCTATCTTCTGCAGTAACCTGTAATTGAGTTTTACTCTCCACGTGAAATAGGTGGCCCTCCTCTATAAGAAAAGACACAAAGTGTCTCTACAGTGTTCTAGTAAACTGAACAGGAATCCGCTTCTGTGGACGTAGTAGAGGGATCATGCCTGGGTTCTGATCATCTGTTTCCATAAGTAGGGATTCACGCTTCAAAGATATCATATTCTTGTTTGTTTGTATCATGTTATGTCTAGGGATAAGATGCAAAGAAAACTGGATTTCTAAGTTCCGCTTCGAGCATCTAAAGTCTTACATTAATCCATCTTGGCACACAACCAAAGATTTCAAAGGGAAACTTCACGTGTAAAGTGGGTTGTTTTTCCCGTTCTCTTCTTATTTCGGGAATTTACCTATTACTAACTATATATTCATACTTATTCCTTGCTGGACACACTGTGGATACCCTACACTCAAAGGAACCGGAACACACATAAACATAGTGGACTTTGGGGTTCCTTGATGAGCAAAAGCCTTGACATGGATACCCACCAGCTTCCATCTCCGTCATTGCAAGAAAAATAGGCGACCATCATAAGTAACTTGCATCGTGGCTCGGCGGAATCGTTTTTAAGTTCAAAGGTAAAAAATCTCGGCACAACAAATTCTTACTCCCGGTCCGATCATTAGACTAAGAAATTGTAGTGTCGAGGTTATTTATGCCTCTGAACTTAAAGACGATTGCGTCGGGCCACGATGCAAGCTCCTCATGGTGGTCTCCCCCGAGGATTAACAAGACCAAACTTCGTGTACAATGACGGTATAATAGACCTCGTATGCCCAAAGCCTTGCTCAATCAAGGAATCCTAGACTCCAATATGTTTAATTACATGTTTTGGTTATTGGGTGGGGTAATTAGTGTGTCTGGAACAATGAGGAATAGGTATGAATACATTTGTTGGTAATAGGTAAATTATCGAAACCAAGATGTTTTAGGGAAGACAAAAAGGTCAAACGACCTTCACATAGCATAGTGAAGCTCGCGGTATGCTAAAAACTACCAGATTCCATGGAAATTCTGTTCGAAACCTTTGGTAGTACCAGGCCACCAAGAAACACCTAAGAAGGCTTGAAGATTGATGTAGGACTTTAGATGCTCAAAGCGGGTTTTCTTTGCATCTAATCCCATGATCTCAGACATAAATAAATATAAACAAACAAGAATATAGTAACTTTTAATCGTGAATCCCTAGTTGTCGGATTAAACATGAGATTTGAACCAGGTCTAATCCCTCCACTCAGTCCACACAAGCCCCGTTCTAGATTCCTCCACTTTTGTTCCTAGAACACTTTAGTTCCTAGATTTCGGTAAAGACACTCTCTGACTTTCTCTTGAGGAGGCTGGCACTTTCATATGATTGGGGTTCAGAGTAAAACTAATTTACAGATTTTACTAATTATTGTAGTTTATATACTCTCATTATATATACTACAGCAAATAAACCTAATATTAAAAGAAAAACCTAAGCTTTACACCCTCTACTAAGGTTTGTTCAACTCCCATAGGAATCTATTGCGTCATTAACCAAATCATAGTAATTGACTCAACAACTAACAAGACTTATTCACATACACCGGATCTTCAAATATGATGCATTTCAAAACAACAAGTTCAGCGCATATAAATCTCAGGTCATGGCAAAAAACTGACTATGTTCACTGAATCACTATCACTGGATGAAATGATTGAACGGCTCAACCCCAACCAAAGGTTTGTCTTAACATTCTGACTTCTCATGAATTCACGACTAGTCACTGGTCAAGCCAAACACTTGGTCATATGAAAAACACGGGGTCTTCACTCAATCAGGAAACACTAATACGTTTACACGTACAAAAACACATCACTAGAATTCCTTGACTCCAATGAGCAAGTCCAAGACTTGCTGGTCGGTTCATCACATAGTTGACAAGTCAACTCATATAAGAACACAACCCCCAACCCCCACAGTTACCAAGTTCACCAAAAACAGGTGCATTGCAAATCACAAGTAACAAAGGTTTTATTGACCAAAATTATCAAAGGGCATTTTAACCAACTCATAAGGCTACAAGCAATTTTCCTATCTAATTATTGTTCATGCTAGTGCAGAGTGTGCAATTTTATTTTAGAGCTTGAGTATACCTTATGATGTCGTACACATGAAATAATTCCTTTTTTCTCCCTTGTGATAGATTCATATGTTTAGGATTAATTAGGATTCGTCCTTGATTGTTAGTCTTGCTAATTGATTTGGTTTTCCTTAATTATAAACGTGAGACCTTTGGGAATTAGTCAGATTGACAAATAGATTTCTTGATTGTTTTTGTCATATAATGGAATAAAGCAAAATGACTCATAAAACTGTCTGTGCTTCTTATTTTGTGAAGTAACAGTCAGTCGGTGCAATTCTCGAAGCAATTTTCATTTTGGGTCATCCGTGCGCAGCCTCTCTATGTTTCAATAGGGGTAAGGCTTGCGTGCATCCGATTCCCCCTTACCCCGCCTTATGGCGGGAGCCTAAAAAGGCACTGGGGTTAAAGATGTTGTTGTTGTTGTATATTATAAGCGGTGGATGAGATTTCATTAAAGCCACCCTAATTAGAATCCGAATTTATCCTATGCGAGTAGCCAATTGATGATTGGAAATTAGTCTATGTGAAGTCTATGCTCTAGATTACTGTAATAACACAGCGAGAGTAGGACAATCTTAAACTTGATAGCCTCGATATTGATAATTTCACCTAAACTTTAAAATTCCTAAACTTGATAGTATTGTGGATCACGATAATCTCACCTAAACTATAAATGATAATTTGTGGTTGGGTACTATTAGTGATTAGTCTGTTCTAGTGGGAAGTCGGGCGCTAGGTTTGTTCTTTCGACTAGACTCTAGTTCGTTTCATTATCCATTTACCAAAATCAATTTTTTTTTAAGTAGTACAAATAGCTATAACTTATTATAAGCTGGTGTCTAATTTCTGCTTTCTCATTGGATGTGATGTCGTAACACTTTTTGATAACATATGAGGAGTCATAAATATTTTTTTTGATAATGTGATGAGTCATAAATATGAAACTTACGCAATGTGTTCCAAGTTTTCTGACTTAATCATAGCCTTCCCTTCAGGTTGTTCAAGGCATGAATGGTGCATTATCATTTCCCTTAGGGTGTGCTTGGTGCTTTTAATGTCATTATCCCACAAGATGCTCTGAAATCAAATTCATGGGTTAGTGTACACGTAGAATTTTAGTCAAAACATATTACACAAATAAGTTCAGTTAGCTGTGCAGTTAAAGTGCTGATATATATTCTCTACAAAAACTATACCTTCCTAACATACTCTTTCTTCACATCTTCCCATGGCAGCTTACCATGGGGAGAGAAAATTGAAGCATTCCACAGAGCACCCCTTGCAACCATCACAGAGGCAGCACCTAGCATATTAAAAAAAAAAAAAAGTTAACCTTGCTAAGAACAGGATACCTCTACTATAAGCTCTTGAGAGAGGGAACAGCGACCACAGCAGTTAGGAGAACCAAATGTGAACGGGGAAGAGCAGTTGACTATGGCTCTAAATAAGCTATAATTAGGAGAGTTGAAATTTCGACCAATAATTTTTTTACACTAAACAAGTTTGTTAGAGACCTGTGGCAAGTTTGATGCGCTGAAAATCTTCATAATCAAAGACATCCCCATTTGCGATGACTGGAATTGATATGGCAGCAACTACATCAGCAATCTCATCCCACTTTGCAGGATCCCTCGGCCTATCTTGAACTTTTCTGCAATACATAGAGGAACATTTGAGGGGTGAAAAGAGGAAATATTTAATCTAAAAGAACATAAACACTACATAATAAAAAGATATGTTCCTGATTAAATGTGATCAAAGGCACATTAGCGGAAAAGCCCCACAATTATACTTAAACTTCGAATAAGCAACCCCAATGATTGAATCTGGCATAGAACACAAATTCTAACAGGGTGGAAGTGAGGGAACATAGGCCAAATTACCTTCCATGTACACCGAGGGCAGAAACCCCAGTTTTCTCAATCCGCCGGGCCAGTTCCACTGTGTCACTCGGTTTACCTAAAAGTCGTATCTTACATGTCACAGGAGTATCCAAATTTCTCTTCAATGTTGTCAAAATCTGATTTATAAGAGCATGAATCAGCCAGAAAGCAGAAAGTAGCGCGAAACAATTACCAAAAATTGAGAATCATATATATTGAAAAGGCAGACAGCATAAGGCAAAGAGAGGTCTCAGTATTGCAAGCATACATCATGGATGGTCTCTGGCTTCGACAGTAATGCCGCACCCATGCCCCCACTGATGGAAAATGACTTTGGACAACCCATATTGATATCGACAGCGGCAACATCATTACACCTGTAAAGCAATATCTCATGTAAACCCAAGAATCCAACAAATTTTCATTCAATGAATTTATTATATGCAATGGAAGTATATTTAGCCTTTTGAAGATGACCAAACTAGTTAACTCTTCTTTGTTCAACTAAACTTAGTGTTAGTTATGAAGTTTCAACTTCATAGAACGTGGAAAGTTGCCTGATAATTTGATCAATTAGGTTGTAGGAAGTTTTCCTAGTAATCAGTTCCTAGAAACTGAAGGATGGACCTAGGTAAATTAGACGTTGCATGGGAAGTTCTCCTTCTCTAGTTCAACCAAACAAACTTACCAATTCCCGTGTACTTCATACTCTAAATTTCCAGGAAGTACATGGGAAATTTGATTTCGTATAAATCATAGAATCCTTGATCAGGGATACGATGACCATAAAATAAGGAATTTACTTTTGAAAAACAAAGCCATTGTATAAGATAAACGCTAGCATTAACGTTTCAATTCAAGATCTCCAATTACCACTATGACTCAAACCAGTTCAGAAATTATGAGTCATGCCGGTATTCTAAACAAATAACTCTGTCCATCATATCAAATCAACGCAAATGTAAACCACTTCAATGCATACAAAGTATTACATAGATGAAGCCACTATAAACCTTCCTTATGACTTTAACTGTCGTTAATGACATGCTGTTGTCCATTAAATTGCGACTTAATCCAAAAACCTTCCTCCATCAATGTTAACGCAATCTAATTTTCTACAAACTATCCTTTCAAATTGTTAAAAGAGATCAAGGGTTCCAAAAATCAATCTATTGATCCGATACCTCATTACCATCACTAATAGTTATGCACTAGTCCTAACCGAATGACAAAGATAGACCGAGTACTCCATAAACAAGTTCCGAAAACACGATATGAAAAAATCAATAAGAGCAAGAAAAAAGAAAAACATACACAAGTTGTGCAGCCTTGAGTGCCCTAGTAGCATCAGAAGTCCCCATCTGAAACACAACACGGTGCCTCTCCTCGGGACACGTCCGAAACACAACACTCCCCGTCCCTCTCTCCACTAAATCAGTAGTACCTAAATAATCTGACCAACCACCACACACACACACATACACACAAACCGTAATCAATATCATATATTCTAGGGTTTCCACCAAAAAATCACGAAATTAAAAGCATGAGCTTAAAATTAACAACCATTTACGACACGGTCGCATTTAACAAGCTTATGATCGATAATTTCCTCTCCATAAGTAATATCTGCACCATAATCAGCTGCTAATAACCTCAATGGCAATGTACCCTGTCAAATTATCATATCCATAATTTCAATTATAATTAATCATATGAATCAAATAATCTACCTAATTTAACATTCTAACAAACTAATTCACTTTTTTTTTCAATTCAATTTCGCAACCATATATTATACGAATCCAAAACTTAAGCTTCACGCGACATATTCATAAGTTTAAAACATGAGGAGAGAGAGAGAGAGGAGAGAGCTTACAACGCGAACCATTGGAGCGAGAACTAGCTTGTTGTAGTAGTCCATGCTTAGTGTTTCCCACGGCGGCGGACGGCGATGTTTTTTTGATGGATAGCGCGGCGCCGCCGCCTGTGTGAGTGTGTGACCGGGATTATACTTCGGTCAGCCGGTGTAACAGTGTTTGACTTCTTTGGAAATTACTGTGAGAGCTGGCTTCCTCTTGAAGTTTCGGGCTCCTCGTTGAAACGAAACTCTTTGGTCCAAGGCCCATACAATTGGGCTGAGATTTTGCTCCCTTAGGAAATTTACAACTAGATAGCTATTACATCCTCCTCCGGAGGCAAAAATGCAAAATAATAAAGTTATCATCAAAGAAAGCAGAGGTGTCAGGGATGTCGTCAATCCCTACTTCAACATGATTAAAATCATCAAACGTTTTGCAAGATAATCTGCGGACAAATCGCTCTCACTTCCTTTGCCAAAAAATCCGCCACCTTGTTGTGCGTCCGGTTGACAACCTCTAGACTCGCATGGAGTGCTACCCCTAACTCTCTGCATTTCAAGTAAGCATTAGCTAATCTATCTGTAGGGTTTTTGCTATCAGCCACCCCATGAACTACGAATTCTGAATCACAAAAGAGAGTGAAACCATTTTTCTGTTGATCTTTCATCCATTGCAGCCCATTAGGACCGCCAAGCTCTCCGCTAGTGTGACATCCGTTGCAATGGTATGCGCAACAATTCCTGCTAACCATTTACCATCATGGTCTAAGAGACAAGCAGCCAACCCTGCGCAATTATGACTATTAACAAACGAAGCATCAGTGAACATCACACAAGAAGGCCAGGGAGGAAGTTTCAATCTATTTTTAAGGGGAGTAAGAGGGAGTTGTTGAAGAACAGCGGGGTGGTGAGAGTATTTGTGGATGAGGAGTTTAGCTTGAGGAATGATCGTAGTTTCAGAGATATTTTTTTAAATCAAAGATCCAAACATTTCATCGCTTCCAGAGAAGCCAACAAGTAATGGCAAAAAAGGGTGGCTAGTTGATATCCTTAGCTTGATTAATATTAAAGTTGAACCAATCATTCACACCCATATGGTACCAGTCCGAGGTTAGACCTATATTATCCCACACTCTTTTGCTCGTGGACAATCTGTAAACAAGTGAAGGGTGTTCTCAATGATGTTGGCTTGCACGACTTGTTTTTCGATGTTTTTTTCAACCCGAAGTTTACACGGATTTTGGCACTATTAGGTTTTAGGACGATAAGGTTGGCCTACTCGTTATGATATTACGAATCGTCATACTCATCACCCCTCCTCAGGGTTCAGCATATCATAGTTAGACAGTTCCATACGATACGTTATCCGATTTTAGGTATAGTTATTTTTTTGTTTAAGGGTGATTTTAGGTATATACTATGTTATTCAAGACAACGTAGAATTTTTACCACTGGTAGTATTTCACGAATTTGCATCCCCTCCAGTTCCTAAAAAGAACTGGATTTCACCAACGTATATGCACTGACAGCTGTTATTAAATAAGGTTAAAGTGTTTGTTATGTTGGTTAGAATTACATTGCAAGCATTCTCACCTTAATAATAAGTGAACTAGGCTGGGGCGTAGCCACTTTGCCACTGTTGGGTGCAATTGACCCCCTTAAAATATACTAAACCCTTGTGCGATTTCACTTATTAAGCAATGTTTCAAATCAGATCAGTTTGTTCAAATCAAATTATATCAGTTTCATTCAAATTAAATCAGAATTATCCAAATAACAATCGATAAATCTAGTCTACTCCTAGTTATTAATTCGTCTAAATACAATTCAATTTAGATCAAATTAAATCAAATTTATTCAAATCAAATCAGAAAAATGCATTCCATTCGCACATGGCCTAGACCCTCCAATTTTGATTCTTTTAGTACTACTTGTAGTAGTTGATAATAAACACTAATACAGGTTCAAATTCTCTTATTTAGTTATTTCAAAAAAAAAATTCTCTTATTTAGAATTTTTTCAACGTTTATCATAAATGTGAATGAAATGAGCTCAAATTCTCTTCACCACAAAAGCTAGATGATTACGTACCATGAGGGGAAAAGAAATACGAAAGTGTTACTACGTAATTTGGAATTGTTAGTCCATCCACTGAATTACGACACGGTAATTACAAATGGTTTATCTTTTCTTAAGACTTAAAGTGCAATTCCTCCTCTAAATCACTACGTAAAATGTCAATAATGTAACTAGTGCTCTGTTTCTTTCTAAGGTGTTCCAATCCACAAATTTTGATATAAAACGATTTGATGTTTACTTATGCCAAGAGAGCAATTCACTTTTTAATTTGAGCAACTTTTAACACTTATTGGTTCATATTGTTCATGACAACAAAACTAGCAAATCTAGAAGTGACCAAAAGAAAATGTGATAGGTTCATCTTTAGGCTGCCCTTTAAAAATGATCTAGTACCTAGTGATGGCAAATTGACAATTACGTATACTACACTCGTTGAAAAATTAAAATACGTCCTCTCCATCTCACAAAAGACTCAGTGATGAAATAATTGTTGTGCTACAATCCCTTCTTCATTTGTCTAGTACGAGGCAAAAACCAGGCATGAAGCTAGCATAGGAAAATACAAAGAGTCCATTAAACATGTGACTTAACTAATCCACGACGAGGGTTGAACCCTCGGATCAATGTCTTGGTCACATAAAAGAGCGAGCTAAATAAATTCTCTCATATTGCTCATGCATCAGGTATATGTAACAAACTTCATCAAACAATATATAGAGTCGACTAAGTAGTTTCGTATCGATTCAATCACATACTCATGAAACAAACAAGATCGACGGAGACAACTGCACGGCAGGTCGGCAGCACCCAGAGCGAGGAACCTTCGGCACATACACGTCAATTCATGATGCATTATTATTGCCGGAGATCAGGCTCTAGAAATCACATCAATGGATCACAGTGGGCAAGATTTGAAGGATGTAACCTGCTGCATGCGACATACTGTATAACATAATCACATTAATGAATTCTTTGTCACTCCAATGTCATTGGTGGGATTTCGATGAACCAACATGACATTTGTCGTCTTATATATCTTACACACTATATATCGTCGAAGCAACCATGAAATTAAAGCTTTGAATTGGATCAACCGCACAAACTTTAAAATCAGACTGTAACGACAGAATATATGATGAATATGATCATATTTGGTGTAGGTTTAATCTTGAAACAGGTCTCACCCAGTGCAGGTCAAGAATTTGATGACACGAAAAGAAACGTAGTTATTATGCTTAGCTTCCTGGACCCCTGTTAGTAATTGTAAAGCTAAGTGCATGCACAATTGCACATAGTACAATCTAAGGTGTCGTTTTGATACCCTCAAAAACTGTAGGAATTTTATTTTCCTGGGAATTGAATTATTTTGAGTTGTTTGGTTACCATAAAGTGTAGGAATTGGAAATTCCCGGGCATTTCCAATTCCTCCAAAGTGTGGGAATTTAATTACCTAGGGGGGCTTGGTAAGTAGAAATTCCCATGGTAATTGAATTCCCTTGTTCATCCAAACAAATTTCCCCAATTCCCATACTTTCTTAATTCCTAGGATTTGCAAACACATGGGAATTCCGACTTCCCGAGTGTATCCAAACGACACCTAACATTCCCAATCTTCAAAGTGGCCATTTTATTTCTGCGATTGCTTCTTGGTTGCTACTACTTCCTCCATTTCATTAGATTTTTTGCTTTTGATTTGAATTACTCTCACATAGTCAAAGCAAATGTAAAGAACTAAATGAAATGAAGTGAGTACAATTTATGAGTTACAAGTACACCCTCCGTCCCAGCTCAAACACCCCATGTAAAAAACGATCCGATATTAGGGGGGGTGTACACACTAATCGGTTAATCAAAATTCCACAAAATTTGTATGGCGAGTTAGCAAAAACTCTTATCTACTTCACTATATAATTTCTTTGGAACTTTGATAAACCGATTGGTGTGTACCACCATTGTCAACACAGGGGTATTTTCGGCATGGGGTGTTTGAGCTGGGACGGAGTAGTCGTCAATGTGCGTGTCATTGCATGGATCTGCCTTTTGTGTGTCCGATCTATTCGACGTAAACAAAGAGTCTAGATTGATGGTTGATACTTCAATAATTTGTTTAATACCTTAATACGCCCCTTACGCGAATGTCCTTTGGTTTGAAGCGTGAAGATAATGCACGTGCCCACTCATACCACGTACTTGAAAGTCCACTTGATAAAGAAGGGGGCTACAGGGATTTCAACTCGAGACCTCAAGATCCATGAGGCTCTGATACCATGTTAGCAACTAAAAGTGTAGACCGACGGCTGAAACCCAATAATTGATTTAATACCTTAACATGACCATTTCATAGGATAGTCGAAGGAGCATCGAGTATGGGCTACCGGTGACTTTTTCTGACAACATATAAATTTTGAGAAAACATGATAATTCTTCCATCCGAAATGGATTATGATGTTCAAAAACTCCGTCCATTATTCATTTCGGGAAAGAGAAAAAAAACAATTCCTCCGTAATACTCTGTATACCGTAAACTCGAAAAGTACCTCAAACACTAGTAACCCAATCTCGAGCGACCATTATTTCATATCGTTTCCTCAATTTCTTTCGGTTAGTTGTTTACCTTCATTTTAATCATCAACGAAGGGATAGTTTATGTTTAACTAGGCAAGCCAGCCATTGTAGTTTGACTCTTTTACATGAAATTGAGTAATTTGCAAGTATGAAATAATGTTACACTTCATAGCGCGTAACAATAACATTATCTAACGTGTAACACTGAAATGTAACGCGTAAACTTGAAAACCAACGAAACATTTGACAATCTTAGTCTGGGTTGGCGATTGTTGCGGTGATTTAATTCCCAAATTCTTGCAACATCGACGTGGATTTGAGTCCTCATCTTCAGAAACAATCAACCCCTCTTATCCTCTATCTAATTATTTTTAATTATGCATTTCCTATACTCGTATCAAATTAATCACAAATTACGTACCACATTAATTTTAATGTATTGGTCCGACACCTAAAAAACACGTGTAATAGTACATAAGGAGATCTATAGCTAAGTCAGAGCCATTAAAAGTTTATAATGTTATCATAGAATTGTTCTCGTATAGTATATGATTCGAATTATAATTGTCAACGTACAAGAAGTACGATTACAACTCCAGCGGCTATGGAGGTGTATATTGACTTTATAAATAATTTTAATTTGTTCAATTGTTTTCCTTCGATTACCTCAGGATTGCAGGCTGCTGTCTGAAAATAAGACATATATATGTCTTTTGGACTATCTATAGGTTATATCGTAGATAAGACGAGTTTATGGCAAAATGATGTGACGTTTTGAATTTCCGAAGTTATTGGATATTTATAGCCATATTATTATTACAGATTATATTAGTTTATGCAAAAAATGGCACAATATACTAGCTAGGATAGGGGCCATAGGGCTTCAATCCGGCCTAATCCGTTTGTGTAAATGATCGAGTCGACCTGAGTCTATAATTTGAGCTTAACACGGTCTTCTTTGGTGATAGTCGTAATAAAGTTGAAGTCTAAGCGATTAATTGGCATGTTTGTGCCTGAAGTTTTAACAAGTTCTAACATCCTATCTAAGCTAGACCATCATTTGAATTCACCTAAAGCCTGACTTACTACTCATCATTTAGCTCATAATCAAAACTCAAAAACCCAAAAGCATAATCCTTTATATGAAATAGATGCATCATACAATACGAGTTGTAATCGTTGAACACTTTTTTTTTGGTGACATGTAATCGTTGAACATAAGCTCTGTGTGAGAGTATGAACAAGACGTACACGGTACACAAATGATTCATGTTCAGCGACTGAATTTAAAACATATTTACAGTAATACAATTTTTTTAGGGGAGGGATCATTCATTCATTCTAGCTAATTCTATTAATTTATTATCACAATTAAGACAATAAAAGCTATTAAAGTATGGAATAAGTAATTATAATTACTAATTTACTAATAAATCCACTTATTATAGAAGTAAATAATGGATTAATTACAGCATTGATCTGTAAAATACTAAAATCAACCCAAAAACCAGAAAAATGAAAAAAATGCAGAGAATCAACAACGTTTTTTTCCCCATCCAGGTAATTATTTTACCTAATTTGGACTCATCCTCTTCATTACATTAGCTGGACATTTATATCCCTGGATAAGGACTCAAATCAATCGTGGGGCTGATTAAGCTGGCCCCACCTGCTCATTTCTCGGACAGCTTAACTTTCACACTACTATAAAATCTCCCCCTCTTACTTGGCCTACTCCAACAATTCCATCTCTCTCTTTCTCTTACAAAGTTGTTTTTTTTTATCTTTCGAAATTGTCCTATACCAAAATTCAGCAAGGTATGCATGTCTTTACTAAGTCTCACGTTACGTTTTTACGATAACGATTTGAATTGTTATTCACCTATTGTATAATCTGAAATCGTGTTATATTGACGTTGCACATTTTGAATTCGTACTAAAATGTACTATACGTAATTTTTAATTGTTTGTATTTTGTTTTGGTTATATATAGAGATGGCAGAAAACGGAAATGGAAACGGAAACGGGGTGGTAGAGAAGGAATTGAAGAAGATACAAATAAGTAACGGGAACGGTGAGGCGGCCGCGGCGGAGAACGGGAGCGAAGGAGTTTGCCATGATGATAGTTCATTGCCGGTGAAAGCGAAAACGATTGACGAGTTACATTCCCTACAAAAGAAGAAATCTGCGCCTACGACTCCTAATAGAGGTCCTCAAGTTGGTGGTGGTGCCACTTTTGCTACCATGTCTGAAGAGGAACGTCAAAGAATGCAATTGCAATCCATTAGGTAACTTTCTTTTATTCGTTATCGCCTTATCGGTATTACTTTGGCAGTAATTCTAGGGTAAGACCGAGTTTTTTAAGGTTTTTCACGTAAAGTCTCGTACTCTCGTACCATCTCATAATAGTTTCGGACCATGTTATAAGAGCCTACATTTGTTCGTGATATTTAGAATGTCAAATACTAAAGGTCCGATAAATTGATCTATAATCGACCTGGTTTTCTAATCGTTGTGGGGAAAACACGATCACTTGCGTATGATATGCTCATTTTGGAGTAAATAATCTATTTGAAGAGCAATGTGGCATAAAATATAAATGTTCATTTCTTACCTTAATTTGTAGATGATTTACTTGAATTTATTTCTTGGTAATCGAATATTGACGTCATGTGAGCTTATTGGTGAAGTTTATTTTGTGTGAAACGATAGAAAAACTCAACAGAAAAAATATAAAAACAGAAAAATGGATGTGTATACGAAAGTGGAAGAGTTCTTAAAGGATAGGGTCCATAGTTTGAGTGGGTTGCTACGAATTTTGGGATTGTGGATGACGGTTTCAACTTTCTATCTGAAAAAAGAACCTGAAAAGGATGGATCCTATGTTAATAAGCAAACCCACAGGCCCACAGGCCCACATGCTTACGTTTTCATTTCTATATGAGATGAGATTCCGGATGAATATGATACGTCATATCGTGCTATTTCCGTTTCTTTCATTTATTTACGTTGAATCTGGTAAATTTTCACGAGTAGAATAAATAATTAGTCGGAATGAGTAACTTTCTGGACATAATTGTGTTCAAAACTTTGAAAGTGAATCAGATTTTAAAGTTGTGACTATAGTAATGGAGTAAATCCTAGAGGAATTTACTTTGTGTTTGTGTTATGTGCATGAAATCCAAATTGGCAACAAAAATAGTGCATCATTGGCATCATTGACAAGAGAAACAGGGCCAAAGGTGGTGAGAGGAGACCCAGCAAGGAAGGAGACGCCTAAGCACGTCGACCACCACCACCACCACCACCCGGTTGCTCCGACTATTAGCGTCAGTGATAGCTCCTTGAAATTCACTCATGTCCTCTACAATCTCTCTCCTGCCGGTACTTTTCCGTCACATTTCTTTTTTTCATGTCCTAATGTACTCGGCATAGTGTTGTGTGTTTGCACATAGAATTTTGCGTCTAACATTTCCCCTCTTAGGGTCAATTTTATCATAAAGTCAACTCTTGACTGTACACATTTTTTAATTGTTTCATGAGTTTGTCTTATGCAAAATGACAAAGGGTGCATACTTTGTGCTTTTAGTAATATGTACTTTTCAAGTTTGAAGGTTTTTTTTTCCTATGGTATGGTAATTTGTGAAGGTGTTCGTTACTGTCTCATGATGTTATGGTTGTTGAATTGAACCAAATTGATTGAATTGGATTGTAATTTTGTGCACGAGTTTAACAAAATTTCGAAACTTACCAAGATGATTTTTTAAGGTTAATTGTTTGCGTAAATGATTTCTAAAATTCTGTATTATCGTATTGGAATAACGACATAATTTGGTATAACGAGTATGACACAAAAGTTGTCAAATATTGAAGTACTAGGGTGAATTGAACTGAAGTGACTTTCATGCAAAAAGTAATGAACCTTAATTAAGTTAGTACTTACTCGAATTTGGGTAATGCAGAGTTGTATGAGCAGGCAATCAAGTATGAGAAAGGGTCGTTCATCACGTCAACTGGTGCACTAGCGACCCTTTCCGGGGCCAAGACCGGGAGGTCTCCTAGAGACAAGCGTGTGGTCAAGGATGAGACTACAGAAAATGAGCTTTGGTGGGGCAAGTAAGTCATAAGAACCGTGCTCATGACCTCTCGTCTAGGAAATGTATTTTAGCGTAGTCCATATGTATTGTTTTTTCGTCATTTCTTATCGACTTTATGGAATTATGTTTACAGGGGTTCACCCAACATTGAGATGGACGAACATACCTTCATGGTTAACAGAGAAAGGGCTGTTGATTACTTGAACTCTTTGGAAAAGGTAAATTTTTATAACTTAATTATTTCCATGTTACCCTGGTTGTAACTTGTAACAATGCAACAAGAGATTTTGTATATGTCAAAACTACACATTTTGTATATCATTTCAGTGAAAATTTAACTGGTTGATCTTTTTTTTTTTTTTCGTATCAAATTCAGGTTTATGTGAATGACCAGTTCCTCAACTGGGATCCTGAGAACCGAATTAAAGTCAGGATTGTATCGGCCAGAGCTTATCATTCTTTGTTCATGCACAACATGTAAGTATCTATTATTTCCGCGAATGGTTAGTATTGTCGATAAGTCATCTTATATCTTTCTGCAAGTTCTTGTAAACTATTGTTTATGGAATCAAAATGATAGCAGTAAGAGTATATATATGCAAAACATGGGTGACTTTGCCCTTAAATTATGTACAAACAATAACTGGTTCGATGGCAGGTGTATTCGACCTACACCTGAGGAGCTGGAGGAATTTGGTACTCCAGACTTCACTATATACAATGCTGGACAATTTCCGTGTAACCGTTACACTCACTACATGACATCTTCCACTAGCATAGACATTAATCTGGCTAGGAGAGAAATGGTCATCCTTGGCACTCAATATGCCGGGGAGATGAAGAAAGGTCTTTTCGGTGTAATGCACTATCTCATGCCTAAGCGTCAAATTCTTTCTCTGCATTCGGGCTGTAACATGGGCAAAGGTGGCGATGTGGCCCTTTTCTTTGGCTTATCAGGTATAGTATTGATCAATTATGTGTGGAGCGATCCTGTGACACTTGATGTTGTGTTCCTTGCTTCTTTCTCAGTTTCTTTCCTGATCCAGTTTTCGGGTTTGAAGCACAGTTTCTGAATTCTGTCTGACTGAGTGGTCTATACTTGATTGTTTGCCATATAGGCACGGGAAAAACTACTCTGTCCACGGATCACAACCGGTTCTTGATAGGTGATGATGAGCACTGCTGGAGTGATAATGGTGTCTCGAATATTGAAGGTGGATGCTATGCCAAGTGCATTGATCTATCAGGGGAAAAGGAGCCTGATATTTGGAATGCCATCAAATTTGGAACTGGTAAATTTTTTTTCTGATTCTTAGCTTCTTAACATGAAAGTATAGCTACGATAAAGGCTTAACCTTTTGCTTCATTGATCAGTGCTAGAGAACGTGGTGTTTGACGACCACAGTCGTGAGGTGGACTATACCGACAAATCTGTTACAGGTAAAACTAAAATCTGCTGATGCATTTTTACCACCAACGCAAAACATTCAAGATTCTGCTTAATTTGTTTGAGAATTGTGTTTTACGGATCTCTCTTTCTATTGCAACAGAAAATACTAGAGCCGCCTATCCTATTGAGTACATTCCAAATGCGAAAATCCCCTGTGTCGGACCACACCCTAAGAATGTCATACTTCTTGCCTGTGATGCTTTTGGTGTGCTCCCACCTGTGAGCAAGCTGAACTTGGCTCAGACCATGTACCATTTCATCAGCGGTTACACGGCTCTGGTAAGGCCAAGGCATTAGTCACTCTACAAGTATGTATTCAGTTTTACATATATGTCCATTATTAATTTGGTGATCACGATTCAATTGTCACTTCAGGTGGCTGGCACAGTAGATGGCATCAAAGAGCCAACTGCGACATTCTCAGCCTGTTTCGGTGCAGCTTTTATTATGATGCATCCGACAAAATATGCTGCTATGCTCGCTGAAAAGATGCAGAAGTATGGCGCTACTGCATGGCTTGTTAACACTGGCTGGTCTGGTGGCAGGTAAAGTCACATTGTCTCCTGCAACAGAATAAACTTCTCAGTTTGCGCATGAATTGTGCTTTCGCTTAAGCTTGCAACGAATTGTATTCACCATTTCTCATGTTCTTGGCGGAATTTTGTAGGTACGGTGTAGGCAGCCGTGTCAAGCTGCAATACACTCGTAAGATCATTGATGCTATACACTCTGGTGCACTGCTGAATGCAAAGTACAAGAAGACTGAAGTCTTTGGACTCGAGATCCCAGCTGAGATTGAAGGCGTGCCTTCTGATATCCTTGACCCAGTGAACGCTGTAAGTTGCCAATCTAGATAATTATATCTCTCAGAATTCACAGCTAACTATGAATCTCAATTGACATTCATCGCGGTTTTGTCATGACAGTGGCCAGACAAGGAGGCTTACAAGGAGACACTGCTGACACTCGGCGGGCTATTTAGGAAGAACTTTGAGGTGTTCACCAATTACAAGATCGGCAAGGATAACAAGCTGACAGAGGAGATCCTTGCAGCTGGTCCTGTGTTTTGAGATCCTTCTTTTACAGTCAAAGAGTCTAAGAGGGATGAGTTCATATTGTCTGGAGTACTTATCCTTTGTGTAGACTATAGACTGCTGAGAAATGAGTGTATTGATTCAAAGACAAATTATATTACTGATGATGGAATAAAATGAGGCTTTTGTTATGGTTTCTATGCTTTTATTCAATACTCAGTATTCAGATTGGGCATAATTTTGATGTTTAAAACTGAAAAGTGCACTTGCCATGTACAACAACAACAACAACAACAACCAAGTCTTATTCCCAAAATGATTTGGGGTCGGCTAACATGAATCGTCATCCAATAACCGTCTTGTGTACGCCAATAACTTTCGAAAACGTTGTAAACATTTTTAGAAATATTTAAACCCTTTCAAAAGAAATTTAGAAAGTCGTCAAAATAAATAAAAAGTTTAAAAAATATTGCAGAAACAGATAAACTTTGAACACAAGTTAAAAAGTTTTGGAAAAATAGTTGGAAAAACCAAACACATAAATCAAAAGGGGTCAGAAAAAGTCCTCCACATGGATAGAGTCTCGCCACCCTGCCCTATCCAACACCATACTCTCTTCAAGCCCTAGGAAGCTCATATCACTTCTAATCACCCTCGTCCAAGTCATATTGGGTGTTCCCCGACCCCTACTAATATTATCACTTCTCCACCCTTCTACTCTTCTAACCGGCGCCTCACTAGGCCTCCTCCTCACGTGGCCATACCACCTCAGTCGGTTCTCCATCATCTTATCCCCTATGGGTGCAACCCCTACTTTCTCCCTAATAACTTCATTTCTCAACCGATCACGTCTTGTATGTCCACACATCCACCGTAACATGCGCATCTCCGTCACACTCATCTTATGAACGTGACACTGTTTCACGGCCCAACATTCCGTGCCATATAATAGTGCCGGCCTAATTGCCGTTCAATAAAACTTACCCTTCAACTTATTGGGCATTCCTCGATCACAGAGAAGTTCTGTGGCATTCTTCCACTTCAACCAACCTGATTTGATCCTATGGGCCACATCTCCGTCCAATTCTCCATCCTTTTGAAGAATTGATCCCAAATATCGGAAAAAATCTGATCCCTGAACAATCTTTCCATCCAGCATGATCGTCCCCATCTCCGTTTGCCTAATACCGCTGAACTTACACTCCAGATACTCGGTCTTGCTCCGACTCAACCGAAACCCTCGAGACTCCAAAGTGTGCCTCCATAGCTCCAACCTCCTCTCCAAATCCTCTTTCGTTTCTGAGATCAACACTATATCATCTGCAAACATCATGCACCATGGTATATCATCCTGGATTGACCTCGTCAATTCGTCCATGACTATAGCAATGAAGGAAAATTTGGGGTGACCCTATACCTCAATTAAAATCAACCACTCTACGCTTTAGATGCGTGTGAGTGTGTGACACATTTATAAAGTGTTTTGTTTCAATTTTAAATCATAAATTAGTCTTCGGAACCTATTCACGTACTAGTGAAAATCAATAATAGACAATGGTGTGATAGATATTGGTCAATTACTATCAAGTCTGATGGGGAGGATGGATCAAACGAGGCAATGAAAATCCTTTGTCCCATTTTGTGTGCCACTTCCTATACCCCTCCAATCAGATTATTAAATATAAAAATTAAAATGAGTTTATTAAGGTTATAATATGGATTTTTTGAAATCTGATTGGAGGGGTACAAGGAGTGACACACAAAGTGGGACAACGGATCCTCATTGCAAACGAGGGGCCCAAACCGTATCCTATACACTCAATTAGGTCCATCCTAAAACTAATTAACCATACGAGGAGTAATCCATTTGTTTAATGACTAGCAACATCCCACTTATCTTTCGACGTGGGACAACCTCACACATGTTGCAACAATCTCCCACTCATGTGTGAGCCGGCCAAGTTCTCTCTCCTCGAATCAAGATAGGTCAGACCACCACCAATTGTAGCGTCCAATCTCATAAAGACATACTAGTATTGTCTGTAGCGCCCAATCTGATAAAGGACCACCACACGGTGTTGTGTATGCACCCAAGCTGCCGAACCTTAGGTAGGGCTCTGATACCACTTGTTGGGGGATGAGAGATCAAATGGGGGAGCCAAATCCTAGCCCATACGTGTAAGTGAGATTCTATCATAAAACCAATTGCAATAGAATGAGTAACTCACTTGTTTATATGGCCAACATTCCATTTATATTTCGAGGTGAAACAAGCTCACACATGTTGCAACATGCCATTTATCTTTCAATGGTCCCGTATTTACATCACTTGAAATTTGAATCAAACCACCCTGAATATTTTACTCACTCATGAAGAGACTTGGAAACAGATAAGCATGTTTAATTCATGAATAACATAAACTTCATAAGTTAAAACGAGTGTGTTTCGTTCATTGATAAATAAGTTTCAAATAAATAAGAATATGTCTCACACTTTAAGTTGAACGAGAGCTACGTCTAGTGTCAAGAGAGAGAAAACTGAGTACGTCTAGTTTGCAATTCCATAAACATTTAGGGATGGTAGGGGAGGAGGAAAGAGTCGAGGACGTTACAAAGGGAGGGTGGTAGTTCAGGCATGTGGTAGTGAAGCAAATGACATGCGACTAGCTAATGTAAGTTTCACGTGTTGTTGATGAAGACCCACGGGATTGATACTAAAGATGTTCAAGACTACAACAGAAAGAACACTATAATTTCATCATTTTATTTTGTCAATTGCTAGACAACTTTAATTCAAGTGTCACTATCTATACATTAGACCTCTAGCAGCGTCCTTCCTTTTTATGTTCTCCCCACTTATTCTAACTTTTCTTAGTAGTTTCATCTCTAGGATATAGTATCTAGTTTAATCCTCGTACTTGTAAGAGAAGACTATAACCAAAATTGTGTATGTCGTAGAGAGCTTTTACATGAATCACGAGTCATCTATAAGGGTTAAACCTCGTGTTCAAGATCCGAACTTGAAATGGGCTTCCGAAAGCCGGAGTCCAATTTCCAAAAATAATGTTTGTTCCTCCGACAAAAAAAAAACAAACAAAAAAAAAAAGAAAAGAAAAACTGAAGAGAACGTAACCTAACCCGGCAGCCGCAGAAGCTCTACTCAAAAGATCAGGCCACAATCTCTTCCGAACAACTTTTACAACTTTAATTTGGGGATTTTCGATTTTCATAATTATCGTTACTATAAAAAGGGGCAGTCATAATCTTTAATTGATTTGTTCAATTTTTTCCCCAAATCAATCGTGTTAATTACGCCCAATTCAATTCAGCATCTGCACAGGTATATTTTCCAAATTCCCAATTTTTTCCGTGTAATTAGATCGTTTTTTTGGTTTAATTTGATCGAATTTCTGATTTCTTTTTATATTAATTCCCAATTTGATTGAAAATTTGGGGAAAACTGTTGATTGAATTGGGGAATCTGGAAAAAGTGGTTGAAGATTAAATTTCAATCTGATTGACGAATTTGTGATTTTTTTTTGTTAAATTTTGGGTGTTGGGTAACAATTTGATTGAAAAATTCGATTGGAAGTTTGCATTTTTATTGATTTAGTATAATTAATTTGACGCCTGAGAAATTTCAATTTCAATTTCAATTTGCAGGGGCGTATAATTAGGGTTTTATTTTGGCACAGGGCCACTCAAAGAAACGAGACGGCCCTGATTATCATCGGCCGTTTCGATCGAAAACTGATAAAAGTATGGGGAGTTACGGCCAGGTAAGCTTGAATTAGAAGCTAAACTTGATGATTTCTGGGATTGGTAGATTGTGGTATTGGGTTTTAATTGGTGTGTCATGTTATTTTGTGATGATAGGATGATTTGGATGAGTATGAGGATGATTTTATAGATGATCAAGATGGTGATGTTGGTCCGAGTAGGTATGCGAGTAAGTACACACATAGGTATGCGGATGAGGATGGTGAGGAGGAAGAGGAGGATGATGAGGAAGAAGAGGAAGAGCCGGTGTCTGAAGAGGCGTTGAAGCTTTTGAAGTATAGGCAGAAATTGAAAGAACAGTTTAGGTCTCAGTTGAGACGGGAGAATGGTGGTAGTGGGAGTAATTCGCAGGAACAAGTGAGGAGACCGGCATTGAGTAAGTATGTATCTCGCTCCTGTTACCGGTTGGTTTACTGATATGTGTTGTGAATTGCAACTAAATGGGTTGTCTCTTTTTTGCAGCTTTGGTTCCTTTTTTGGTCCTTCACAACCAGTGATTGCCGAGAGAGTTGTTCAAGAAAGCAAGGCTTTGTTGGAGAGTCGGCATTTGGCACCAAAAGCATCTACCTCTCAGAACAATGTATGTTTCTTTACTCAAAACTTGTTTTTTTTTTTACGATTATCCGTGAGTTCAGGTTTGATTTGGGGGATCACTACTACTATGTAATGGAATGGAATGTCGTAGAATTAAGTTGAGAAATGGAAAGGGATGGAGACAAGTGACACTGAGTAATTGATTACATCTAATGCTCTAATAGTGCTGGCATGGGTTTAAGTTAAACAATGATGATAACCTTGACTGCATGGAGAATTCAGTAAATTGTATTGGGAATGGCACCGTCCTCTACTCTTTTCCCTTAAGAGGTTGGATTCATCACATGGTAGAGGACATACGTGGCTACCAATTAAGCACTGGGTTATGAGATTGTGTGTTTGTGTATGAATTTCATTCTGTATTGGTTTCATGGGGTTCGATACAATTGAGGGCCACTGCGTGACCTTTCAGTCTGTCAGTAGCTGTAGGTTGGGATGTTTAGATGCTGGAGCACAAAAATTATTTACTATTATACTAACCAAGCAGCTCTTCAGATGTTGCAAGTCTGTGTCTGTTATCCCTAAACCTGTTCAAATTATTTATCCTATACATGTATGTTTATATGCCATGGGTGTTTGGCCTCTGGGTATGCTCTATTCTGCGGGTTTGGTTAAATGATAAGTTGCCCAGGCGTTCTTTTTTGCGGCCTTCTTAGCTGTTACTTATTTTGCTCGCCAGAACGTGACATGTTATTTGACTGAACTTTCCTTTCACGTAAGGCCAATATGGTCAGCTTTGTTATCTCATACTCTGCTGTAGTCAAGTTCAGATTCTTGGATGTTGTGTCAGAGTTCTCGAACTTCTATTTCCCCTCGCAATAAGCTATTCACTCATCTCACGGCTCAAGCATTATTGCCGGATGCCTATGATTCTTGTGAACGTGGCTATGATAGTATGATGCTGGTATGAGCTTCAGAGTTCAGATCCCCATGTCCGACCTGAATGGTTTTTGAATTTTAGACTGGTAGATGTAGGGCAAGGTTATCAAGTGTCCACTGTTAGTACATGGATATGATAGCCTATCTACTGTCGAACAAGCAACCCCGTTGTTTATGAATAAGGCAACGTTTTTATTCTTATAATAGTATACATACCCTGTTATTAGTAGATGGAATAGGAATGGTTGTCCTCCTTTTTTTGTAGAGAGACTGTACGTATTTGGGTTTATCTAGTATTCCATGTTATAGTTGTCGTAGAATAAAGAGTTTTAGGATCTTAGTTTAAAAAAGGGCGCCTGAGGCGCGCAAGGCGCACTGAGGCGCAGCTGCCGTCGCCTCAGAAGCTCGAGGCGCACAAGTGTGCATGAGGCGCACCTGAGGCGCAGGCCTTGAGGAGCACAACTGTGAAATTTCCAGTTTTTTTTCTTCCCCTTGTAACCTTATTTCTACAATTCCCTTTGCCCCTTAATCCCTTGTGTATACTATTTACCCATTGTCCCTCTTCAAATACTAAAAAAGGGGTTACTATTTCAAAATATGGTTTCGTAAAATATAATTTTGTTCGCTGAATGAGTGCGCCTCGTATGCATGAGGCGTGGGCCTTCGCCTCACGCCTCGCGCCTCATCGCAACGGCCCCCCAACACCTCGGTGCGCCTCGCGCCTCCTTAAACTAAGTTTAGGATTATGTAGCATAGCTTCAAACAAGCCTTAGTAGAAAGCTCTTATGTCGATTTACGTCAATGTTTTCCCTGAATAGAGCCTTGTGTTTGGGTATGTTCTAATTTTGTTAATTAAAAATGGAGTCATGTGTTTCGTCTTAGTCCTGACTATATCTCTAGCTCTTAGAAAGAGTAGATTTTGTTAAATTTTGAGAATATTTATATGCCATGAAAGATTTTATGACACGCTAATTCTTGAAACACAAAATGCTGTGTTTGAACATCAATCAAAATGAATCCTTATATATCTGAATAATTATGTCATCAAGCTACTTACACATATAGAGCTGAATGGCCTTGGGAAGCTTTTTCATACTTGGAATCATTGGCTGGATGAGTTTCATGGAGCTGTTGGTTTACTTGCTCAGTTGCTCCCATCATGCAGTTGCCTTGTAATGTGGGAATGCACAAAATGCTTCTAGTTGGTTTATGTTGTTACTATTATTGTGTAGGTTAAGAAGGTCAATATGCCATCCAGAGATGGACCGAAGAATGGTGTCAGTCGTCAGCCTTCTTCAAAGCAGGTTTGGACTGGATATAACATGTCGTACCCCACTGTTTCAGGGCAGCTTGACTAGTACGAGAGTATTGATTTTTAAATGTCACTGCCTGCAGGTTATAACAAAAGCACAGACAATTAAGCACACGAGGGACTATTCTTTTCTCTTATCTGATGATGCAGATGTTCCAAAGCCATCAAGGGATTCTGGACAGCAGCAGAAAAAATTAGTCTCGAGACCTGGTTTGTCTCAACTTTACTTTATATTTTCTTTGGCCTATGTCAGCTATGCATGCTTTTCATTATTACCATGCCTTAACACAGGATTTTTGATGGTCTTGAAGATGCGAGACCAACTCAGGTGCCAGCACAGAGCATTAGACCATCTGGTCATTCTGGCAGGAGAGTAGTGAATGGGTATGAACAAAGGAAGCCACATGGGACTCCCCAAGTCTGTTCTACACGCCCTGCACCTGTCCGAAAGTTGACCTCTGATAGCAGGGCCAGTGCCGGATCTTCTGATTTGAGAAGGCAAGTCGATGTACGGAAGCAGCCGCAACCCACTAGGCAATTGGGCACTGGTACTGGAAGTGGTGTCGCTAGACCTGCTATGTCCAAAACCTTGCCTCCAAAAAAGCCACCGTCTTCAATTAACAGAAATGTTACGGAGAAAAAAACATCTGGTGCTCCTGCTGGGTATCTTTCAAAGCATTCTGTACCTAATGGGCAAAGACTTCCAGTAGATAAGTCGAGGGCTCCTGGTGTAATACGGTCCCGCGAGCGTGACACCAATGTTCAATATAGCAGAGACAACAGAGTATTGAAGAAGGACAACGTAGCAGCTTCTAGACCTCAGGTACTTCTTTGTTCTGCTTTGTATGCGCTACATTTTTTTGGCTATTATCGAGCAGCGTGCTGAATGTTCTGGAATCTTATCTGATTAATGTACTATATCGTACCAGATGAAGCCACCCAAGCAAATGCCTATTCGGGCTGAGGTAGGTAGAGATCCTAGTAGGATGCAAAGGCCCCATGGACAGATGAATGCGCGTAGTCAGTCTGGTGGTGTTAGAAAAGATCCCATTAATAGGAAAAGAAGGGCTGAGGAAGTTGATGATGATGTTGGTGATTATCGTTCTATTATAAGGGGCTTGTTCGGGTAATTCTCTAATCTCTTTCTCCTGCCATTCTCTGAGTTTCAGCTAAATCAGTTGTCAATTCTACTGTTTTCGATACAGTAATTTTCTTTATAAGGAACTTGTTGGGGTAAATTTGTTAATCATTTCATTCTCTTGTGGTTCTTTTTGAGTTTCAGATATATTTCTACAAATTTTTTTACTTCTCTATTTCTTTTAAGTTTTTTTTGGCATTATATTTAATTTAATGTTCTATATCGACGATCCCAATGACTCATTTTAGCCAACACCAAATCCTTTTGGGTCTAAAGCTTTGTTGTTGCAATTGCTCGTGGTTTTGATATTTTAGTCAATTCTGGTCTCATGCTGATTTTTCTATTCAAGCTCTTTCTGCGGTGCTTTAATTATTTGGGTTTAGGATGTCTTTGGTTCACTGTAGTTGCGAAGACTACATTCTAAGTTCTAACATGCTTGCTCAGAACAATTTCGGATTGTGTGGTAATTGTACTTGGTAGTTTTGGTCCTTGTCTTTCCACGGCACAATGTTAAAGCCATAGTTTAGAGTGATCATGATAATGTGCTTTGGAAGGAGACAAAGGCTTGCTACTGGTTGTATTCTGTTTGACGTGCATGTGTGCCTTGGCTTATGTTGCCTTTATTTGGTGATTACTGTGTAGGTATAATAAAGACAGATATCAGGATGACGATGACGATGACGACTGTATGGAGGCTGGCTTTGACACCATACTACAAGAGGAATCGAGGAGGTTAGTTGATTGCCTTCATTCACTTAGTTGACTTCGAACTTTGCTGGAGATCCCTGGTACAAATGTTGTCATGAAAGACATTCACCCATGTGCAATGTGCTTGTAATTTCTGTGTTCTGATGATCGTCTTGGCTAACTAGGAGAAGGCATGAGCTTACAATTGTAGATATTCTTTCATTCCAATAAGGGAACTGAGGAATTCTGCAAATTATAGTTAACTCTGACCCCCCAGCCTCTTTTTTTTTTTTTTTTTTTTTTTTTTTTTTTTTTTTTTGAGATAAGAAAGTAATTATTATGTTAATGAATAAAGAAAGAAAGATAGCTAGGAATGAGGATACGACATCCTTGGAGAGACCTAGACAAACTCACAACTCTTACAAATTTTTTAATTTTTTTCCTGCAAAATCATGAGACAGATATCACACCCCCTACTTTTCTTTCTTTAATCTACTAATATTTTGTTCTATGTGTTATACCCCTGATGCAGTGCGAGAATTGCTAGAAAAGAAGATGAGGAGGAACTTGCTAAGATTCAGGAAGAAGAAAGACAGGAGAGGCTAAGAAAAAAGGCGAAGATGCGTAAGATGGCTCAACGTTGACCTGCCTGCTGCCAGGAATGACCCAAGTTCATATTATTTGCCAGGTGTTTGGAAATGTGAGCTCTTTGTCCTTTGTGTTCTTGATGTTGCTTCTTGGATGTACTGCAATTTTTTTGGTCAGAGTTGACAACATGAATGTACAAAGGAAGTACACTCTCTGGTCAGGAAGCAGTTGTAACTGAGTTATTCCATTAACTTCATTGGGATGGGGAAAGTCTTGAGGCTAGTGTGGGTTCTTAATGGGCGACAAGAAAGAACAGAGGACGGAGAATCGCTGTTCTCCTGGAATTAATATTAATGCTGTGAAGATCAGAATCAGCTTCTGCAGTGAATCTGGTGTAGACTGTTAAGCCTCCCAGGAAATGGGAGCTTTGTAACTGGAAGTTATAATCTTACTGACAGTTGAAACAGGTTGGAGAAACAGAAGTTTACTTGTTCAGCATGTGTCTATATGCTTCTCTTGTAAAAGTTTTGATTCTTGACAGAACTTTAGGGTCTGAACTCTGAACTGAACTGAACACAACAAACTACCTTTGTGTTATAACGACTGTTTTGCAAATATGAAAGGTAGATGGATCTTTATCGGTTTCAGAATCTCTCTTTGGAGTGGTGAATAATATAATGACGCAGACGACGTGCAATGATTCTCCTGACAAGCGTTTTCGGCTCCATGAAAAATTCGGGGTGAGTTTTGACATCTACCAGCGTCTCTCAGCGTCTCTCACATCTCTCTCGACGATAACCATTCTGGGTCACTGTAGCCTCCCTTTTTCTCTATGCCCCCTTTCTTTTTGCCGTTCCAGCATCGCTGTCAGATGACACTATGGTTTTTCGTTGGATTTGTCTTCCCTTTTATGAGTTGAGTGATTGCTAATTGGAGTAATAACTTGTTAAAAACTACTAGTACCCTATTTTACCGGGTAAGATTATGAGTTGGCTAAATCCTAACGGGGTGGGGGACACCGAATGGGTAAGAGCATGAGTTGGCTAGATCCTAACGGGGTGGGGGATAACGAATGGGACAGAAGATCTGCATTCCTCAAAAAGAAAAACCTTTCTCATACTGATTAGTATGCTGATCCAAACGGCGAACGATTTCCAATTCGATTACTGGTGTGATTTGCTACTATTCACCATGACGGTGTGATTTCCTACTATTCACAGAACTAATTTTGGTGAATCTCTTCTCAACCACATTGCAAATTACGCAAACTATAACACTGCAACTTGTGTAGGCAATTTAAGAAATGAATTTTAACTAACTTTAATTATAGATTCCGACTAAAGTTTTAAGACACTTATAAATTCAGAAAGACATTTGAAGATGTTGCCACAACCATTTTAAGTCATTAGCTCATTATATATGGCCACTGATAATTGCACAATGGTTTTCCACCGATCCACGGGCACATACCATTCATCGTTTACTTTGTAGACGATATATTTTGATCAATAATGTGTTATCATCCCCCGAACACGTGCTCAACAATTTAAAAGTAACTAATACAACACCCATGCCATGACGGAAAATATTTAATAGGAAAACCTAACATTATGTTGTTTAGCATTGAACTAGTTTAATGACCCGTGCAAAATTGCACGGGCTGTTTAATAAAATAATGATTATGTTCCCGAAATTAATAGAATTATTAGTATAAAAAGATATTTTAGCTATAATACTATATTTGTTTTCCTATTTAAATTGATTATTGAAAATGTTAGTATAGTGATTATGACAGATATGTTTGAAGAGACGATGTCGTAACCCCAATACAAAGTCATGCAAAATTGCGCGAGCTGCCATTTACACGGTGTGTACAAAGCCGTTAAAAAGCAAATGGTTTGAGACTCAACAAACAGATAATTATGTTATTAATAATTTTTTAGGAAAAAAATACGCAAATCTGGTCTTAAACTATAAAAGGATAAAGAGAAAAAAAAATTATACAATAAAATACAGCACCACCATAATTGGACAAAAATAAAGTGATAATACTATTTAAGTTACCAAATTAATAAGTGCGTATGATAAAAAAAATTAGTTTGAACATAGTTAGACCGCTTAATTGAAAGTTTAATAAACCTAGTTTAATTTCTCAACCCAATTCGACCTCGGGTTTTCTTAATCATGAAACCATTATTTAGGACCCGTACATGACCTCTACAGGCACATATTCAATCTTACCCACATGTTTTGTCTAACTTGTCCCGATCTGTTTACCGAGTTAACCCCTAAATAAGATAAAGTTACTTGAACCCCAGAAAAAATTGCACGGACTATTGTAATAAGATTTATTTGCATATAAGCAATTTGCATAAAAATTAAGAATGAAAATTGGTATTATACTGTAAAAAAATAGGAGACATGATCTTTGACGTGTAAAATATCTTTTGGTTTTAGGGCCATGAACCTACTTTTATGGCCCATAACCGGCATTACGGGTTATGACCCTGTTATTTTAGGGTCATGAACCCGTTATTTTTTACTCGTAAACTTTAGTAACTCGAACCATTTTGATACACATACTAATTTTGGGCTTAAATTGACCTAAGAAATTGACCCGTATCTGAGTTATAAAATTAATCCTTCTTGAGTTCCATGGCTAGAACCAGACCTTGTTTGGATACGCATATTTTTTAGGTCATGACCCGCTTTTATGTCACGTAACCCAAATTCTTAGTTATGAACCTGCTTTATATGACTGGTGATACGTATTAACCCGAACTCATTTTGATGCATGTACATTTGGGTCTAATCTACCATACATGTTGATCTCTAAATTAACCAATATATATAGGACTTATTTCCAAATTATTTTGTAACTTATTTCCAAATACCCAGCCTCTATAATTTTCGTAAATTAAATGATTTGATTTGATTTTATAAGGATGTGATTTAAATTAGTTGCTATTTTTTTTTACTTTTAAATTGACTTATCATATCACTAATTCTGTTTCGTGAATAATATCAAAATCTTAGGAGATTGCAATTTATTGTTTAAATTTTATTGCCTTAAAATCTGGAAAAAATTGCAATACATTTTTCATATTTTATAACTTTAAAATAAATTTTATTGTCGTAGAAATTTTTATCTTTATATCAAAGTATCGATCTTATAGTATCTATTTTGGGAACTTTTTTATTTATCCCGTATAGTAGGTTGGAATATTTCCGGAACAAAAATGGATATCTTTTAGGATAATTTTAATTCGTTCAGATTATATCATCATTTCCATTTATTTTATTTTAGGATAATACCTTCTGTTACACATTTTTATGCAAATTATATTTTCAAAAATTTTCTGCTCAATATAATCATAGAGATTTTCTTATCTAAAACTTTAAAATGATATATATGATTGATTGCAAAGAATATGTCAATTGTATCTTTTCCTAATAAAGCAAATGGTATATTTTTTAATCTGGGAATTATTCCATTTATCCAGTGTATGACAGGTTGGAATATTCCGTATTACCTTTTATAATATTTGTCTATTAGAGATGGCAAAATATGAAGATCAATTTCCTTTACTATACTGTATAATATCATCCGATGTTAATTGAAGAAATGTCATTTCTTTGGGAATTTATTAAGTGTGATTTCCTATCATTAAGTAAATTTTATTTGATTCTGTAAATTATCTGATCTATTCCGTATATGACAGGTTTTTTATTTATCGAATGTAATATATAAAATTTAGAAATTATTTTTTTCTCTTCGAGCAATATACTATTCAGATGTTATTGCATTAACGTGAAATTGCAATATATTATTCATATTTTATAACCTTAAAACAAGATTTCATTGTCGTAGGAAATTTATTTTTTCCTTTTCTAGCTATATATTATTCAGATTTTATTGCCTTACCGTGAAATTGCAATATATTGTTCATATTTATAACCTTAAAATCATATTTTATTGCCGTAGAAAATTATTTTTTCCTTTTCTAGCTATATATTATTCATATTATAGCCTTAATGTGAAATCGCAGTACATTATTTATATTTTATAACCTTAAAATCAATTTTTATTGCGTAGGAAATTGTTTCTTTCTCAAATTTTCAATTCAACGTCATAGTATTTATTTTGGGAACTTTTTTATTTATCCAATATATAATATCTTGGAATAATGTAGGAGCATAAATTGATATCTTTTAGGATACTTTTAATTTGTTCAGATTATATTATCAATTCCATTGATTTCATTTTAGGACAATACATTTTGTTACACATTTCTATGGAAATTATATTTTTAAAATTTGTGGCTCAATATAATCACGGAGATGTTTTTTACTAAAACTTTGAAATTTACGCTTTTTACGCGACTGATTTTTTAGGGTAATCAAATAATGAACATATAAGAAATCGATTAATCTAATGTAATTTATGAACATTGAAGTTAAATTTAATGAACATTGATTTTGTGATGAACATGTAGTGTTAAACTAATGAACATGAAAAGTTCGTAGAAGTAAGAATACACACAATTAAACAATATAACTTATAAGTGATAACGATTGAACACAAATACACTGATTTCATTTCCATTGCTCAAATGATGCAGAAAAAATAACGACCTTCAATTAATCTAATTACAATGTTACAGATTGCTAGAATTATGCTAGAATCAAATACAAAAGACATGAACAAAATAAAAGGTATGTCCTTAAATGATCAGTTATGTAGAGAGTGCATGAGAGTAGAAGATCGAACTAATAAGAAGGATGATACAATCTTTGTTAGTATGAAATTATTGCTTGTTGTTGTCCTTTTATATTGGTAGGGTAAAGTGTGAAATCCTTCTATACTATTAAAGGAGGCTTTTTTCTTACTCTCACAACGACCGAGCTTTCTTAGAGAGTCTTGATATTATTTTATTATTAAAGTTTAGTTGTCAACAATAACTGAAAGTCTCTATGAGTCATATTCCACGTACATAATCAAAATCCTAACATGCATGAGATTGAAGCAATCTCTTACATTGAGTTACAAAATTAGATAGTCCACATACAATTAATGAACACATGCACGGCTCTTATCCATTGCTTCCATGAATGCTACTCCGTATAATTTAATTTTAGATTAATTAGCATTATTGAGAGTCCATCTCTATTCAATTAAGCAGTCTTTTTCCAAGCTGTTTCAAACAGTGAGCAAGTTATCAAACAAATCTTTCCGATGTTATCTCCTTCACCTAAACACAATTTCCACCCAATGGCAAAAGATTATTTATCATCTATTGAGACACCACAGATAGGACAATTTCTACTTTAAAAGACACAAGAGAATTCCTTTTTTTATAGACACATGAGCAGTACACTGTACACACATTCATTTACAAGAGTACAGTATACCAGCAACCCTCCACATGCACAAGCAAATTAACAGAGGGTGGCTAAAGATTGGTGAATTGAGAGGCCGGAAAATGATAAAAAAAAAAAAAAAAAATTATGCTTACTTTATACGTACGTAGTGGCATAAGGAGACCTTTGTAAATATGGAGATTAGGCCAAAATAAAAGGAATACTATATACTAACTAACACCTTTGATAAAGATAGCATAGTTACACTCTCTTTTTTGTCAAAAAGTTTAATCTAACACTACAATTATTATCTTATATTCTCATTAATTAGTCACAAAATAAAAGTGTTCATTCTCAAATCAAACTCAACAAACAAAAATTATATAAACACTACATTTCAACGAACCAAACTCAACAAACATATGTTTATAGATGAGCGTCTGACCTTTTTGGTACAGGTTTGATCAAGGAGTTGATGAATGGTGGTAATTCTCAATGACTATGTAATTCACACATTTTAGGTGAAGTTCAAAATTTTATGGAACACCTATATCTTGCGTATATAGTAATAGTAAGATACTTATCAATAATGAGATAAGAGCAAAAATACATCCTATTAAAAATTTAAGTTTTTAATTGTGAGAAATTGATATAGTTATACGGTTATACCTATTTGTGAGAAGGATCCGACCACCATTCTCAACTACGGTATAAACACTCCGATTTATTGACCGAAATAGTTAGACAAGAAATTACCGGAACGGAGAGTCAACTCAAGGTAAAATACTAAGAAAGTCCATTACTAATAGTGTTTGCCACAAGTCTATCCTGTTGAGAGTCCATTACTACTATAATAGCATTGACAAGTTTATCATTTGTAATTCAATTCAGCATTGATACGTTTGAACAAAGTAGACAATACAACTTTGTTTTATTTTGATAATGCGGAATTTTTGCAATGGTGTAATTAATGACGTAAATTAAGTTTAAATTCATAAAGTGAAAATGGTATTTGAACTGTGCAACGCACGGGCTTAAAACTAGTTGGTATAACCCAATAATCTTTGAGAAAAATATGCTAATTATTATTATTGGTAATTTAATCATGTATAGTTGGATTTTTTTATACAAATTGTAGTATTCACGATAAAATTTTTATTTTCTTTCTTTTTTAAAAAAATTGAAAAGATTTTGCCATTTTATTATTATAATTTCGGTATGATTTTACATAGTTTCCTAAATTATAATTTTGTGCAATTATATTTTATCTTAGATAAAAATTAGTTATGGAAAATGCCATAATTTCTGCAGATTTTCTTTTTGTATATGGTAATTGATATTATTTGTTTCGTTGTTTTTAAAGATTTGATTATTTTCCTCATAAATATATTTTAATTGTTTACATTTTTAAATAATCTGGCTCATAATTTATGGCATTTTTATCAACCGTCAATATATTTATTATATATGATTTTAGATTCTTCAGATTATATTTTCTAAAAAGTAAATGATTTTATTTGATTCCAAAAATATCGGCTACGTCATATAATTTAAAAGATTTAATTTTTTTTATAAACTGAATATGCCATTTTGATGCAGATCTATTTGCCATATTTACCGTAAATTTGCAGTTTTATATAATTTATTTTGGAAATTATTTGATTTACCCAGTATAGGATATATATGTTATAATATTCTAATTTACTACGTGTAATATTTTCAATTTAGGACATTATCCTATTTTATTGTAATCACGGCATATATCATTTTAAATGGGAATTTTATATTACATAATCTTATTTTATTTTAAATATGGAATATGTCATTTATAGTGGAGATTTTACTGCCTAAAATATGGGTTGTTGACGTCAGCTATGACGTGTCGCTGATGTCAAATCCTATGTGGACGGTCTAATATGCTTCTAAATCTACCGCTATTGTATGTATATATGATATGATATGATATGATTTTTAGATTTACACGCAATATTTCCTTTTTACTTAATAATCAAAAGTCCAATTTTAAAATTGTAACTAACTCCGTATTATTCAGAAAATGTGACGTAAGATTCCAATCATACGAAAAGCGACAAATACATGAACGTGAGACTAAGATGATAAAGTTCGATAATATCCCGATAAAGTTCGTCAAACATACTCAATGATTTTACCAATTTACTCATTGTTTTTTGGACTTATTGCTCAAGAATTTTTAGGGTTGAGCATCGGTCCGGGACCGGACCGAACCGAACTGGACCGAGGACCGAATTTCGGAAAAAAGTGGACCGAGGACCGGACCGAATGATCCTCGGTCCGGTCCGGTCCCTTAGAAATAGTGGACCGAACCGAATTCCGTCAAAATAGCTGGACCGGAAATTCGGTCCGGACCCAGACCGGAATTTTGCTCTCCCCTAAGAATTTTCACACAATGCTCAATAATAAACTACTCCCTCCGTCCCAGCTCAAACACCCCATATTCCATTTTGGGACGTCCCAGCTCAAACACCCCATCTATTTTGGGACATATTTCTCTCTCCTACTTTTATTATATTATTACATCTTCTCTCACATTATCTCTCCTACTTTTATTAAACCCCACATTCTCTCTCCTCCTTTCTCCTAATATTTCCCCACTCCACTTATTATATCAATTTTTTCTTATTCTACTACAAAAATGCCTTGAGGTGTTTGAGCTGGGACGGAGGGAGTAGTTTACATATTCTCATTGACTTTAACAATATGTTCACGATTTCGTACTTCAATTAACCCGAGTGTATAAAATATCTAACGAAATTCATGTGAAGGCTTACGAGTTACCAACATTGCCACATTGGTACTTACAAGTCTTGGTTTTATCCGATTCGATTATGACCGGTAGATATACTATTATATTAATTTCTCCAAACAGCCAACCAATTTCTACTCTACTTCGTAGACTTCCCCTCAAAGTTCAGGCAACCACGTTCCAATCAAAAATAAAAAAATATTAAATTATTATAAATAATTAAGCTGCCGTAATTTTATTCACTTTCAAATTATTAACTCCACCGGAAAAAAGAAAGTTACAGAGTTGCCGGAGAATGGCGGAATCTCCGGCGGAAGATTCACCGTCATGGTTCACTCCCAAGAGGTATGTACCCACCTTTTTTTATATTTCAGCTAATTAGGGTTTTGCTTGATGCAATTGATGTAATTATTATAGATTATTGTGAAGTTTGTAGCTCCATCTTTTGTTGTTATTGTTTGAGTTTTGATATTGTTGCGTAATCAGCACTCTACTTTAGTTTGGAAGCTTGTTTGAGGTTTTAAACGCAGAAATTGGTTTGGCTTGGCATTGATGACCTATTAGGTTACATTGGGTGTTTCGATATTATTCGCGGTGTTTTGATGTCGATTAAGTTGGTTGATGGGGTTGATCATGTTGAGGTTGCGTAATTTGGGTTGGTTTGAGGGTGTGATGTATTGTTTTTACAATGAATAATAGGATTGGAATTCGGGATTTGATTCAGATACCGTTAGTTTCCGGACAATTGCGTTGTGTACCTGCATTTGCGGTGCTAGAAAGCGGGGTTGGGATAATTGAGTTGCCGGTGTATGTGATGGATGAAGTGTGGACGGGATTGGGTTACATTGGGAACTTGAAAGGGATCAGTTGGTTGGTTACATTGGGCAGTTGGAATGAGCAAAGTGTATATCGACATCTGCTCAGTTAGTGAATTGGGTTGCGCCTGTACATGTTTGCGGTGTAGGAGTATGACCAAAATTGTTCTGGATTGCTTGTACAAGTACTTATAGCCTTGTAGGCTGGGTTGATCTAGGTTGTGGCGTGAATTTAGCCAAACATATCGAGGTTTCGTACTGTGGTCATTGTTGTTGTGTATTATCATTTGCTGTAATGGTATACTTAGTTTGGGTAACCCAGAGTGAGTGTTTTTGTGGATACAATACATGTGATGAAGTCTTTTGGTTTGCATATGACGTTCAAGCTGCAATAATGGATTTTTTTCCCTTTTTCCGTGATTGAAAGTGAATAAGAGTGTGTCTCTAATCTCCCCTATATACAAGAATCAAAATGCTATTCAAAGCTTGAGGGTTTGACATCAAAAGATTAGGCTAAGTGGTAATTGATGGCAAACAAAGGTTGAAAACGGGAGTGGGAAGGTGGCGGCATTAGTAGTTGGCAAGAATTGAAGGGAAAGTAGAGAGAAAACTTTGTTGGTCTTACCTGGAGCTTTGGGCAAGTTTATGACTCTGAACTGAGCTTTCTTCCGCTGTTTGATTTGTAAGTTTTCTAAGGCTATTGCTAACAAGCTTTAAGCTTTGGCTGTAACCAGTTTGTGAGGTGAGAGAGAGACAAGAACAAGATAAGTGGGAGCCAAAGTATTAACATAAAGCAACACAATCAAGATCAAACAAAAGCTCTTGAAAAAGAGGCATAAAAAAAACAGAAAATAAGTGAACGACAAGGTCTTAAGTCTTAACCTTAATTTTATGTTTGAATGCCTTTAACTTTGTTTAATTATTTTTTTGGTTAAACCATATCCGCCATCTTATCATTTTTAAATGGAGTATTTGTTAGATTTAAGACTTTATTATCAAATGAAAGTTTCAAACTATGTCAAAGGAACTTGTGTGAGGGTTTACATTATGAGTTCCTTATTTTGATATCTGTGTTATTACTGGGGCTTAAGTATCATACGTATTCCTTCAGATCATGTTCCTTGATATGCTAACCGAAAATACTTTACCATATATTAACTTTGTTGCCCTAATGTGCAGATTGCTTGTGATATTTTGCGTTATTAACATGATAAATTATGTGGATCGTGGGGTAATAGCGAGCAATGGTGTGAACGGGAGTTTGGGAACATGTACAGAGAGTGGGGTTTGCACGTCTGGTAGCGGGATTCAGTAAGCTTTCCCCAGACATTAAAATTTGTCATGATCTACCACTGTCACAATTTTTAACATTTAATTTCATTTAAATTTTTCCGTCTCTTGCAGGGGAGACTTTAATTTGGACAATTTTCAAGATGGTATCTTGTCTTCTGCATTTATGGTTGGGCTTCTTCTAGCTTCTCCCATTTTTGCTTCTTTGGCTAAGAGGTAAAGTTTCTTCTTTTCCTGAATAATTGAAAATACTAGTCTGCTGAATAGCACATCCTGTTATCGAACATGTAAAATTTGAATCTCTGAGAATGATATTATTTCCTTGAACATGAGTAGCCTTCTAAGCTGGCAAAAGCGTCTAGCTGTTGTGTGGCTATTTCACATCATAACTTGAAAACCTTGAAACTTGAAAAGAATAATCTTGGTCAAACAAGAAAACTATAAAAATACTCATCGACAAGTTAAGATTATTGTACACCATATCAATGGTTAACCCGCCCTTTTAGGCGAAACATATCTTGCTGTAAGTGTTGCAGCTTTTTGGCAAGTATGGTACATGACTAACACGGGGGATTTATGTTTTGATCTTTACCATTTAGGCCCTAAAGGCTAAAGTTATGGAAGTTTCTTTCTACTTTTGCATCATTAGTTGCTTTGTTTTTGTTGCCGACTCTTGATTTTCTTTTGCGATAAAAAAAAGAGGCATCTCTGAATATGTTTGTTGCCATCCATGTGCCTAAAATGACTGGTACTGTGACACCACAACACAAGTGGTTATTACGGGGAGACTGTCCCACACTCCCACATTTGAGTAAATTAGTGAAATGAGTTTATGAGAGTTCACACCTTCTACGCTTATAAGCTATAACGAAGCCTTCCTCTTATGTGTTAAGCGGTTCATTATATGGGTAAGGGGACTTCCTAACTTTTACACATCATATAATGATTTAGTGAGTGTTGCTCATGTTTTTAGTGTAAGGCTACCCAAGTGTATTTATGTAAACCTCAGGCCATGTAGATGCATTTTGCCAAACTTCGAGCTACTTAAATGTAATTTTCTCTAAACCAATATTAGACATCTCACATAATTTTTACCACTAAACTTTATAATGTCCATTGCACTGCACTTAATGACCTTGGCTCAACTCTGAAACCCTTCGGGGAATCCCCTAGACCCCTACTACTCCTTTAACCCCTTGTGAACATCTTTACCACCTTTGGATGCATCAAAATAAACATATTGCATGTGATTTTTATGAAATTTGTTAAAAAGTAGCTCTCTCTACCAATTAGAATAGGTTTACCTATTGTTTGGGGAACTATTACTATTTTTTTCTTTCTTTCGAGAGTTTGAATGGAGGATACTATTACTTACTCCTTCCATTTATATCCATCCTCCTATTTTCCTTTTTTTGGGAAATTACTTCCAGCTTTCCTGTTTCCCTTTATTGGTAAGATATAACCCTTAGTTAGTCATAGTCAGTACATGTTTGAACTACTTTTAAACATTTTAATATCTAACTTTCATCCTCCACCTGCTGGACTCCACAACAAATTTGCTGATGACACCACTCATATAGCCATCAGTTGGCGGGCACTCTATCTCTATTTCCATTGCTACCTTCTCCCTCCTTTGGTCTCCCTAGTGACTTTCTCCTCCTCCCTTGATCTTCCCAACTCCCTTCATCCTGTATTCCTCTTCTCTCGATTTGACATCCTCCCTTGATCTACTTGATTGAACGTGTGGCTCAGTGTTTTGAGGTGAGGTGGTGGTGGAAAGTTGGTAATGCTGAGAGGTTAATGTTAACAAAGTACGGTTTGCACTTGATCCCTAATTAATAGGTTTTTTAAATGCTGCACCAAAAGAAAACAGAAACATTAGATGTGAATAGAGTAAATATCTTGAAGTAAATATCTTTACACTTATCTTGTGGGTTCAATAAACTTGAGACAACAACAACAACAACCAAGCCTTATTCCCAAAATGATTTGGGGTCGGCCAACATGAATCGTTATATGTACACGATCATTAAATAAAATTCTGGAAGAGGCCCTATGGTATTCTTGTCCATGTCTTGACACCCCCAACTAATTGCAGCCCTCTGGGCTCTTGTCAATCAGACTCTCTTACACAAGACTTGATGCAAAATAATTACCTTTTTAATATTATACCAGTTTGATTGTGAATGTCTCGTTAAGGACAGTTGAGCAATTTGGGTTTATAGTATGCAGACTATGTACAGGGGGGCATTAGGTTAATGGCCTTATTCTTTGTGTGTGAAAAGCTTCTTTGAAGATAAAATCATGTGTCTTCTACAATTTAGACTCTCCATCCAGTAAAACATAGCCTCATTAACTTCAAGTTCATGAAGATGATATTTATTTTTTTCTTGTTGTGGTACGGAGTATAGTAAAAGTCAGTACTTTATTAAACCTACAGTTTCTCCCTGAAGTTAGTACTTGCTCTTGACTTCTCATTTTGACGAGTGTAGCTCTGTCACCTGACCTTTTGTATATTATATTGCAGCCACAACCCATTTAGGCTCATTGGGGTTGGGTTATCTGTTTGGACTTTTGCTACAGCTGGATGTGGTAGCTCCTTCGACTTTTGGTCTATTGCAATCTTTCGCATGTAAGTTGAACTCTTAATTCCTTCTGTTAATTCTTGATACTACCAAAAAATTGTCTGATATTGTTGTCATGTCGTTCGGTTTGTTTAGGCTGGTTGGTGTTGGTGAAGCTTCTTTTATAAGTTTGGCTGCTCCATTCATTGATGACCATGCTCCTGTTGCTCAGGTTTTCTTCCAATTCATCCAATTTTTCATCTATAATTTTCCTATGTGAGGCATATCATTGATTGTCTTCTTAGTTTATCTTGCTTTTATTATCTTGTTGGTGTTGTATTTCCACCTGCTTGATGAGAACCTGTGTTGAATAATTTTGCATTTTGCTGTGGTTTCAGAAAACAGCATGGCTTGCCATGTTCTACATGTGTATCCCAACTGGAATTGCTCTGGGATATGTGTATGGTGGAATTGTAAGTTGAAAAGATATTCAGTTTGATATTCAGTTTTTGTACCTTTTAAGTGTGCTTGCGCCTATATTCCTTGATGTGGCATAAAGCTCACAACTCAAATGATTTTAAAGATCATATTGCTTTGCTCTACTGTGCTGTTTGACTCTGTTCATCACATCATCCATTAGTATCTATCTCTTGCTGCAGAGGAATGTTTTAGGGTGACTAATTTATGCCTTATTCTACTTCCATCATGATTATGTGGAGGCTGTTATAACACAATTTTCATTGTGCATAGGCTCACCTATCTTCATTAGACAATGTGGACAGAATTTGAGTGTGAACTACTAGCTTATGTTTCTAGATGTGTGGAATTAAGACCAAACACTCTTTAGTGACCAAGAAACAGAGGTGGATCCACTGGGAGGTTCAAATGGACCCCCATATGTGAAGGGTGTTAGAAATTGAATTACAACTACAAAGTATGCAAGGTAATAAAGTTAGCACAATAATAATTGAAATAATTTGGATGTGGCAAGGATGGCGGGACCCTCAATAGAGACTTTTTATCAACTTTTTGCTCCCAGCTCATTAGATATGTAATGTAAAATGAGCCCTCAAGTAGATTAGAAACCTGGGCCCATGCAACTACATGAGACCTTAACATTATTCGTAGTTACCACCAGGCCAACCATGCGGTAGTTAAGCAAATCTTCATTTTGGACAACACAGCCCCTTCCTATTCCTGTTGCGTGCTGTACTTTACTTTTCGTTCCAGTATAAAAATTGTTGAAAATGACTGATTATTAGTTGAGGACTTGAGATAGAGTGGTTGGCTGTAAACTGTTGGGGTGTAGGTTTGAATCCTACTGGGGAGATTTCATTCATCCTTCTTTTTTAATCCAGACTGAAGAGGCTCACTTTTACCGGGTAGTAGTAGGTTAGTGGTTAACCACTTCCTGTCCTTTCTCCCATCTGTCCGTATTACATTCTCATTATGTTCTGTGAAATTGCATAATCTCCTTCAATACTTCAGTGAAGGTCTGGGATAGTCCTTTGTTCCATGGTCCTGGGGCTATTAGTCATTTAATATTTCTTTTGCAACCCCCATCCTAAAGTCTTAGATCCCACTGCCAAAAGTTGGAAGATTCTGGACAAGGAATGCATTTTGGATTAACCATTTGTCTGCAGAAGTGTTGTTGTATGTCGTAAGCTGCTCCTGCAAGTATAAAGTTGATGTTTGGCATTTCTCGCTTATCGTTTACGATGGGTGATCTCCTGTTAGTCAGCTTCTGAAGATTGCTTGGTAGTAACTTTCTTGTCACTTGTAGGTTGGCTCTTACTTAAATTGGCGAGTTGCCTTCTGGAGCGAGGCACTTTTCATGCTTCCCTTCGCCGTGCTGGGGTTTGTAATGAAGCCACTGAATTTAAAAGGTGAACAACAATCTGATTTTGCTGACTGCACTTACTATTTCCATTATTGCTTTCTGCACTTACCCTATAATCTTTTGTCTCAGGCTTCATAGCTAACAAAAATGCAGATGAAGGTTCGTCGTCTCCTCTTCCTTATCCGTAACTCTTGTAGTCTTGTTACTTATCCTGCTATCTACTTGAATTTCTGAAATTCTTCTTTGTAGTTTAGTTTGCAGTCTTACTTATACAATAAACTTTAACCCCAGTGCCTTAAAGGCTCCCGCAATAAGGCGGGGAAAGGGGGGGTCGGATGCACGCAAGCCTTACCCCTATTGAAACATAGAGAGGCTGCGCACGGATGACCCAAAATGAAAAGTGCTTCGAGAATCGCACCGACTGACTGCTACTTCACAAAATAAGAAGCACAGATAGTTTTATGAGCCATTTTGCTTTAGTCCATTATATCCCTAAAACCAAAGAATTATTAGTCTTTAGCTCCATTTGCAGTCTTATCAAAAAAAAAAAAAATTGTTTAGTTTGCATCTTTTGCATAGATGTTAGAATTACTCTTTCGTAACTAATTACTCTACACTATTGGACACTGTTCAAAAGCTGTTGTTACAAATTTAGGAATGGCTGCTCACTACATAATTGCCGAAGTTTGTTTGGCTGGTTAGAACTTATGAGGTGCTGCAAAAATAGGGTTTTTTGTATCACAGCCAGCAAGTTGGTAGATAACTCTATCCTACCAGAAATTTTAGGACGAAAAGTCTTAAGAGTGGGGGATGATTTGGAAGTGCTATTGAAGTGAGCGACAGGAAAATGGACTGCAGGGGTTGGTGGCGAACATATGAAAAGTGCGCAGGAAAGGGGGTGGCGGAGAGGGGAAGGATTGCTGGCCTATTTCTTTATGTTATTCACAAATTTTCGTATAATCTGAAAGGGTTTGAAGTGAGGTTAGCTCATCTGCGAAATGCTTTGTTTTTGAAATTGAAATATTCATTTATTTTGCAAGATAAGACACGTTTTAGAAATCTGAGTTGTTTTGAAAATTTTCAACTTTGAAACTTAATTCATGCTTTCTTTCTAAAAGAGCAGGGAAAGAGCATGGGAAGTGATAATAAGTTACTTATGAAAGTGTTCAGTCTGGGCATGCTAAAGAGCATGTATAAGCTAAAGGTCTACACATCAAAAGTTTTGTTACTTTTTTGGCTGCATCTTTTTTTCTTATCTGTGACTGTGTAGTGGATAGTAATACCTGTAGTATTGAACAAATAAGTTCTGTAAAATACTCTCTACTCATCGTGGTTCAGTTTATGCTTATTTTATCGAGTAACTTTAATTTTGTGCAAATTTCTCTACTTTGGCTTTGCTCAATGACAACAAATTTGTTGATCGTGTTACTATTTGTATTTGTTGGTATCAGATGCCATATGTCATGAGCAGCCACAAAGTCAAGGTTCCAGTAATAAAGCTTCAAGCAAACCGTCCAAGTGAGTGGCCTATAAATGCCCCGTTTTTATTTTTCTTTTCCTTCTTGGTTCCGTAGGCTGAAGCTTTTGATACTGATGTGAAGAATCTGGGTAGTTTACCTTGTGTGACCACCTGACATTGCAAGCAGATGGAAAATATTCTCAATTCCGCATGTCTTGCATCAGCGCATGACTTTTGTATCCTCTCTCAAACTATCATGCCTTTTGTCTTATGCCAGGTTTATTGATGCATCCCAAATTAGTAACCAGTTTTCCAGATTCTCCAAAGACATGATGGCGCTTTTGCACGAAAAAGTTTATGTGGTTAACGTTCTGGGTACGTTGTCATTTCTGTAGCATTGCTTATTTTGATTCTGAGCTTATAGTAAACAATTGTGAGATATTTTTCCTATCTTTCAACCATGCTCTATTTCACCTTGAGTACTATGACCATTGGTGCTTATTAGATTTATTACTTTGGATATACAAAGATCTTGACGATTGGGTCTTCAGTAAAAAGTCATTAGTACAAGGGTTGTGGACCTGTAATACAGATGGTTGCTTTGTAAAATGATAATTCTTTTGTTTTAATTTCTCTTACTTACTTTTGTCCTGCCAGGCTATATATGCTATAACTTCGTCATCGGAGCATATTCATACTGGGGCCCAAAAGCTGGTTATAATATATACCATATGGTATGATTTTTCTTTATTTTTTTTTGTTCCTAGAGTGGGTTTGTAGTTTCAATAGCCATTTAAAGGCAATTGTCAGTTCCATAGAGTAAAGATAAATAATAATTGGTGCTTCGTTAACTCTTCCACCAAAGACCAAAGATTCCCCAATGAGACTCGCTCAATGCAAGCTTTTGAGACTGTGCTTATCTTAAAAATAAGATAAGATCTCAGGTAGAAACCATAAATGGTTTTTGTTCGTTTTTTTTCTGATGTATGTAAATGACATGCAAATCATAATCCTTGCAAGTGAAGCTAATAAAGTCTTTATTTACAGCACCTTTGGTACACCAATATATTCATACGAGTTTTCTATTTTCCAGAGCAACGCTGATCTGTTGTTTGGAGCAATTACAATTGTCTGTGGAATATTTGGAACCTTATCTGGGGGCTACATTCTTGATCACATGGACGCCACCATCTCAAATGCTTTTAAGGTGATCTTTTGTTTTTAACATGTACTGTATGGATTTGTAAACTTCATGATTTTATGTTCGTTCTGGTATGGGGGAGGGGCAAAACAAAGGATTGGATTTTCTTTAAAGAAAGTGTAATTAACTTTCCTGTTTCATGTATATGTAAAAATTCTGTAGCAGCACCTTTTTACCCGTTTACACCAAATCATAGCGCGGATGTTCTTATTAGTGAAAGATTGTTTGAGAAATTTTCGGTGAAAGATTGCAGAAACGTTTTGTAAGAATTTTGTGAATGCAAATTTTTTAATGCAAAACCTAATATGTTGTTTTTCTTTTGTTTGGGTTCTGCTGATTGTAGAAAGATTGGATATGAGAACGCTCTTATTGATAATTTTTGGGTCATGTATAGATATATATGAGACAAGAAACTCTGAACATTTTGAAATGGAATTTTTGGGGCGCTTGTGTAGTTCGCCTAAGATTGCTTCAAACTCGAAGTTATGTTTAATTACTCCTTTTTTGTGTAAAGTTTGATTCCGTCCATATGACTCGTAGCAGTCAGTAACCATGTTCTCTCGAGGCTGATGTATATCTGTCTATTTCAGCTGCTCTCTGGAGCTACATTGCTGGGGGCAACATTTTGCTTCAGTGCCTTTTGTTTTAGCAACCTATATGCTTTCTTGCTGCTGTTTGCCGTTGGTGAGCTACTTGTCTTTGCCACACAGGTAATGATGGTGACTGAAGCCATTCTTGTTTTTTTGCAAACTTTTGTGGGCACTCATTTCTAAGACTGTATTTATCCCCAGCCTGAAACTTGGGTTGGAGCACGAGACTTGGGGTAATCTTAGATAAAAGTCTAATAAGGTGCATGATGACTTCACGATTTAGTTGGACCCTTGATTTTCCAACACCCAACTTAAGACTTTGGTAGAGAGAAAACGAGGAAAAAGGGGGACCCAGCATATTGTTCTTACGAGCTTTATAGACTGAAAGATAAACTGAAAGCATTAAGGCGGTTGGAGTGGAGTCTTACAAAAGAATAAAAATGTTTGTTGGTGTATATACCTAACTTAGTCTGAGGGATGAAAGTTGTCTTTGGAATTAAAATGTACGGTTGTCTGCTAGAAAATGTAAACCAGTGAACTGAACTCTTAACTTTTTGATTGATGTATTGGTTTTGGTCAAAATGATTGTTAAGAAATATAGGAATGTGCAATATAGGAATGCAATTTTCTATTGGGCTGGTATGAATTGGTATACTTGAGAGTTTAGAGAGGTCTGCCACATTCCATACTTGTTTCCCTGGCCGTATGGTACTCCCCCCCCCCCCCCCCCCCAAAAAAAAAAAAAAAAAAATCACCTTTGTGGCCATTCTTCCATTAGCTAGCTTTAAACTTAGTCATACATAAGAAGTACTGGATTATAGCCCCTACATGTTTTTATTCTTATGAAAAACAACAATTGTTTTTGGAATAAAAACAAAAAAGTAGTATGTCTTACACACTAGTCCACAAGGGGGAAACTAGTCCACCAAGGAGGCTCCACATGTGGGGCCTATCATCCGCACAATAAATCCCCCCCAAGTTGAGGAATGTGTGAATCAATCCCCCTCAAGTTGAGGAATGAATTTTTTTTATTATGATGTAGCCATGTAGGTGATTGTTCTACTTCTATTCACTGGAATATGGAAGGTAGGGGATGGCAAGTTGTCTGCAAGGTGGGTATGAGTTGAGTAAGTGACTGAGTATACATTGGCATTTGCACCCCCCCCCCCCCAAATTTTTCGATAGCAATGGAGAAGCTAGCATAAAATGATAAAACTATTGATTTGTTAAACGCGGACTTTTTGAGCATTACCTGTACCAGTGCAATTGCTTTGTTTATTCCTTAAGATATTGAGTGCTATGAGCGGTCTTCTTCACTTTTGTTTTTTTTCTGGCTGTTCATATTATGCATAGTTCAACATCTAATCAGAATGAGGATAATATATCATCTTCATATCTTGAATTTTGCAGGCTCCAGTTAATTATGTGTGCCTGCATTCTGTAAAACCAAGTTTGAGGCCATTGTCAATGGCAATGTCAACTGTTTCAATCCACATATTTGGCGATGTGCCTTCTGCGCCGCTAGTTGGTGTCTTTCAGGTATTCCCTTTAAGACGTATCTGTCATCTGTTCACTAACCAGTCTTGTGGGTTTTTTCTTTATTGGCCAATAATGTCCTGTTGCAAGGATGTGTTTAATTATTTTGAATAATGGGAAGTTTCAAACGGTACATTATTACCTAAGTTGGTTTCACGATTAAGTTGACAGGTTTTTAGTATATTTTTCTAAAGAGATAATACAGTTAGCATTCTTGATTCTTCCTATTTTGAGATTGTTCCCGCTTTATATGTGTAGGATTATGTTAATAACTGGAGAGAGACGTCACTTATCCTGACTTCAGTTCTGTTTCTTGCTGCTGGAGTGTGGCTGATAGGTAATATCACCACTCTCTCTAATGATATTGAATTCTTCCTTTATGAGTTTTGTGCTCTTAATTATTCTATTTGATCCATTCAGTCTCTTTGCTGGTGATTAAATAATAGGGAGTAACAAAAAAATACCCTGAACCTCTGTCACTTTGCCTTCCAAATTTCCTGTCTACACTATTGGCTTCTAGTTAAGAAGTTCATTTCTCTGAATCTTGAAGTATCGCAGTTATCTGTTGTTAACAAGCTTACTTGATCTTCTTTTTTGTTCAGGAGTGTTTCTCAATGGGGTGGACCGCTCTACTGAAGACGAGCTATCTACTATTGGCATCGGAAAAGTCTGTACAGAACCCCTTCTCCATGACATCTCCAATGAAGTGTAATATTCACAATCATACTCCCTTGAGACAACGTACCCCTCCCAAATTCTTCCCTCCTGTTGTATTACTTGTATATATATAGTGTCACTGTATACATGAATTAGGACCATAGCTTCGCGTAAGCAAGCTCCAGATGTGCATTTCCCCTTCAGTTTTACACATCTCTGTAAAGACAATGTATGTACAACAACCAAGAAAGGCATCAGATTTCCAATCACCTTGTTTTGTTGCAGTACTTTGAAATGAATTCCTTTAACTTGAGGTTACCAGCCGATCTAACCAGGCCCCTGATGTAAGTGGACAAGCACTGCGGATTTGGGAAACCATATTATACCGTTGGCCTGTTGGGGTATATGCAATTTTCGTATCTCAAGTAACACCTTTAAGATGGAGGGAAGAATACATTGAGGTACAAAAAAATTGACAATTAACCCCTGTTGTCTTTTTTGAATTGTTAACATACAATACGTATTATCCATAGATAATTCGATAGGTAGATTATTCATCGACCATTTCAAGTCTCAACGACTCACCCATGCAATCAAGTATTGGTAGGCCGACTCACAAATTTATTATACTTTTGATTTTTTTTAGTTCATTTTCATTATGCAACAAGCTGCATGAAGTGTTACTACAATTTTTGGACCACCTTAGTGAACAGTGAACAGCACATTGAACGCCGGCTTCAAATGACCAGCCCTCATTTAAGTAGACCACCAGAATGGTGTCCAGTGTTACTGACACTTCTTTTAGAATTTTAAAATTTCATCAAGCACAGAAATACAATAATGCATCGTACGGCATCATTCATAATATCGTACTCTTGTGTTTATTTGAAAATCGAATCGAAGATTGAATTTCGAATAGCAAGTGTTTTGGATTTTGGTCCATAAATGAATTCCCGTGTTTTTAATGCAACACGATTATGAAAAGGATAATAATTTTGTCAAGATAAATTGCTTTTTTTTTGGGTGCCTTACTACTCGACCAATCTTGATCATCAAACTGTTAGTATCGTTGACATGAGGTGTTTTCACATTTATTTTGGCCTCAGTATCGTTAGTGATGGCCCGATCATTACATACCGCCGAGTGAATCACTTTTTTCACCCCCAACTATTAAGGAGTGTTAGCAAATCATCAAGCTTATAGGTAAAATCATAATTTTGTCAAAATGAACAGCGAAAATAAAATTTGAAAAACGGAGTTGCACATTGGCTCGGTTTTAGGTTCAATATATAGAGGCATAGACCCCCCTTTATAGTGTAGCGTACAATAGCAAAAATATTGGAACAAAAAGGAATCGGCAAATTCACGTGGTGCCCCTGAGTTATGTCAAAATGCACATGGTGCCCCCACTTTGCAAACTACTACTCTCTGGTGCCCCTGAACTATTACACCCAATGCACATGGTGCCCCTTTTACTCATATTGACCCAAATTGACTAACGATGTTAACTTTCAAGTGTTAAGTGATGACGTGGCATTAGATTAGCATTTGGGCGGGAAAGTTAGTGTAGGATTAGTGATTAATTATATTTTTATAACATTAAAATTAAAAAAAAAAATCAAAAAATCACTAAAAAAAATCTTCAAAAAATATTTTTGAAATTTTGCAAGTTTTAATAAAACTAACCGTTACAGTTTTCTGACAGGGGCACCATGTGCAATGCTGAATAAACCTCAGGGGCACTGTGTGCATTGCTGAGTAAACCTTAGGGGCACCATGTGCACTTTTTTCTTAAAACTTTCAAATTTTCAAAAATATTTTCGAAGCAAAATAATATTTCTGATTTTTTGGAAATTTTTTTTTAATATTATAAAAATATAATTAATTACTAATCCTACACTAATTTCCCCACCCAAATGCTAACCCAATGCCACCTCAAAGTTAACACCGTTAGTCAATTTGGGACAATATGGGTAAAAGGGGCACCACGTGCATTGGGTGCAATAGTTCAGGGGCACCAGAGAGTAGTAGTTTGCAAACTGGGGGCACCACGTGCATTTTGACATAACTCAGGGGCACCACGTGAATTTGCCGAAAATGAATTCAAAGAACAATATCGCTCAATAAACCACACACTCGTGAAAATTAAATTTAGATTTTGACGTATTAGTAACTCGAAAGATGGTGACTCTTGGTCAGTAGTGTACTCGTAGTGGTTTTACCCAAAGATTTTTGTACTGCTGCTACGTCCACCTACAAATTTCCCTCCCACATTCAATCTCTGAAACCGAAAGAAGATCACTGCATTAATTTCACTTCTCTGTCCCTTTTTTTAACTCCATTAATTATAAAGAATTACTATATAACTCCTCAAATTCCTCTCATTTTCTTGATCTCTATCATCCCTAGATTTCTTCCCCTTTTCAGCTAATTACTAGTACTTCAGCAGTAACATTTTCTTTGTCTTTTACCCTTTTTTGGGTCATCATATATTCATATTTAGCTAAAAATCTGTCAATTTGATTTCAAATTTTGCCCATTTTCACCCAACCTTTCTAATTTTAGCATTAAGTTTCATTACCAAGTAAAATGGTTGAATTTTATTGAGAAATTATAAAGTTTATTAGGTGGGTTGATTTTTCTAATTTTAAATGTGGAACAAATATGCCAAGTATTAGAGCTCCATCATCTACAAAGAAGACCACCACCCTTACAGTATGATTTTTTTATTTATCTTATGTTATGTATGAATTATATTTCTGTAAGCTTAATTATTTGTTAGAATTTAGGGAAATTTTATTAGTTTTGATCATAATTGTATAATATATGCTGGGAATTTAGTTAAAAGTTTAACAATTTGTGGGTACAGGTTGCAGTAAGATGTAGACCATTAACGGAAATCGAGCGCCAAAGGAGCAGGCATATTGTTCAAGTTACTGATGACAAGGTTTAATTTTTGATCATGAAAGTTTTTATATTTATGTTGTGCTGATTTTTTTTTAGGATTATGTTGTGTTTATTTGGTTATGTTTGATGAAAAAATGTTGGGTTTTTTCATAATGTTGGTTTTCTTATGTGTTGTTAATTGTTGGGGTTTTAGGAGGTAGTGGTGTTGGATCCTGAGGTAGCTAAGGATTACTTGAATCTGTTGCAAAATCGAACCAAGGAGCGGAGATATTCATTTGATTATGCATTTGGACCCAACTGTTCTAACTCGGTATGTGGTTGTGGCATTATCTTGTGAAGTAATCGATTTTTTGTGTTATTGTTGCATTTCTAGTTGAGATTTCGCTGGTGTTGTTTAATTACTTGTGTTATGGTTTCGATCTGTGTGTGAATGCCTGATGAAATTGCGAGGTTTAGTGAGCTTGAAAGAGAAGAAGTTGTGAGTTTTAGTGAGCTTGGAAGAGAACTTGGCTTGTAAAGTTGAAACCCTTCTAGCTATCGAGTGTGCTTTCAAACCTGCACTTGACATTGAAGCTATTTTCTGGTCCTGGAATTTGTAGCGTATGATCCATTGGTCGGATTCTTTAGTGCAGCTGGCCTTACTAGTATGTAGTAGTGTACTAGTGCTAAACTAATTTGGTGTATGAGTCTTAATTGAGCTGTAGGGGAGAATTAAGAGTTGGGGATCAGTCATTCTAAGGTCTGTTAATTGAGTTGGTTGTGACTTACACATTCTTGTGATAATTGGCGAAGAAAAATTGTTTCAAACATTGGACAATCAAATAGCCTGACTGGTGGTATGTCGTTATTCTGTCAGGAACTGTACGGTAGAGTTGTATCCTCTACAATTTCCGGAGTTGTGCAGGGTATCAATGCTACTATATTTGCATATGGTTCAACAGGAAGGTATGAACATTTTGCGTTCTATCTTCTTTCTCTGTTTATCCTTGGTTATGATCTGTAATTCCGTATGAAGTTCTTTTTTTGGTTGAGAAATTCTGCATTGAAACACTACAGTTTGTATCTCTAAAGTTCTAATTGCTGCGTGCTGATTAATACTCTACATTGTACAGTGGCAAAACACATACAATGGTTGGGACCCAAGATGACCCTGGGCTTATGGTCCTCAGTCTGCATACCATATTTGATTATATTGAGAAGGCTAATAGCCCTGGAGAATTTGAAGTTACGTGCTCATATCTCGAAGTCTACAACGAAGTATGTTGAAAATAATTATACATTGTTAGTTATCCATGCTATTTTTTTCTTAAGCGGAACGTAATAGGTGATTATATTAATTCAGGTTATCTATGATTTGCTTGAAAAATCATCAGGGAATTTGGAGCTTAGAGAAGATCCCGGGCAAGGAGTAACTGTAGCTGGTTTAAGATCTATCAAAGTGAGTTCATACCCTGAATCCTTTATTAATAAATGTGTCCTATTACGACAAGTTTCAATATAGTGCAGCTGAAACAAATTAAGATTTTGTGTAAAATATTTAAAATTGAGCTCCTGTTGGCGTTTTGTTGTTTCCAGTAGCTGATAAGCTTCATCCTTGTTTAATTTTAGGTTCATTCCGCTGTTAAGATTCTTGAACTTTTAACTCTGGGCAATAGTAGACGTAAAACTGAGAGCACTGAATCCAACGCAACTTCTTCACGGTGAGTAGACACTGGTTTTACATAAGAGTCTTGAATTCTGTATTTCAAATTAAGTATCACATACAACAAGGGGTCAAGGGTACTGTATGGCTGTCCATGGAAATTTTTTAGAACACTTGGCTCAAAATGGCCCGGAACTAAAACTGCTCAACTTTTAAAGGAAGCCCCTAGGGGTCATATTACGGGAAATGTTTGAAACAAAAATCTATGGTAAATTCCATAATCGGCATAACATGCACGCTTGCCTCAATTTGTGACGTGTGGTAAAAGGGCTTAAAAAGCATCCCAAACACAAGAACCAGCCACTTTATCCAACATGGGTATTCCAAGGCTATCCATGGGGAAGTTTTGAGAACATTAGGCTACTTTTGTTTTTATATTTTTTCCAAAGTTGTCAAAATTTGCCAAACCCAAGTATATATGATCCACGATTTTGACCCATAATAGCCATAAAATAAAAACGGCTTAAATTTTTGTGGAAATATTATGGGTTTGAGCAAAATTTTATATCCAAGAACTTACTCTGGGTTTCGAAAATCAGCAAAAATAGCACGTTAGCCTCAACAGATGACGTGTTCCTATAGGGATTCAGGAACTTCCCTAACACATGAAACAACTCTCATATCAAACAACGGTACTCCAAAGCTGTCCATAGTAAAGTTTTGTGAACATTTGGCTACTTTAAAAAATCTGGTCAAAACCGAAGTATATAATCCACGGTTTTATGCCAAAATGGCTCCGAGACATAAACTGCTAACATTTATGTGGAAGCCTCTAGGGGTCATATTAAGGGTATTAACAAAATGTTTGAGCCAAAAATCTATAGTAATTCTCAGAATCGGCAATAAACACACGCTAGCCTCAACGGTTGAATGTGCCGAAAAGGCTTAAAGACCCAAACAAACGAACGAGCCCTCATGTCTAGGAAGGAAAAGTTTTGACAACATTTGGCTGCTTTAAAAAATCTGGCTACTTTGAAAAAGGTGGTCAAAATTGGCCAAAACCCAAGTATAATGCACGGTTTTTGGCTCAAAGTCACCTTGGAATAAAAACAAATTATGGGGTTAAGCAACATATTAGAGAAAAAAACCTAGGGTTAGCCCCAAATTCGGCGAAAGAAGCACACCATTCCCAACGGGAATGAGCTTCAAGTGGTTTCCTAACAAAAAAAAATATATCAACACTCATAGTCATAAGTCATAACCATCACGGGCACTCCAAGGCTCTTTATGGTAAAATTTTGATAACATTTAGTTGCTTTAAACAAAAAAAAAGGTGATAAAAAAAGGCCATAAAACAAAAACTGGTCGAGTTTTCATGGAAGCTCCTAGGGGTCATATACTCATATTATTGGTATCGGCTCAATATTTTATCCAAATGCCCATGTTATATCCCAGATCGGCAAAAATCACACCCTGGCTGAACGGATGACATGTGCCCAAAGAGTACAAAAACTGAACATAGAAATCAGCCCTTATATCCAATAATGGTATCCCCAAAGCTATTCTAGGTAAAATTTTGAGAACATTTGGTTAATTTCAAATAATTGGTCAAAATTGGCCAACATCGAAGTAAATAATCAACGGAATTTATCCTTATATGGTCCGGGAACCAAAGCTGCTCAAATCTTTGTGGAAGCCACTAGGGGTCATATGATAGGTATTAACAAAAATAGTAGAGCCCAAAACCTATTGTAAATCTCGAAATCGGCGAAAAAGCACGCGAACTCGGCAAAAGATGCACGCTAACCTCAATTGATGACGTGTACCGAAAGAGCTTGAATAACTTCTTTAAACAAGGAACTGGCCATAATATCCAGCAAGTGTACTCCAAGGCTATCCACGCTGAAATTTTAAGAACATTTGGATACTTTCAAAAAGTGGGCAATATTGGCTTAGATTAAAGTTTATCATCCATGGGTATTTGGCCAAAGTGACTCCTGAACAAAAAATGTCCCAAATTTTTGTAGAAGCCGTTCGGCCCAAAGTATGGGTTTTTGGACAAGTGATGTGTGCCTAAAGGAGTTAATGAGGAACGAACTCTCATATCCAACAAGGCTGCTCCCTGCATGTTAAATTTCTGAGAACATTTTGAACACTTCATAAAAAATTGAAGTACAATCAAAGGTTTTGGCCCAAAATGTCTCTGAATAAAAAATGGCTCAGATATTTGTGGGAGCTCCTAGGGGTCTTATTATGTGTTTTGGCAAAATATTGGAGCTAAAGTTCTATATTAGGTGCCCAAAATCGGCCAAAAACACACGCTAGTGAGTCCTCCACATACTTGGGAACCGGCCTCTCATATCCATTACCGGCACTCCTATAGCGTTCATGAGAAAGTTTTGATGACATTTGGATATATACAACAAAGCGGCCATAATTGGCCCAAAATGGCTTTGAACAAAACCTATCCAAATTTGGCTACTTGCAACCAAGGAGAAATAAAATAATATAAAGAAAATAATAAGGGTCTGTGCTTTCTTGCAGCAATGTAATAGAAAGCTTAAAAGCTTAGCTAGCTAATTTTAGTTTGTATTTTTCCTTTAGTGGTGCTCTTTTGTAGGTTCTCTCTATTTTATTGCCTTAATGGATGAGTAAAAAAGCCAAATTCTTATCCAAAAGAAATATATATACCGTAATAATACGGAGTATAGAATTACGTGTGGTGAGAAAGTAAAAATATTATCAAGTAAATAATGATAATTGAGTCGTAAGTGTGTATCTCAAGCGCGAGCCAGGCTCTTAAACTAGTTAGAGATAATTGAGTCGTAAGTATGTATCTCAAGCGTGAGCCAAGCCCTTAAACGAGTCAGAGATAAAAGCATCCAACTGCTTGGAGAAGCGTTTTCTGTTTAACTTCACACTACATCACGATCAGCTTCTTGTTGTGAAGGGTTCAAACTGCTTCTGCAACTTTTGGATAGTTTTTGTACACTCACTATGTAATTGGTATGACAAAACCATTTGTTATAAAACCTGAGCTCAAACAGATGTTTCCTGTTAGGCTAAATTCATATATTAACTTGCTTGCTTGAACAAATAAATCGTTGTGATTTTTACTAGCAATTCTGTTAATATTGGATGATATATGGGATACATGTTTCTCTTGTTAATACTGAAATATTGAACCAAAAACTATCTGCTGTCATGTTATATAGTTTGCATTGATGGTTATTGCTTGTTGAAAACTGAATACAAAACACTGAAACATTTCCCTCAATGATTTGTAGTGGAGGAAAATAGGAAAATCACCTTTGTTGGTTTTTGCTTCTCTTTTGTTTTGAGCTCATACAAAAAAATTGCATTTTCAATACAGCTCACATGCGGTGTTGGAGATTACTGTTCGGAGGAGGCAGAAATCTGATTACCAGAGCCGTATCTTGAAAGGAAAACTTGCACTCGTCGATCTTGCTGGCAGGCAAGTCCATCCTAACAATGCTGTCTGACACTATGATTTCACATTTTCACCTTTTTTTTCCAGCTGGATGTTCAAAATTGTCATGTGATAATTCTGATGCAGTGAAAGAGCTTCTGAAACTAACAGTACTGGAAAAAAGTTGCGGGATGGGGCCAATATAAACCGATCGCTTCTTGCCTTGGCTAATTGCATCAATGCTTTGGGCAAGCTGCATAAAAAGGGTCTTGCTTATGTCCCTTACCGTAATAGGTATTTGCTTGATGATTAGTGCAATATCACAATCATATTTTCTTTGAAGTCAATTTCTGAGATTTCTGTCATAAATCTTGCAGCAAGTTAACGCGGATTCTTAAAGATGGTTTGAGTGGCAATTCCCAGACTATTATGGTTGCTACTATATCTCCTTCTCATCGTCATTACCATCACACAGTCAATACTTTAAAATATGCCAATAGAGCAAAGGAGATCAGAACTCATGTTCAGGTTATCATCAACTTTTTTACTTCTTATATCAGGGTCTTTTTTACTTCTTATTTCAGGGTTTTTAATTTCTGTGTTTTCATGCTGCATGCATCTTTCCTTTCAATATTTTTTACTGCTGTTGGTTTTAGTCCTTTTAGATTTGATGCTGATAACATGTTTTCTTTTGTCTGTTCACTCTTACTTGGCTTCGCTAAGATTTTCTTTTGCTAAGAGACCAATCTGTATAGACAAAGATTTTGACTTGCGTTTCTGATGCTTGCTCCTTTTTCTTCTTCAACTTCGTCTCAGACAACTAACTGTTGGAAAATTGATGTTAGTCCTTAAAACATAATGTGAACGTCACTTTCTTCCCTTTGCAAAGTTGTTGCATTCATGCATTATTTTGTATCTGATTGGTGTTTCTGTATCTGGAATGCTAATTGACCGGTCCCCGGAGTCCATTGGGGTTTTATTTTTCATTTTCTTAGTTTGCAATATCAACTTTCACCATAAGTGTGAATACATTTTGTTGGTCTGTCCCCTAATATGAAAATGGTTGCCAGTGTAAGGCCAAGATTACAGGTAGCACATTGTCTGTCACTCTGTCGTCTAGGTGGTTTTAATTTTCTGATTGTACTTTTTCCTTGATTTTGGTAGTGTTCAGTCCAAGTAGCAGATTGTCACTTTTTGTCTTGAACTTCTGTTTATAGTGACTTCTTCTGATAGATGTACCAGCTAACTTATTAGCATACACACCACTAACTTTCTTCTATGATCTTTCAGAAAAACTTTGCTGCAGTTGATACTCATGTCTCAGACTACCAAAGAATGATTGACAGTCTTCAGGTGAACTTAGCTTGTTGCTTAATCCTGACTGGCTTGTTTCTGCCAATGTCTACGTGTGCATCTCAACTGAACTTTTGTGGTCTTTCACTTTTTCAGACAGAGGTGTGCCGCTTAAAAAAAGAGTTGGCTGAAAAAGAGTCACAGTTAAGTGTCAAGCCTATAGAAAAAACAGCAGACGTTGAATTATCATGGCTGAACATTGTTAGCCGGGAGATAAGCGAAAATGTCCAGGAACGTATAAACTTACAAAAGGCTGTTTTTGAGCTTGAGGAGACTAATCTACATAATCGTTTGGAACTTCAGCGTCTTGATGAAGAAATTTCACGGCAGAAGGTAGCTAGAATGCAGTCCTTATATCTTTCTGAGCTTAATCGAACAATTATAATGGGACAGAACTTTATCTGGTAAAGTACATTGCCAATACCCAAGAAAAGAAGTGCCAACCATGTTTTACAGAAGTTTCACAAAGACCACTCTGGTAAATCGCCCCGGAATACCATAATAAGATTTGCCTGTAACTATGTTGTTCAATTCCAATCACCGAGGTTAAAGGACTGCCAATTTTTCAGATTATGGGAAGATTTTCTTTTGTCATTGTCCACTTGGCAGAATCAGATTGCTGCAAAATCAAAACAGATTATGTGCCGCGCTAATAAAATACCCCTTTATCTTAAAACTTGAATTCAGTCTCGTTTATCTTTTCTGAACTCACTTATCATCTCTTTGCACATTGATGCTATGACAGGCTATCGAAGAAGGAGAAGTTGTGAAAAACTTGAGTGAAAGAAGGCAAGTTATTCTTGATAACATTCGTGATAATGATGAAGTTGGTGGTGATTACCAAAAGGTGCTGGAAACTGGCTCCATCAAAGTTGGTTTGTTTTTTTGAAAATATGCGATGCTAGTTGTAACGTTACCTTCCTTTCTACAGGAAATTGAAGCAAATGAGAATCAGCGTTGCCAACTTCAAGACATGATTGATGAAGCGATTAAAAATAACTGCAACACAACTTATCTTCAGATTCTTAGTCAATACAGGCTCCTGGTATGTGGTAATTCAGAAAGATCCATCATTGGACTCTCGCTTTTTAAGATTTTAAGTTGCTTATACGAATTTGCCTTATGTCTCTGGGATATTGATTGCACTTGTCTAATGCTGTTACAGTCTCTTTCAAATTCAGTGCAAATTACTCGTTTCTTACATCTAATGTGTTGAAGTTGCTTGTACATGAGTGAAAGATGCAAAAACTTAAAAGTATCTCTGTGAAATACAAACCCCTATGCGTTATCTGTAACTGACTTCTCTGGTGCATGAAATGACTGTAGGTAATGGCTAATTCAGAGCTCCAATTTGAAATTGCTATGAGGGATCAGGTAATTCATGACCAAAGGGAAGCACACCGCAACCTTTGGAACTTGCTCCTTGGATTAAAACTTGACCGAGGACAATTGCTGAAGTGTGCTGCAAAGCAAGGAATAACCATAGAAGACTGGATGACTACAGCGCGTGATGGATTTCACAACAAGCATATTTTGCCTGATGCAGGGAACCGAAGATATTCTTCTCCTTGCTCCTCTAGCTTATGTACTGGCCAAGCCTACTCTGGACCATTAAGCATCCCTAAACAGCTTCTTATTCGGGGCTCCATGCCAGAGCCTGGGCCAAATTGGAGCCCAGATTATCCCTTCTGCAAGGAACAGCATCAAAGTGCTTATACATCTCACTCAAGACCAAGAACGCGTCATGGATTGTTGGGTGATCAAAGCACCGAGTCGTCTTTGCAGGATTATAATAGGCTTAATACTCCGATCAGTTCAACTGAGTCATCTTCGGTCACTGTATCATCTGTTCCCTTCAGTACTAAAACTGTTCAGTCAGAAAAGGTATGCTTGTGAAATTGTTTTACTTTTTCTTTATGATGAGGAGCAAAACCAGAAGTTCATCCGTCTTCCATATTCAATATTTCGTGCACACAGCTGCAGGGTACATCAGATGGTAGTTCCTCCCTTTTTTGGCATACAAAACAGTAATTATATGAAGACGATGGACTGACTCTGGTAAGGAAACACGTTTCTTTTCTCTGTCAAGTTTCAACTTTCAAGTACAAAGGCATTGATTAATTTGGCCTATTGTAATGCATCAAGGTGAGACCTGCACCTATATACATATGAAAGTATGAAACATTTAGGCTTTAGCATGGCATATCGGAGAAAAAATAGGGCGTGGTCATAGACAAAGAAGCATGGGGCATTTACAATTGCTTCGTCTAATCGATGTATATAACTCTAGTTTGAGCAATTACCATTCTCGTGGGCTTTGGCATCGCGGTATTCTTTGATGACCTTTCGTACTGGTTCCTGAAAATCCATGATTTCAAGTTCAGTGGAAATTTCTGTACACATATTCCCTCAGCCTTGAAAATGTTCACAGAAAATTTGACTCGCTGCAGTTCTAGGTTATTATAGGACCTTTTCCATGCCCTTGTGTATCGTTTGTCAAAGTGCTTTTATCATTTTGGGTCTTTCCTTCCTTAATTCCTCTCCAATAGTATCTTTATGTACTAGTTCACAACAAATATTAGTGTCTTCAAGTAAATTTTTACCTTCCAAAATGCCAAATGACACTTCTATTCCGGACCAAAGATTGGTGACGCGGCCCCATTTCATTAAACCTGAAAAGACATTTATTTCTACCTTCCGAAAATTAACATGTGAAATGACGTTTCTTAATATTTTGACCTTTTAAACATTACCATTTGCTCCGTACGATAATATGTTGTTAAACATTATTGTTTTATGTATCTCAAATCATGGTAAAAGTTAATCAAACCTTATTAGAGACTAATAATAGTAATAAGTTGAAAGTTTCGAAAGGGACAAGTGATTTGACACTGACTCGACTAATGATCTTGTGCATCATCTGAGAATTATGGGTTCATCTTCTGGAACAAAAAGTAGAGGGCCGTTGATTTTTTTAACTAATCAAGTAGATTTCTTATAGAGTATTGCTTTTTACACCAATAAAGTGATGCACCATTACAATTGTTGACAGTATTGCCCCTTGAATTTCAGAAAAATTTCATTCTTTAGTTTTACCTTCACCCAACTACTTCTCTCTCTTCCCATGTTTTCTCTCAACTTCTCCTGGGATTATTTCTCTCATGAACACAACTAGCACACATGAAATCTTTCATGGATAAACAGATTAAACACACAAACTTAGCTTTATCTGAAAAATATGTTCCTTGTATTTGGTTTTGTTCTTCCTCTAATGGTAGTACTTATTCTCAGTTTATTTGGTATTTCTATGGCGAGTTTAATTTTAGATCTCATTTGGGATCTTGATGCATACTTTTTGCTATCTGGGTTATTACAATCCTCCATTTTCTTTCTTAAATTGGATGATTTATATGGTGTTCTTTGTGATATACCGATATCAGTAACAACAACAAAAGAAACTTTTATGGATGCTTGTTTTGGAGTGAAACAAATAAATGGTTTTGGTGACTTTGTTCGATTGTTCGAGTTGCTTTGTAGCAAGTATTGTTTCCACTAAATCATACAAGAACACAACAAATTCCACCCTTGATCGCCGTAGTAAAAGATTAAATACAACTAACGATAATTTAATTATCCTTAAGGTACAACGATATTCGATGTAGTTCTGAATGAAATACATTAAGTAAAGATGTAGTCATCTACTGTAAAATATGTCAGTCATGAATATATTTTTGCATAAATTACAAGAGATGACAATGTAATACTACAAAGCGTGAACACGTTTCCATTCTTGATCTAATTTTAGTTATTGAATTGGTAGGTAAATACGAGATTATTAGCATTTTGTTACTAAATGTGGGACGAATGACCTTTAGTGTAAAAAAACTAAGGGTCTCCCACTATTAAACTCCGTGCCTACATGAAATTGGGCCAATTTAAAGAATCGGGGGGACTATGTCATTTGATTTTCATTGGAACTATTATAATTATTTTAAACATATAAAAAAAGAAACACAAACATTGAGAACATACTAGTATTATCTAAGCAAGTTCTTTAAACAACTACACCGATATGTATACTTCAAAGTAAGATATAAAAAAAGGTTTAATTAACTTAGGAGGAATGTTTTTTTATGGGACTTAGGAGGAATTGACTTGTATCTTAAAAGAAAAACAATAAAAAAATTGTTTTTATATGGCTTTTTTTTTCTATACGAAAGAGTAGTTAATAGTATGAGATAAAGATATGATGATTCAAAAAAAAAAATGATAATTCGAACTCGAAATAACTTCATGTAGATTAGTATTTTAGCTTTTAGGTCCTATGGTACTTTAATGAGTAAAAAATAATTTTGGTGACAATTACAATAAACGTAGCTTTTGCAAAGAAATTTCTTGGTATCACTGCACCCTAGAGTATGTACACCCGTTTTTCATGTTGTGTACTACTTTAGCATAATAATAATTGTTGTACTTCTACTCTGATTAACGGTATGTTAAGTTCAATTTTGTGTTTTTTTTTGTTAGAACTATAAAAATTGATTATTAAACCATTTTAGTATGTGTTTGGCCTAGTTTTTCAAAGTGTTTTTACTCCCAAAAATTATAAACTTGGCCAAACATAGTGTTTTTTAGAAGTTCTAAACTATTTAATAAAAGCACTTTTATAAATATTGACCCCCAAAAGCAGAAGCACCAAATTGGTGTTTCTGTTTCTATTTCTCTAAAAATACTCCTTTTGTGAGATATTTTTATTTGACAAAAATATAAAAAAGATTACATTAACAAATGAAAGTACTTTTGTAGAATGTTGAACCAAACACTCATCATTTTTTCAAAAAACAGTTTTTATAGAAACTGATTATGAAAAACAGAAACACATTTCGAAAAATTTGGCCAAACAGGCTCTTAGTAGTTTTGACAAACATTTACAATATTGGAACCATAAATTTGTTATTCAAGTGAACCATACTGTACTTTGTTAAGTTCAAGTGAAAATCCCATGTAAATAAGCATGAAATAGTCTCTTAACATACATAGTAGAAAAACTGTAGATTAAATTCAAGTCAATTTCAAGGATCGTGTATTTATCAAACAAACACTCGTTGTATCTTACTATTACATATTTGTACATCTTGATATTGTAGTGAACTGAATTGCACTCACCATATTTTATTCTAATATATCACTCTACTATGATATATACTTAACAAATTGATATTTATGTTATTGATAGAACATTGAGGTTTGGTTAAGGTGTACATTTTTGCCGAACCGAGTAAACAAGCTAACCCAATCGGGAAGACTCAGTGAGTTAGTGGTTGGTTAACCTCTAGTGAATTCTCAAGGTACATGAATTCACCTGGTTTTGTTTGTACTTTGTTTCAATTCTTACCTTTTAAAAATAGGTACAGTGGAGGCTGACCATGTGCAATTACCGATAATATAAACGAGGTCATTTACAACTATTGTGCATTTTCCCCTGGTTTTTAAGGCAAACTTCTCTAACTTAGCTTGTACAATAGTACATCGACCGCCACCGTAACTAGTGTAATATTACATCGACCGTTGATGTACCTTGTACAATACTACACCGGTTGTCGATATGTTATATGAAAAGAAAAACATCTATTTTGGGTGTATTTTGTGTTACAATTAAAAGCATGGCGATGATTCATGGTCAAAGATAGCGATGGTGTTTTCTCTTCTTCATTAAGCATTCACCTTGTCGTTTGACGAAACCAAAACTTAATGTTCAAGTATACAATAAATCGAGCAAGGATGATACTACTATGCTAAATTCTAGAATTACGAGGATTCTTCAATTCATGTAAGTTTATCATTTATGCGCCATTACCAAACCATAGAATAATTGAATTGGTAAAATAAGAGTACTTTAAATTTAGAAAATTAGGGGAAAACGGAACCTAGAATTAATAGTGCAATTGGATTGAAACTTTGTTAGGAAACCCAGATTTATGTAACGTACAAACACTTGTACAAATCGAATTCACAAACTAAATCAAAACCCAAATCTAATGACCTTGAAATTACAAAGAACTCAGATTGAGAAGTAAATGTTGTAGAAACCCAGATTTAAAGTAATGAAATCCAACTTTGTATCAAAAACAAAATTTTAATATAATAAAACTATATAGAATCAGTACTAATTCCGAAAACCCAGATTTAATCAATCTTATTATACAAAATTACACAATGAATCAAAATCAAAATTTAGTAAAACGAAATTATTGTAAGGATCAAAATTACAACATAGTAGATCTACTCACTTCAATCGGAAAAAAAGACTCTATCTTCGATTGTTCATACTTTTCCTTCTGGGTTTGATAAAAACTTCAAAACCCAGAAATTGAATTGATTAAACTTCCTCCAAATACCCAAATTCAAATACCCTTGAACAAAACATTTTCTGGGTTTCGCGAAAAATCAGATACCCAGGGCGACGAATTTAAGATTCGAACGGTAGAAATATGGTGAAACAAATTTTATGGATGAAGGAAGAAGATAGAGGGAAGGGAGAGGAGATGGGCTGGAGAGAGAGAGAGGAGTAATTTTGGTGAACAGTCAAAGCTTGGTGGGGGGTTTTATTCAAGGGTAGATTTGGAAAGTACAAAAGTAGTGTATGCTTTTATTGTGTAAAAAGCAATTATGTTTCTTATATTACATGACCACTAAGAAAGTGAGTTGTTAGATTTGTATTTTGTAAGTATACACTTTATATCATGTTATGTAAAGTCCTAACTTGCTCCAACTCACTTCAATGATAAGTCCTACTGCGATTGCTTTTTAAAAAAATTGAGCTTTAGTGCTATTGGGTATTGACAGTGGCGGAGCCAAGGGGCTTGGCTACCGTCCGTCCCAGGTTTCCGGAAATTCGAAATATTCAGTGTAAAACTAGGAAATGGGGAATCGTGGTATTTGGCTAATTCCAACTCCAATCGATAAGTTTTGGCTCATTTAAACTTTCAATCCTGCCTATCACTGTCTATTGAGTACTTCCGTACTTGCACATTCTAGCCTTGCTAATGACATTTCACGATGGTCTTCCCACCATTGCGATCTGTATAGTACACCTTAAACGTTGCACCTGACCCGCAAATACAAACTTTAGGTCACTCTCAAAATAGTATAGCAAATTAGAATTATCTATCTGCCTTTGAAACAACACCATTCACTTGATTAATACTCTCTCCGTCTCAATTCAAATTAAACACTCGGATGTTCTTACTTGAACGTCACATGTCAAACACCCCATTTACTTAGGAATATTTTTCCTCTCTTCTCTTTTTCGCTAATCTTCACGTTATCTCTCACATTATCTCCCTACCTCCAGTACATTGATCCTCACATTAACCCTCACTAGTCAGTAGTCACTACCATTAGTCCACCACTCAACTTGCTTTATGAATATTTCTTATTCCAGTACAAATTCCACGAGATGATGCTACACGTATGATGGAGGAAGTAATTAATACTCTAATCAATATAAGCGCTTGTTATTCAGATATAAAATCCTGGCTTCGCCCCTATATCGTACTGTCGTGGCAGAGTGTAGGTAGTAACGCTAGCTAAGCTTGAGCCATTTCCCATAGTTTCGGCATAACATACATGATTAGACTACGCGACACGTCGAAGTTAGGACTAGCGGAAATGGTCAAATATTTGATCGGATACTATGCCGGAAACAACGCTTCTGAGTTCTGAAAGCTTGGCTCTCTATTCTATGCTCTCTAGATCAAGTGGATGATTATTATTCAGTAATTATTCTTAATTATGTTTTTACTGTCAGATTTTTTTTCTTAATTCTGATAATCTCCGTTTTTTTACACTTTCTATTTCTAGCATTTTCTTGATCTTTGCTGAACTAACCTGCGTGCAAGACCTGGAACCACATGTTCTGTCAACTCCCAGTAAAAATAAAAATTTGGGTCACATTTCCTCGCATTTTTTAACTCATCAACTTGCACTAAAGTTAACAGAACCAAGACGAGATCAGATTCACTTGGATTTGTTTTCGTGGAAATAATTAACGATAATTAAGCATTTCTATAATTAGTAAGACCCCTTAACAGCAGAGCATGCGATGGCTAGATGCCCTTTTTATCAAGGGCCCGTGGAAATAACAATGATTAAGCATTTCCGTCAAAATTAAACTCTTGAAATTTACTTATTTGGAAAATGACATTGTGCGACACCGTGATATGTACTTGTTTAGATAATTTAGTCATGTAATTGAGTATGCAGTGTGCTCTTATATAGCTAAAACCATGGAGTATAATGTCAAAATTATTGAATAACTAGGATGGAAGCCCGTGCGTTGCGCGGGTGTCTTAATTATCATTTCTATAATTAATGAGGATAAATTCGAACTCTTATGTTCACGTTGGAATGTTGGATACCAAAATTGGTTATCCGACTACTTAGCTAGGTTTCGTAGTACTAAATACTACTGCTACTACTAAGAGTCCCATTGTATCTTAGATTGATACTCCAATCATAGCAAATAAAGTGTTTATACAAATGTAGGATTACCTTTTAATAATATAAAGTTACTCAAACTCTCTCAAAACCTCCGTTCATTGTGAGGCCTCTAAAACAGCCTTCTTTAATAGTATAGAAGAATTATAGTATGATAGAATTGGCTGCGGAGCAAGTTCGTGTAGTCATTGATGAGCATACTTTTTCGGGTGATAATTTTGTTCACCATGCGGCACGGTATTAGCATTGTCCATAGCTTGTTAATGTCATACTAGTATGTACATTATTTTACATATGTAACCTCGGAGTTGTTTACGATCTTCGGTTCTCCAGCATTTAAATGTCTTGATTATCAAGTAATGGGGTGAGATCAAATAACGATTAAGGTTATTTGCTTCAATATATAGCTACAGTGTAGCTAGCTAGGGGTCTGATCGGTAAAATTAGTTGTAGTATTACACGTAGTTGTTAACATTTCTTGTGATTGGTAGTTACTAGTTAGTGCTTGTTAGTGATTATGTGAAATCGAATAGAATCCAACCCGTATATTTATAAGATTCAAGATTCAATTAATGATGTATTTTAATCCATTTCGCAAATCTAAAGCATGTGACGCGCTTTGATTTGCCAAACACATACAATAATAATTAAGTTATTAACGAGTACTTCCACTACTATAACATCTCTTAAACAAAAAGTTGAACTAATCCGTCATCAAGCTTCTTTTTTTTATCGTAACCCCATGTCAAAGAAGGTGACCTTTAGGGTGATTAAAATAATCCTAAAATACGATCACGGATGCTACATAAATGAGACGAAGAAGTGTATGCAATAAGCTGAATATTTTCGTGGATGTGCCAAAGCTCCATTGAAAGGTACGTATACACTTCATAATTCTCTCTCTTTCTCCTCATTTCTTTTTTTTAACGTAGATGCATGTATGAGTCATCTTGTTTATATATCGACCACTGCATTTCCCAAAGCTTATACACGGAGTAGCATTTATTAACAATGTCGGTTTCTCTACACTTGTTGTTGAACCATCACTCTACTCTACTCTAATCATCATCTTCTTCTTCACTCTTCTTATAAATACAGAGTTGTTGACATTTCTAGGAGAGATAGAGTGTGAGGGGCCTCGTAAATTAATAACCAACAAAAAACAGGAAGAAATCTTGAAGAAGAAGAAGAAGAAGAAGAAGAAGAGACAAAAAAAGTGGGTTTAAACTTATTGATGGATATGTCTTCACCAAATTCTGATCATCTCTGGTTTGCAGAACTTGTAAGTGACCCTTTTCAATTCGTTCACTCTTTTTTGTTCTCATTAGATAATGTTACTTTTTCGGTGTCTGTTTTCGTTTGTTAATGTTTTGTTTTGAATTCTTTTCGTATATCCAAACCTTAAGTCGTAACATTATAAATGTGACAGAAGCGGACAAGTATTATGTTCGTTGTAACTGTTTTTATGTGTTCATGTTGGCTGTCAGGGACGGAGCCAGGAAAGAAAGTTGAGGGGGGCTCATAGACTAATGTGTGTTTTGTTTGATTTTATATTGTTCGTGATATGATAAAGAAATTGTTGATAAAATTCTAACGTAACATGATAATATAACCCGTGAGGGAAAAAAATTATTCAATATTAGTCACAATTGTTATAATTATTAATAAAGAATAATAAGAAAAACCATTATGGAGAAAAAAAGATCAAAAGAAAACTATGACTCTATGAGTGATCGAAAAAATGAAGAAATGAAGCAAATTAAACTTTTGGTACAAGAGAAAAACACGACAAAAAAAGAAAATATGAAAATAAATGGATTATTAAAAACACGACAAAAAAAAGAAAATATGAAAATGAATGAATTAAATAAACCCCAACATAGCTCCGTCCCTGTATGGCTGTTGCTCTTTTCCCCTGGTACATGTGTGTCGTTTCAGTACAAACTGAGATTTACACATGCAATCATGCATGTAATGAACTTTTTTGTACCTATTCATATGCACTTGAGTACTTGACTTAACAGTACTTGTTCTCTTCAACTTGTTAGTGTTTATTCCTTATTACTAGTATGAACTAGTATATAATTATAACTAGTTTCGAGTAAGACCGTTTTACACTGCTTAGAGAGTTTCCGAGACATGCTATGTGCTGCATAGTGCAAGTCAGCAAGTGTGCAACATTGTCAAGGCAAAGTTTTTTTTTCTTTTTTTCTTTTTTTCTTTTCTTGGGTTCGGATCAGAATCTCATTGCCATTTGGATCACGAACAAATTTGTTTTAATTTGTTACTTACACCATTATTTAGTTCTCATTGATTTCTGAGGTTTTAGGTTTTGGTATTTTATCTTAACATTTTTAAGGTACTTAATACTCCGTATTTGCTAGCCCCATAGTAATGGGTTTAGCAAACCTCTTAATTAAAAGGGTATTTACTTTACACTAGTCTACTATCATTAAATTTTAAGGACACTATTGCCCATTTGCCCTCCAAATTTATATTTTGGGATTTCTTACTATAATTTTCCTTTGAGATAAAATTAATGTTAACTAGTGGGAGGGTTGAAAGTGAGTGTCAATAGTTCTCTAATTTTTACATCCCTTTCTGTAAGAAAATGTATGTCATTCTCACTCGTGAAAAATTACGACTCTAGAGTATAAAATCAATGTAGGAAATGTAAAAACCAAAGTGCCAGTTGCATTCGTCAATTAAATCTCTGAAAGAGTTCGTAATCGAGAGTTTGTAAGCTTACGTGACTACTGATATATGTGAGATCGAATAAAAAAAATACAGAGTAACGTAATTTTTCAAGCACACACCAAATTTCAAGTCACATTTGGACATGAAATGTACGTTAGAAAATTTTCTTGATGGAAGAAAATTGGAATTGGACATAAATTCAATAATGTGAAATAACTCAGGAATTGTTAACATTAGCTACTACTAGAAATTTTGTTGAAACTTTATTTAATTTTATGTATCAATTGGACTGCAAATGATACAAATGACAATAATACTCCGTATTAATTTTTAGTTTATGTACTTAAGGACTACCTGAAAGTGCGTGATCTTGATTCTGAAGAATCGTCCTTATGTGTGTAAAAAAATTGTTTAAAGGACGTAATAATTAATACGGAGTATTCAAGATTTTGCGCTGGATATTCTTGAGTCCTGAGTTCCAGACAAATATTTAATACTGAAAATGTAGTGATGAATAAGTTGGTGGATCTCGTCTAGCTTCCTTCCAAACGATCTGCATTTACATGTGCACTGCGGAAAACCAGAGTTTATTAATTTTATAATTAAACATGCATGGGTAATGCATGGAGTTTAAAACTCAATTATTATGAACAGAAACCAAATTATTAGTAAGGTAGTTAGGTAGTGCAGGAAACTGACTTAATAAAACCTAATTATACCAAGATTAACAACTAATCATGGCCTTATTATGTACTCCGTAGCTCAGCAATACTCTAAATAGCACCGTTGTCGCCTAGCCGACAAGGTAATTAATTAGCTAAACCAACTGGTGATTAAATAATAATGACAAACGTTAAAAAATACTATAGCTCATTGCAAAGCGTTCGTCCCAAATAAATCGTAGACTTCTCAAACTATGTTTTTACAACCCTGGACATCAAATGCGAGATTTACCTACATCAGTGAATACTTTACTGAGCAAAGTACTCCTATATAATTTTACGATAACGAAAGTGGTGCCCGAGTCAATATCACAGAGTTAATCAGTGAAATGCTATTATCGAGTGCTATTTGATGGTAATGGACACTAATTTATGTCCAAATCTGTCAGAGTCGCCGTGGGCCCATATCGAACCCCCTCGTGGAAGACTAGCTCACAAGTTGGTGGGGTTCCATCCTAAAACCAATTGGCAATAGGAGGACTGGAGGAGTAACCCACCACCTTATAAATTAGTCCCCAATCTTCTATTTCTCCAATGTGGGAGACTGATGGTTAGGACACCCACAATGGTCTTATACTTCAACAAAATCACACATTGTAATTGGGTTATGGTTTTGTTTTGTTTGAACAAGTCGTACGTAGACTCGTAGGAAAAGGACAGCTCTACATTAAAGTGTGTTCGTGTTGGTAGACTGGTAGTTACTAGGAAGTCGTGTTTTGGAAGTATTTGGAACTAATCTTTCCAATAATAACGCCATAATAATGGTAGTACTACACTACTACCTACTACCAACTCAGATTCACCAATGTTCATCACATGTAACACGACATTTAAAATAGATCGTTAATTTTATGTTTTTTTGGCCCTAGCCCAGACTTGTCACACGGTCTTGAAAAGAGCCCACATTCCAAAAGTGGGTCCAATGATTTTCCATTAAACATCTGGTCAAAAGTTCGGTTTTTACTCGTGAAAATGAATCAACCAATATTGAAAATAAGGGTACCTTTTTATCGAAGATGGGAGCAAATAGGTCAATTCTATTCCGCCACTGTTCACCCTCATTTATCTTAAAACTAATTGTTATAGAATTTTGCGGGTGCTCGACAAGCGCCATAAGTACCTTCTTTGTTTAGAATAGAAATGTTTAGAATAAACTTTTGCAAGATTTGAGGTTGCTTCGTTTTAGTACAACAATATATGAACGTTGAAGTGAACCTTATGTACGTATGTAGTTGATTAGTATGGGTAGCAGTAATAGCGAAATTGTAGTTTTAAGATGATTCGACTAACATGAATTGTCATTTACTTTATGAAATTGTCAATGAAAACGCGGAAACTAATTGGTAAATTCGTGATGTATCACCAGGAGGATGTGGATGATCCAATGCTGCTGCAAGAATTCGTGGGGGACTGTTTTATTGATTACCCACCAGAAAGCATGACATCCCTAATGAACGAGCAGGAGCTGCATTACACTCTTTCTGCAGGCTCAGAATGCAACTCATCAACAGCAGCGGGCGAAATCAGCAACACCGGCACCAAACGCCAGAAGCCGTGTAATGACTCTCCATCCAGCCCTAACAACAACAGTAACAGCAATGCTGAGTCCAACCAGCATTCCCCTGCGCAGCAACAACTCAGTCCGAGTCCTGAGGAAGCCGACAACCTCCCTGTCACCCCCAAGGTCACTAAGAGACCCAGGAGGCTTCCTGATCAATGTCAAAATCATATTATAGCTGAAAGACAACGCCGTCAGAACCTCAGCCAGCGTTTTATTGCGCTGTCTGCTCTCATCCCCGGCCTTAAAAAGGTACAACTTCTGATCTGAATGGTTCTGCTGTGTCTGAATTCTGATCACAGTCGTTCTTGGTGAAATTCATATGTTACTGAGTTGAGTTTATTCAGCTGTTCTTTATCTGATTATATGTACTTTCTTACGTTCAGATGGATAAAACATCAGTTCTTGGCGAGGCTATAACCCACATGAAAGAGTTGAAAGAAAGAGTCAAGAGCCTAGAGGAGGAGAATACTAGAAGAGCTTTTGATTCCGTTGTGGTGGTGCAGAGGTCTCGAGTAGTAGTCGAGAATGAGATAAACTCGTCCACTAGCAACGACAGTCACCCTACCGGACTAACCCAAGACGAGCAATTCCCTGAAGTTGAAGCTCGATTTTCTAACAGAATCGTCTTAATTAAGATTCATTGTCAGATGCGTGCTGGTGTTCTCCCTAGGATTCTCACTCAGATTGAGAATCTTCATCTTGCAGTCACTAACACCAGTAGCATGCCGTTCAACAACAATACTCTTGATATGACAATCATGACTCAGGTAATTTCTTTGATCTTATAATTTGCCATTCAATATAAATTTTCATAATGTCAGGGGTTGTACTTCTGATGTGCAATCTATGTTACTCGTACTCTTCATATTTTGCTAATGTATCGGACCCTGGATACTCGGATACATGGCCTTGAACACTGACTCTTCATTTTTCTTCCTAATGCATGTATCCTTGTACCCGAGTATTAGCAACATAGTGTACAATTTACTGGTTTCTGTATCACCAAGTCACTAACTCTATTGTCGATTTTACAGATGGAGCCAGAGTTCGACATGAGACCACAGGAAGTCGTTGCAAGTCTTCGTTCGATCATCTAGTACGTAGATAGTGCCTAGTTTATGTCTGTCTACAGTCTACTCCGCTCTTCAGTTTGCAAAACTGTTTTTCTGAATGAAATAAATTTGTTTTGCATCTGTAACTCAATGTGAGCGTAGTTTTTTGTGTCCTATCTATATATAGACGGTACATTATGTTATAGATCGCTTCTTAGAAATGATCGTTTGATTGCTCCAAAATGGAAGAACCCACCCCTCGGTATGTTGAATGGTTTCCGAGCACCCCAAATGCTACTGTAGAGAATACTTTCATCCGCGAAACAATGATCGACTAATATTGCACTGATGCCGGGTTTGATGAATCAGGGGGAAGAGTACGGATTCTACAACCGATTCTAGGGGGGGTTGCGGAACATGTGTGGAATGGGGTTTATGGGCCTAAAAAATGTAACCAAACAATAGGAACAAGTTTCTTTAAATCAAACCTCATTCTTGAATCCCTTATTTCCTGAACCAAACGGGGCCTTAGTGGTAACGAGTTCCCGCCTCTGGCCAAGTAATGGAGGGGTTAAATCATAGATGTATACAAGCGAATATTATCAGATAAATCATATCCATACCTCTAGCAAAATGCTAGTAGAATTTGCATTTACAAACTCCTTATTCACAATATGAAAAGCATAGACGGTGTAGCGAGTCCTTAAAGTTATTTCATTTGTATAAGGAAAAAATGAGTTCTTAACATGAACTCTTGGGAAACACATTAGAATAAGCGTTCTCTATTTCTTTGCGGATTTCAAATTATGTGAGAAATTACTCGGAAAACATTTCAGATATGAAATTAACGAAGAGATCGTAAATAACGTCGTCTGCACCGTTGGGCCGCCCCTTAGACCAGCCTTCCTGGCCCCTATACGGGCTACTGGGAGCATTAAGGGTTGTTTAATCCATTTCTTATAAACGTAGACCCGTCCCACTTAGCTCATTGGGCTAGGTTATCAATTAACAAGTCCAAAAACATTATCTGACACACGATCTCGTATCGAACACGTTTAAGGTCCAATAATGCTAAAACAGAAAACAAAGATATGCTACCAAAAACTACAGCAACACATTTAAACATTGCATTGCATATTTGCATGTATCGAATGGGACATAATCCCACATGTCTCTCATAATTCAATATTCAAGGTCACAAATTGTGCAAATAATTTCAGAGTTGTTTCTTTCGCTGCTCCAGTATATGGAATTCTGTATTATATGTAAGTAACTCTGCAATTCGCACAAAATGTACTAAAAAAAATGTAAATAATCTTATATGACCTGTTCCTTTTGCTGCTCCATTATAGGCATTGTATACATCTATATGTACCAAAGCAAAATTAACCTCTTAAGAAAGAATCAAAGGACATCGACCAACCGGCATGCCAAGGGAAACAAAAATATATGTATCATTGTAATCATAGTTCTCTTGGAAATTCAGTTTCACCTAAGTTAAGGAAGAAATTGGAGTTTTATCATGTGTTTCATGGACACACGTTAGAAAAAACCGAATTTTAAATAAAAAAAAATTGAACTTTTAAAAAAAAATCTCCCACAAATAATGGTGTCGTAACTTTAAACGAGCTGAGAAAAATGAAAAGTCCACTTCGGAAGTCGTAGGCCCGTAATAAAATTGGGACAATACGGTAGATGGGCTGGTCCCCTGCAAAACCCATATAGAAGATGGAGTTATTTAATGAATCAAGTTGGACCACTTTGAGGAATTCCCCAACAGATCAATCAGTACTTAGTGTCATGCTTAAGCAAACCCATGGGCCTCTTGAACAGTCACACTCCCACCAAACTAACCTGCCAAAATGGTTGGATACGATTCATACGAAACCTAAACGTTCGGTTTGAATTACTCTCATATATATTCAGAGCCGATCACTGTAAAATGATCCTTGAGTAAACAAATGGAGTAATTTGTCGGTGTTTCGTGTTTCCTCATCTTAGGGGAAGCTCAATCTATCGCTTTGAACTGCGCAAATTATACCATGCTCCCGGGAGCACAAGGAGCATGGTGGTCCTCCTCACAATAAAAGAGTGGGGACCACACTTAAAATGATTTTTCATTTTTTAATATGTGGTCCCCACTCATCTATTGTGAGGAGGACCACCATGCTCCTTGTGCTCCCGGGAGCATGGTATAAGCACTGCTTTGAACTGTATGGCTACTTATGAAAGAGCTGTTGATTTGAAGTGATCGAGTGTTTTACACCATCTAATATGTGATCGAGTCGATCATTTTGACGTTTATGATAGTCTAATATCTTATCAAGCATAGACGATGGTTAAACGAGTCTTGACCATTTAATGCATTAACAACAGTCGTATGTGAATTTATAGTAAGGTTATCCAAGGGGCTATGATTTCCAAAATGCAGCAATACTCTGATTTCCCTATCAACATTTAAACACTAAAACGCCCACATACACACAGAAATATAGACATAAACTCATAAGGTACCCAGTTACCCAATCCACCGGCTTCAGTTAATGTGATATACCCATGGATTTGCTCAAGATCAGGGCAGAGATCGGAGGAGAGACTTCTTTTGCAGTCCTCTATCACTTAGGTCACTATCCTACAATCCACTAGCCACTCACCAATCCCCATCTTTTACTTTATAGGATACCACTACATATTTGGAAATAGTTAGCCTCCTATATTATATTTTGTTTTCGTATATCCCGCAAACTAGAGGTGATGTTTGCTATAAGCTGCACTGTAACAATTCCGTGAACAACAAATGTAATTAGGAAAAATGACACATTACCCTCGCCCGCCCATTGTACAAGAACTAGTAGAAATAGTTGCCCCTCGGGATTTTAGTACAATGTGAAACTAGTCATTCAGAATCGTAGGAATACTAATCAGATTGAAACTTAACTAGTTTGATCATAAACCAAATCAATTAATCCAATCGCATTTGTCTATTGTAAAGCCAGTCTCGAGTTAAATCTCACAAGTCACAACGTAAATCGACACTACTCCATAAATGTTACTAGTACATTGAGATCCCAATTTAAATCTTTACCCCTCCATTACACCAAACCAAACTTGGATGCTTTTGTTTCTCAACTGTTGAGGAAGACCATTAGATTCGCAAATTATATGGTACACCACGGTGCACAATGCGCATGGTGCACCTCCTCACAATAGAGGAGTAGAGACCACACTTAGAATAATTTAAATTATTGTAAGTGTGGTCCCTACTCCTCTATTGTGAGGAGGTGCACCATGGGCATGGTACACCGTGGTGTATGGTATAAACACTCGATTAGATTACAAGAAAAATATAAAACAGTAGGACGGAGGCGGGGCCCATGTACAAATAATTGGCATTTATCAAAGCGTAATCAGGTAGGACCCAACATACTTCCTTTTCACCATTTTGTCCTTAATCATACCCTCGTCTCATCCCCACAAAGCGGTGCTTTTCAATGGGGAAATCGCCCAACAAGAGGGGTATTTCAGTAAATTAAACAGATTGAACAAAGCCCAACTGTAGAAGGCACCCTAGAAGTGGGACAGTATATCCTCTGCAACGAGTCCTACAGTTATACTGTTGTCGCACTCTTGAGCGTGGAACCCTTGTTTGGCGTTTCGCACCCAAATGACCCATGAGCCCGAGCCCACACCACCTCCTTCTGATGATCTGCTTCGCTGTTACCTGCAAACTGCGCCAGAATATACGTTCCGATGAGGGAATGTAATAATCCCATACATTCAAGGGTATAACGGACAATACCCTATTACCGATTTCTAATTTTTTTTTAAATCTGTTTAGCGCTCCAACTAATTCTTTTGGTACCGAAATCAAGTCGCTTGACGTGAACATTTTGAGTGGTGGTACTAAGAACGAGTGGAAGTATAAATAATCTTCGTCTTGCGAATATTGTAGCGATTTGAGGCTTATATGAGTATATGACCAATACGAATACTCATTCCCTTTCAATTCAGACTAACTCATATTAAGACGAATTCTAAATGTTTGTAAAATTTTGAGATGATGGTACTTCTCGTCTAATTCGCTTAAATAAGCTAAATCAAACACATTCAAAATAGCAAAACACATACTCCTAATAAGAAAGGAGAAATCACATATTGGTGGCATGCATGTGTGATGTGTGGGATGACACCAGAGTTGTTGGGAAAAAAACAGGATATACTTAGCAAAGACTCATCTAAATATGTGTAGTGGTAGTCAAACATATTTGACCGTCTCTATCACCATCAAGATTCATCATCAATCATCCAAACGCATATTATTACTATGGTTAATTATTACGGGCTTTACGGCCCAACTTTTACCGACTAATTCCGACTCACTCCACTACTACACTCTTTCATTCATTGGAAACTTTCTCATCCATATTCAACAATTGCTATTCATCAATCATCAATATATAAACTTAATTTTGTAATTTATAAAAGAAAAAAAAACGAAGGACTTCGTTTTTTTTTGTGAAAGGTAAGCGTACAAAAATAAAGGTGAAGTTAGGTGATACCCTAGAAACCCTTCTTTTCAAGGTATCACCTAACTTATCCGAATTGAAGTAATTGTAAGAGCACAAACACACAATAAAATATAGATAGAAAGAATAAAAAGTCGTAAGAGTAATAATAATTTTGATCAGTTTATATATAAGAACGTTAAGATTAATTACCAACGTACTATTCGCAACGTAACTAAATCAGGATACAAGATATTGAAATACACTCCCAAATCCTAATGTCTATTCCTAAACTATAATACGTAATTGTAGCTATACCTAATTTACACATATTCATTGCCAACAATATACCAAAAAATACTCCCTCCATGCCAAAATATATGACGTTTTCAAGTTACGAGGCAAGTTTTGACTTTCAATTTCATGAAAAAATATCTTGTCAAAAATTATAAAAATTATACCATTGGATTCGTTATGAAATATAGTTTCACATGATCATAATTTCATAATTTTTACCCTTATATTTTGAGAGATATCGAAGTTCAAAGAAGTGTCTCGTAACTCGAAAACGTCATATATTTTGAAATGGAGGGAGTATGATTATGTATTCATGTTGATTGACTTATTACCTTGTTAAGTAGAACACTGACCTAAATTAAAATAGAACACTATAACCTCGTGAAACTAATGTGACCAAAAACTTACAATTCATACGTAATTAAAACGCCAAACATGGAGAATAAAGATACCATCAAAATATGACTACACACCAAATAAATTAAAACACATCACAAAAATGATGCATGTTTAGCTAAAGAAGGATTACATTTCTAAATAATCTACATGTGATGACAATTCCTTCTACTGCACATGTTATTACCTAATGCACTGTGATATAATATAAGCGATGTTAAGTTTTAATTAACTTTTCAAATTCCCCTGCTTTGGTAACTTATATAGCTAAATTGATCAACCATTTTAGCTAAAAAAGATCATATTCTTAATAATTTTAGGGTATGAGGTCTCATTGTTCTACTCCATTCATTTTACTAAAAAACGAAACAATGTAAACTCAATTAATTTTACCTTGTCTAGTTCACTTGCTTTAATACACCTATCTAGCTTAAAATGGACCATATTTCCACAAATTTCTGCATGCATATTCTTTCTTCTACTAATCACAATACTCCATAGATAGTAATAAAAACAACCAAAAAGTAGTCACAAATTTACCTTGTCCATTCTAACCACTCATCCTAGTTAACATGTCAATATAATCTCAATCAAACTCTACAACACATATAATATCCAACTTGCGAAAACTACACATACAATTCCGAAACAAAGAACATCTATCCCGTAGGGCGTAGACGAACTCGTATAACTTGAAAACAAAAAGAAGAAACTCAATAAGAAGACATATAACAATGTACTCTACTACTTCGTATGAAACTTTTGGCCAAATGATCAAATTGGTATATAAAAATACACCCAAATACCAGATTGGTATAAAAAAAACTTGAAGAGTCATATTGGTATATAAATAAACAACAAGAGTCAAATAAGCCTATTTTTTCCCCAAAGTTGAAAAATCGACACAAAAAATTAATTTTTATTTTCAAAAATAAGAAAAATGATATTATACTAAATTATAAAATATTTTTCAAGGTACAACTTATTCTTGTAAAAATAGTAGAAAAATGTTTTTCATATTTTTGAAAAAAAATAAGCAATTATTTTTGTCGATTTTTCAACCCCGACAAAAAGTTAGACTTATTTGACTCTCTTGACATTTTTTTTATACCAATTTGTCTCTTGAAGTTTTTTTTATACCAATTTGTCTCTTGAAGTTTTTTTTATACCAATCTGGCATTTAGGTGTATTTTTATGTACCAATTTGGTCATTTGGCCTGAAACTTTTAGGTAAGAAGCAAAATATACTTATGGTCCATTTTGTTAGAGAAATTGCAACTCCTAACCGAATAAAGACAAAAAACCCTTCTTATCCCCAAAAAAATAAAAAAATCAAAAATCAAAAATGAAAAAAAAGACAATAAATAAAATAAAAACCCCAACACACAAACACACAATCTTCACCTTCACTCTCTCTACTCACTCCCTTCTCCTACTTCTCAACTTCCGCCGTCCCTCTCTCTTCTCTCAACCAAAACTTCACCAAGAATTTTCATTTCGTCCAAAAATAATAATAAAAAAAATGCGGATTCTTCTGCTACTCCTACTTCTCCTTCATCTTCACCTTCACGCTACCAATGGCGGCAGAGTATTACCAGAGTACAAAGCTTTACTCGGCATTAAATCAACCATTTCAGACGACCCACAAAACTCTCTCTCCACGTGGCTCCCTTCCACCAACCACTGCACTTGGTCTGGTGTCACGTGCTTCCGACGCGCCGTCGTCGGCCTCGATATCTCCGGTATGAATCTCACCGGTATTCTTTCCCCAGATATCGGCTTCTTACACAACCTAGTCAACTTCTCCGTCGCCTCCAACACCTTCTCCGGCAAGATTCCGGCGAGTCTCTCCCTCCTCACCGAACTCCGGTACCTCAACCTCTCCAACAATATCTTCAACGAGACGTTTCCCCCGGAAATGTCCTCGTTGAAGAAGTTGCAAGTGTTGGACTTGTACAACAACAACTTCACGGGCCCACTTCCGGTAGAAGTCTCCGAAATGCCGGAGCTTCGTCATCTCCACCTTGGCGGGAACTATTTCTCCGGCGAGATCCCGCCGGAGTACGGACGGTGGGACCATATCGAGTACCTTGCCGTTTCCGGTAACGAACTCGCCGGAAAAATCCCGCCGGAGATCGGAAACCTCACAAGTCTCAAAGAGCTTTACATCGGTTACTACAATGCGTATACAGGAAGTATCCCGCCGGAGTTCGGGAACTTAACGAGTCTTATCCGTTTCGACGGTGCAAACTGTGGAATCTCAGGCGAGATTCCGTCGGAGTTAGGGAATCTTAACAACCTTGATACTTTATTCCTACAAGTGAACTCTCTCTCCGGCTCACTTCCGGCGGAGTTAGGTCACATGAAGAGCTTAAAATCACTTGACTTGTCCAACAATATTCTCTCCGGGGAGATCCCTGACTCGTTCGCGGCACTAAGTAACTTAACTCTGTTAAATTTATTCCGTAACAAACTCCACGGCGCGATTCCCGACTTTGTCGGAGAGTTGCCTGCTTTGGAGGTGTTACAGCTTTGGGAGAATAACTTCACTGGAAGCGTACCGGAGAAGCTAGGTAGCAATGGTCAACTCCAGCTGCTAGATCTTTCCTCCAACAAACTTACTGGCAGACTCCCGCCTGATTTGTGTAACGGTAATAAGTTACAAACTTTAATTACCCTCGGTAACTTTTTGTTTGGTCAAATTCCTGAGAGTTTAGGGAAGTGTGAGTCACTAGGGAGGATTAGAATGGGTGAGAATTTCTTAAACGGGTCGATACCCGATGGGTTATTCGGGTTGCCGAAGTTGACACAGGTGGAGTTACAGGATAACTTGCTTACCGGTGGGTTTCCGGATACTCGTGGGTCAGTTGCGGTGAATTTGGGTCAAGTATCTTTGTCGAATAACCAGCTTTCGGGCCCGCTTCCGGGGTCGATTGGGAAGTATTCCGGTGTTCAGAAGATGATGTTGGATGGAAATAAGTTCAGTGGGAGGATTCCGGCGGAGATTGGGGAGTTGCAGCAGTTGTCTAAGATTGATTTTAGTGGGAATAAGTTTGATGGTAGTATTCCGGCGGAAATGAGCAAGTGTAAGTTGCTGACTTTTGTTGATTTGAGTAGGAATCAGTTGAGTGGGAAGATTCCTAAAGAAGTTACAGGTATGAGGATATTGAATTACTTGAATATTTCAAGGAATCATTTGAGTGGTAATATTCCAGTCTCAATTTCTAATATGCAATCTTTGACTTCTGTTGATTTTTCGTATAATAATTTCACTGGATTAGTACCTGGAACTGGTCAGTTTAGTTACTTTAATTACACTTCATTTGTGGGTAATCCGGATCTTTGTGGACCGTATTTGGGTCCGTGTAAGTCCGGGTTGGTTGATGGTCCTCACCCTGCTCATGTTAAGGGGTTGTCTGCTTCATTGAAGCTGCTGTTGGTTATTGGGTTGTTGGTTTGCTCCATTGCGTTTGCAGTGGCGGCGATTATCAAGGCTCGCTCGCTTAAGAAGGCGAGCGAGTCTCGTGCTTGGAAGCTGACCGCGTTCCAGCGGTTGGATTTCACTGTGGATGATGTGTTGGATAGTTTGAAGGAGGATAATATAATTGGGAAGGGTGGTGCTGGGATTGTTTATAAGGGTGTGATGCCGAATGGGGATAGTGTGGCTGTTAAGAGGTTGCCTGCGATGAGTCGGGGTTCGTCTCATGATCATGGGTTTAATGCTGAGATTCAGACCTTAGGGAAGATTAGGCACAGGCACATTGTTAGGTTGTTGGGTTTTTGCTCGAATCACGAGACTAATTTGTTGGTGTATGAGTACATGCCGAATGGGAGCTTGGGGGAGGTGATCCATGGCAAGAAAGGTGGCCATTTGGTTTGGGATACTAGGTATAAAATCGCGGTTGAGGCAGCTAAGGGGCTTTGCTACCTCCACCATGACTGCTCGCCACTGATTGTTCATCGCGATGTTAAGTCCAACAACATCCTACTCGATTCCAGCTTTGAGGCTCATGTTGCTGATTTCGGCCTCGCAAAGTTCTTGCAGGATTCAGGCACTTCTGAGTGTATGTCTGCCATTGCTGGTTCCTATGGTTACATTGCCCCAGGTATAATGATTACTGCAATCTCATACTTATTCAGATTAAGTTAACTTGTTCTGTTACAAATTGGTCATTAGTTCATTACATTTACATTTTGTCAAAGTACATGAATTTATGCCTGCTATTTGACTGGTGTATCATTACTATTGTGTGCAATGTTTTTGCTTATGTTTGGTTGTTGCTGTAGCCTTTTTGACTTCAATTCGTAGGCGAAATTATTAGTGTTTCCTCACTTTTACCTAATGGTTGTTCAAATCATTCAATCGCTTTCGAATGCTTTGGAGTGTGCTTTAGCTTCTAACAAAGATCCACTAATGATCATGCTTTTGGAATTAATTGTTTGTTAAGTACTTGTTTCAAATGATTATTAAATATGTGATTTTGTAGGCCTTTAAAGTTTTAGTACGTCACTAATATCTTGTTGAATTTGAATAATTCACAAATTTCCATTTTAAAGGAAATCCAATTTCTCGTAGTGTACTGTACTCGATAGTAGTTATATTCAACAAACATAATCATCCATATCCATTTGCTAGCAAACAAACAAGAACTCAATTGAAGGACTCTTGTGTCTTTGGTATAGCTTTTGTTTGGCTTTGTACTGGTAGCTAATTGTTAAAGTTTTCGCTAATTTGATGCAGAGTACGCCTACACATTGAAGGTCGATGAGAAGAGTGATGTATACAGCTTCGGTGTGGTGCTGTTGGAGCTCATATGTGGTAGAAAGCCAGTTGGAGAGTTTGGGGATGGTGTTGATATCGTTCAGTGGGTGAGAAAACTGACAGACGGTAACAAGGAAGGAGTCCTTAAGGTCCTGGATCCTAGACTTTCCTCAGTTCCAATCCATGAGGTGATGCATATGTTCTACGTTGCCATGCTCTGTGTTGAGGAACAGGCAGTGGAGCGACCTACAATGAGGGAAGTGGTTCAAATTCTCTTGGAAATCCCGAAGCCACCCAATGCCAAGCAAGGAGACTCATCTCCCTCAGACTCTCCCCAACAAAACAACGACATCACAGCTACCTCTCCATCAAAGCCTACCAAGGAATCGAAAGAAAACCAGCCACCACAAACTTCGCCACCACCCGACCTACTTAGCATTTAGTGTGTCTGCCTGCCTGCCTACGTGTGCGTGCGCGTTATATAGTCAATTTTAGATTGTCCCTCTCAGGAATCAATGAATTGTGAGTAGCTTGATTTTCAGGGTTTGCTAGGAAGATTTGGTTTGTGCTAACTTTGAAGGGGTCTTAAATGTGTTGCTTCAAAAATTTTCTGGGTTGTACAGTTGTGTATTGGTTGGGTTAAAAAGTATGCAATCTTAGTGTCACCTTCAAGAGTTACTGTTTTTTACCCTTTGCAGTACTTCCCTTTGTTATTTTTTTTTCTTTTCTTTTTACTGCAAAATGCAACTGGTTTTTCTGGATGCCAACTGCTCTGAATTACTACTACCAGTAACAGTACAAGTTTCTGGTGCTGAACTTTGGTCAGTGTAAAAATGTCCACAAACACTCAGAAAATCATAATGAGTCAGCCCAGTGTACTATTTATATGAGGTCTCATAATAAAGAGTGGTCTTTTCTTCAAGGTGGAGTTGTTGAGACTCTTTTACTAGCCAGCTGTTGTTTCAACTTTCAACATTGATGTTTTTGTATTGTAGTGTTAGTTACCCACATTTTAATCTAATTTTTATGTTGGTCCTTACTCCATACAAGTGATACAACTATACAAGTGATAGGAATTTGATTTGCGCCATCCGATGTAGTTGTAGAATACAATCTTTATGCAGACGAGTTTTAAACATAGATCATGAGTTAGAATGAGTGCGCTCTTTCAACGAACTTACTGATCATCGAGCCGACGGTAATTTGCATTGATTAAGTGAATCCACAATATAATAAGAGTGTGATTTAGAAAATTAAAGTGGGATGTTAGGCCCAAGATTTGGTTTAATTAAGAGTAGCATGTTCCTCGGAGAAGAGTGATTAAAAAGATTGAGAGCAGTGCCTATCAATTACCAAGACAGTGGGGTTCTCTGTGTTCCCTGGAAAAGATGAGGATTTGGGGAAATTTTGAAGACTCCTTTGCTTTTCTGGCACTTTCGACATTTAGGGTTCCTAATTGTAGAATTGGTACACTGTGTAGTGGGTAGTCAACACTGTCATATGCCTTGAACTATGCTACATTCAAAGTTGGCCCCTCTATTTTTTTTTCTCAATAGATAATACTCCGTACGAAAAGATCATAACTTTGATTCTCTAACAAAGGAATTAGTGCTAGATCTTGTTCTTCTTGGAAGGATTTTGAGATATCGGGTGATACTGATCATGGTACATCAACAACTAAAACATTTTTCGAGTTTAGCTACGTAGAGAACTTAATAAGGTTTTTGAATTGGTGCGAAAGTTACATAAATTTTGTACCACCGGGTGATACAAGTAGCTATTCACCGTTAAAGCACGGCTTTAGATGTGATCACATTCCGGTAACATTGATTTGAGATATTGTCTAGTGAGATGATCAACCGCGATCATTGATGGCTATATCAACAATTTTGAATGATTTTATTAGTCGAGTCAATTGACATATGCAGATCATTCAATTCGCAAAGGCAGAGATTAGAATAACCACAATTCGAATCTAGGCTGATCATATATGTTGATGTACATAGATAGAAATGATAAAATGGTGTCCTTTCTGCCTCCTAGATAGAGAACTAATTGTTGTAAATGAACGGAAATCAAATCGACCAACTCACCTAAAGGATAGCACTAAACAAATTAAAGTGTCAAAAAAGTGAATGTGACATAAACATATTTGAATTTGGCTTTTGCAAAAGTAGAATAACATTGACATCTTTGCACATGGAGTACGTATGGTATATAACATTGTAACTGTATGCTTGTGGAGATTATAGTTTAGAAAGACTATGTCCCATACAAGAGAGGTCAGGCTTGTTGAAATCACTCGTGTCCCATTCAATTAGCTTTACTTCATTTACAAACGCGAGTCATATTGTACTCGATACCTCTTCTTGAGCACCGACTAAGGAGTACTTTTCTCGAGCTACTCCTCGATTAGTAGGAGTAAGTGAGTAACATACATTTAGTTTTGCATATGTAAGCGAATGCCCGCCCTATTTACAGTCGAATCATCGATTCTAGCAACAAGAGTTAGATGCTTAAGTGATGGTTGTTACATGTTGATCAGTTGATGGCATATCGTGTTGGACGTCCATACCAACAGACAAACATTAAAGATGTATGTGTTCATATTATTAACATGGGGCGTTTTTGTAAAAATCTTGCGTAGCACTCAAAAATTAAATGAAATGGTGTATGGTGAAATCAAATCATTTGACTGTTTAACCTAAGAAATAGAAGTGATTTGACAAGGTACGCCAATCTGATTAGACGATGGAGAAATGCAACCTGATCTGATCATGCAATTGAGCTCGTAGACTTATTTCTTACCTAATTTTCCGTGTTCTTTGATTGATTGTTCGCTGCAATGCTATGTTCCGCAGCAAGACATTCAAGCTTCAGAGTTCAGACTTTAATCGTGTAGCTTAATGCTTAGCTTTCTCCATGCATTTATGGAGGTTGCAAATCAAATACACGAATGATACTAAGGTGCCGTTTGGATACACTCGGGAAGTCGGAATTCCCATGTGTTTGCAAATCCTAGGAATTAAGAAAGTATGGGAATTGGGGAAATTTGTTTGGATGAACAAGGGAATTCAATTACCATGGGAATTTCTACTTACCAAGCCCCCCCTAGGTAATTAAATTCCCACACTTTGGAGGAATTGGAAATGCCCGGGAATTTCCAATTCCTACACTTTATGGTAACCAAACAACTCAAGATAATTCAATTCCCAGAAAAATAAAATTCCTACAGTTTTTGAGGGTATCCAAACGACACCTAAAGGTCTAGAGGATTTCATTTGAGATGTACACACCCAATAATCTCGAATTTAATCCATCGTACATTTTCCAACTTTTAATAAACCGGCTTGCAGGCCCGTTCCCGACATTTTGAGGGCCCTAGGGCGAAGCTAAAAAAATGGGCCCCCTATATACTTACATATATTGGAAAAAGATTCTAACTTACGATTTATTTTTTGCATCCGTTTTAGTAGTTCTCGGTGTTGAATATATCGATATCAAATAACATAGGGGCTCAAATCGCGTCAAAAATCAATTTAGCTAGTATGTAGGAAAACCATATAATCGATGTAAAAGTCCCAATGATATGAATCATATGATGATACAAAAGCAAAATTTAAAAAGCAAAAATAATGAGAAGGTTATCATAGATAAATTGGTTTGGACATATATAAGGAGAAGTAAAAAATAAACGACTGAAATAAATGAAATTGGTAAAAAAAAAAACGAAAAGGAAAGCAAAAAAAACAGAAAATGTGACAATTTGATAAAATGGGGAAAATGTGCTTGGCACAAGGTTTGAACTTCAGAGCTCCAAGTAAAACAAAACACAATATTACCACTGAGCTAATATTTCTAATATGCATTTAGTTAGCTAATTTTTTGTTATTATAGCTGAAACATGGCAAGTGATCAACAAAATGGGCCCCTTCCGAGCGTGGGCTCAGAGCGGCCGCCCCTCCTCGCCACCCCTCCGGCACGGCCCTGCCGGCTTGTTTGTGTGTCTTTACTCTTTAGCATTGAGAATAAGAAGTGTTGGAAAAGAGGAACGAAATATAGTGTACAGAGTATATAATAAGTAACGAAGTACTGATATTTGAATTAAGAGGCGAATCTAAGGGGTAACGTAGGGTAAGTTTCCATAGATACCCCCCAACTAAAAGAGCACCACCTAAATTCTTTCGACTGAATATGATAAAGTCTCGGAGCACCTACAAGGAAATCCTTATGTCACTATTACTTTTGGGGCTAGATTCGCCCCATTTGAATCTGCTGCATACTCCGTGTTTACATGCATCTAATTATCTAACAGAATTTGATCAAACATTTGGTCAAAACGTCAATTTTTCTCACGGATACAAGTCAAGATAACACATACTCCTTTCTTAAAAATGATTGATGAACAAAGATCGACCTTTTTTGTGTAGAAAAATTCTTGTTTGAGTGTTGATCCAAGAAATAAAAGACATAATCTAATTTTTACACTTGGTTCACGGGATTATAAGACTGTTTGTTTCATTATTCTCGATCAATCAATAAAATTACAAAATTATAATAGATTCAACCACATAAACCAAACAATTTATCATTTTTTCTCCTTTGTCTCCTTGCTTAATCCCGAACTTATTAGATTTGCTGTGATTTACCAATGCAAATTACCCTTGCTTTGGTCATGGTGAATTGGTGATTTCGAGCCACATTGCATAAATTATGTCTCCCTTCTCTAGTCACAAAAACAAATAGAAAAGGACATTTATGGTAAAAATAAAATAAATACAGTAGTAAATAGTAAAAAGCAAAATGACAAAAATTAATCGAGAGCAGCTGTAAATTGTCCGTCCAATGCATGGCAAATCAATCCCATCGTTTTCATCTTTTTGTTGTGGAAAACTACATTATACGGAGTAATGGAGTATATCTCTGTCTTAATCGGCATTTCATTGGCAAATTAAGTAATTAAGAGGGTTCTAATTGATCATTAAGACCTATAAGTCCGGTAATATGGCCCATGAAGAAGCTTTATGATGAAAAGTTTTCAAATAATCTCTGTTACTTGTCCACTTGTGAAATCTATATGCTTGCACGATGCTTGAATCACTTGTAATTTTGTAGCGTATTATTACGGGTATGAGTGGAACATGTCACAATGTAGTAGGTTGAAATCTGTCATCGATGGATCAAAACATATGACGAGGTTCATATATACCCACCAATAACTTGAAAATCCGATCCAGTGGCATATAATCTGCTTTAGTGGTACTAATAAGTTTTGATATAATGACTGACAATCGAATATATTTTGTCGTCTTTTGATTCTATATATTACGGAGTACAATTTACGGTGCGGCCAAATTAATCTCTATTCACTTAGTTTTATTGCACCATTGTATGTAATAAGGTGAGACGGTGATTTAATGTTGAATGATATTACTTAAATTTCACTAGCTTTATGGATATAAGCCGATACTCTGCCGATGCGGCTCCCCAATATATAACTAGCTAGCTAGAACTTACTTATGAAGATCTATCTTAATCCCCCACATGACTGAAAGTTCACATGTGCCTAAGTGTGAGTTTTGTTGACTTATGAGTGAAAGGCAAAGCTAACTAAACTCTCTTTTGCTAAAGCTGCGTGCATAAAGTTTAAAGGCAATTAAAGCATATAATTAAGTGTGAGTTAATTAACCAGGTTTTAACTAATATCATTGCAGTCACTTACTGGCTTTATTAGTCTCTTGTATAGCTGTGGTGTACCGTGTACGTATAATTTATTGGTACTTTGCAGGTACAGTACAATAATTACGTAGATTTTAGCCCTCAACCAAAGTCAAATCTAAGGAGCAAAAACGAAAGAGAGAAAACAGAAGTCAAACTCTATCTAATCTCCCACCTGCATAATAATGATCACTCAATTAAATTATAAAGTCTCTGATCAAAGCCAACAAACAGAAGCATGCATTAATAGTTCACGTATTATCTGATTGGTTCACTTATATATTCAGACCAAATGTTTACACATCGAACGTGATTACGTGAACAATTTATAAAAACGGATCGAAGTACACATAATACCATTTAGTAAATACATGGTAGTGAGCTATGCATGGGTAAAACTACTAAAAGGATAGTTAAAGTGTGGGGATGATATGGAAGCCTTATAAAAGGTTCAACATTGATGACAAAAGGAGCGTGAAAGAGAGATAGATAGTCGGGAAAGGAGCTTCAATGTTAGGAAAAGAGATGGTAAAAGAATATAAAGGAGAAATAAAGCTGCCTAGTTCATTCTAGGGAGGCAAATTGAACGAAGTAGTAGACTAGTAGCTATAAACCATTCTACTAATTGCCTATCATTCTCTCAGCTTCTTAGATCATTATTATCGTATGTTTTAGATACTTGAGAGTTGTTCATAGCCATTAACGGAATGGATGTAGTATCGTTATTAGTGAATCAGTCATCGTTAAAATAATCCGTCCTTATATAATGAAATATATAGTAGAGTATATCAGCGACGGTTTTACTAACATCACCTATACTACACCATGGTACATAGAGATACTCGGATCCGAACCGAAGACGTATCGGTTTAAACTCAATAGTTTTCCCTCCTTTAGAAAAATCGTCTCGTAATGTGCTACGTAATGTCGATACTCTTTGTCCGAAAACCATTTTTTGATTATAAATCAAAGTGGCTCAATCAAACGAACAAGGAAGGGCATGTGAGCTTTGGACTAAAAGGCTAAACCGGAGGCAACATTGGGCCCGCCCATTTTCATTGCAAATCCAAGTTCGTGAAAGTGGACACAACTCACAAATTCACAATCAATCAAAACACACCCACCCACACAAAAACAAAATCAAGACAAGAAAAATGTAGTGTGACTTGAAAATTAAAGAAACCTATAATATCTTAGTTAATAATGGTGGTGCTAGACGGGTAGACGCCTAGACGGGTAGGCATTATCGGATGATTAGGTATTTAGGTGTGACTAAAGTATACGGAGTACTATTTAGTGGAATCGTTACAAGTGTGTTTTCAAGACGACAATTATATGTAATCAGTATAAAAAAAAAGTCATCCAATATAATAACACGTTTCAAAAATAAGTCTGGTTTATTGGTGGGAATTTTCGATCAATTAGTAGTGACTCAATTTTGGATACAAGCTTAACTAGATGACATACATTCAAATCAAACGCTAGCAATTTATGTAAAAGAACACAGAAATGGAGGATAGCCGTAGAGGGTAGGGCAAGAACGACTTACAAATTGCATGCAATCATGCATGCATTGCAAAAAATAATCCACTACGGTCTACGAGTGTACAAGGGCTCCATGATCTATCATAACCTAACTCCCTATCACTTTCTCCATTTCAAATGGATTAGTATTTGGATCTTTGGATCCATTTCAAAGACCCAACAATTATTTGTATGCTCCCTCGGTCCTTTACATGATTAGTCAAGGAAGTTGTATAAAAGTGAGGGGTAAGTTTGGCAACATCATATTGCTCCCCTTTTTAGCACATGCGTGCTATTCGCCACTCGATTATTATCAACTTCCACTTAAAAACAATTTCTGTGTGACTAATAATATTTCCCATAAAACCGATATTTCAACTATCACGCTCTTTAAAGTTAAATTCACATATTTTGATTGACATACTCGATTAAAGGGTGTGACATTTTATTAAACATGGCCTAATTAGCTCAAATCACTTGATTCATAAAGCCATCAATTCTTTCGTCTGGTTTTTCTCTTATGTGTACTAGATCGACGTATAACAATAACTCCATTCTAACAAATGACTGTTTTTTATAGGCATGTCGAACTCCTTTTAAAAATTTACTCGTATCATTTTGCATACTATACATGGCTACATACTACTAAGATAGAGCCATAAATGGTAGTATTTCATAGAATCATAGTATACTTTATTGGATACTTTTGTATGTTTTTGAATTCATTGTTGTAGTTCAACATTGTGTACAACTTCTGCATATTGTTTTACATGTCTATGTTTCCCAATGTTATGAATATTTGCAAAAATTATATTCACGCAATTTGTCCAAAGAATACGCAATTTGCAAAAATTTGTCAAAGGAATACTTAACATACATTACAATAAGGATAAAAGTATGTACAACAACTTCTAAGTACGTAACACAACATGAGAAACAAGTACATACCCTCGAGTGTATACAAGAATTTTCCGATTGAGATTATCATCGAACATGAAATTCTCCCAAAATGAAAAGTAACAATACTCATAGCTTAAGAAGTACAAAAAACATTAGATTAAATGATTAACAATTCTAAGTACTCGTACATGATCAGAGATTTGAATGTTTAAGAAAGACAAAGTTGTCAATTTGATAAAGTGGAAATAGCAGGTGATTGATGAGACAAAGTTTAATGGGCAGAATTTTCTTGGCAAACGTAGTGTGGGTCAAAGACAAAGATCGATGAACTACTGGGCCGGGCTTTTTATTTTAAATAAAAAAAAACATGTGTGATGGATGGAAATAAAAAAGGAGAAGCAATAATACTATGTTGTAGGCCTCATTCCCTCATGGGGTGATTTTGTGATTTGAACCTTGAAAAGATTGATCTTTTCTCGTGCAAACATTTAGGCATTTTTATTTGGACGTAATTGCTAGAGCCTAGAAAATTATTTTTTCGCATTTGGTTTACATGATAAAAAAACAAAAGATATATAATACGGAGCATGTGGTTGCAACCGTCGAATTAAAATGGACTCATCTAGCAATTTCAATAACCGTATTACAAATTGTTTTTATCGATCAGTCTGACTATTGGTGATCGTGATAAGAAAATATGTACAATATTTCTTCTTATTTTTAACTCATGTTATTTTCATAGCGAATCTATACAACAACCTATTATATTGTGTGAAACGGTTACACTTGAAACGGAACGGTTACACCTGATACTTTGTCGGTATGAACGAAATTCTCAATCCTTGATTAGAAGAAGAGTTGATTATTTCATGTCGTTGTGCGTACAATGGTGCCATCCATGGTGTAAAATTAGACACTACACATGAGAGGTACAAAATTAACTGGTAGACAGATCTTTACACATACAACATGCTTTAAATTTGTAGTTAGTATAAAGTGTCGCGATTCACGGCCAACCAAACAAACAAACAAACAAAAAGTGTGTGAAGTCATAACAACATCGTACAAGGAATCTCATAGGGAGTACTCCGTATTTATTTGTTAGTCCCATGCAAATGCTTTTATATATGCATGCAAGTTAGTATCTGTTATTGGCAATATACGTACGCCCTACGACCTAAGACGTGATAACCTCACCATCTCAACATTATTTGGAAAAGACATCATGTCCGGTGTCCCCCAAGTGCGATCGATTCTATCCTTTCTTTGTACCGGAGAGTGAAAAAGGAGTTCTTTATGGAATTCCTTAGTAACACTTTAACTGGAATTCTGTATACATTAGTTCACACGATGATGACTTTTAAATCTTAACATGACTCTCAGAGTCTTAGGTCATGTTTGTCTTGAACATACGGAGTTTTTGATATGCCGACGAGGTTTTTTCTTTTTGAGCTTATTTAATTTCTAGTGTATGAAATATCACCATATTAGTGGCTTTGAACCATAGACTTGTCGATAAAGGTTACCTCATGAGCTGAAGCAGTGTGATTTCTATTGATTTTGGTGCATAAACTACAATTATGAAAGAAGGTATTATGTGAGCATTCCCTTTTTCTTATAAGTAAAATCATGCGTAGCTGAGTTCAATTCTATCTGACAATCTGTAGTTTACCACTTTTACAAGTTATTTACCACTTTTTTTGGAGATCAAGTTATTTACCATTTTGTGAGACAAATCAATTGCAAAACCTTTTACATGATTGCCAATTGTTTGCTTGCACTTATTTGCACATATCACATGCAACTCGAGCTATCTGGTCTTTGAATCTTTGGTCAGTTCAAATTGGGCCTAATTTATATTGGGAAATTATCCAATATACCCCTGAGTTTCCCGAATTTTTCAGGTATACCCCTCAGGTTTCCGAGCTCTCCAGCGTGCCCCTGAGGTTTGCAAAACAGCGTTTTTTACTAACGGAGGTTAACTCCGTTACTTTATTTGACCCAAATTTGAAAAACTTGACTCTTAATCAAATATATTCAATAAAAGAAAAGAAATAAAAAAACCTTACCTAAAATTTCCCCAATTTTCTCTCTCCTCTCCTTTCCCCCACCCCCACCTTGCCCAGCCACCACCGCGCTTACGCAGCCACCACCGCGCCTACGCAGCCACCACCCCAACCACCAACCTCAGGACTCTTTCACCACCACCGGAGCGGGCTGATAAGGCGGCTCCTCGAGGGTAACATTCATCTCGCTACACCACCACCGCATCTCCTCGGAATCGCCGTCCTCGTAAGAAATCTTGTAAAACCCATTTGAGGAATCGTAAGATTCGATCAACCCTTGAAAAACCCTAAATCCTTTGGAGTCTTTGGTCACAAATTTTCCCACGAAATCCATTTTTAGGGTTTTTTCAATTGAAATGGGGGGAAATTTGGAAATGAGGTTTTTTGAATTGAGGGAAAATTGAAGGATGTTGGCGACCCAGATGGCGGTGGTAGTGTGGTCGTGGGAGGGACCCGCGTTTTCTGGTGGTGGTGGAGGTGTCCCAGGTGGTTGTCGGTGATGGGGTGCGGTGGTGCGGCGGTGGGGCATGGGCTGTGTTGGGTTGGTGGCGGGGTTGGGGAGAGAGGTAAGAGAAAAATGTTTTTTTTTTTTTTTAGATTATGTTATTGGGTAGTTAATAGGGTGTTTAATTGAATAATAAGGTAAAATAAAGAAAGTGTTAACGGTGTTGGATGGACGTTAGCCAAAACTGTCAAAATAAAGTAAAACGCAAACCTCAGGGGTACGCTGGACAGCTCGGAAACCTGAGGGGTATACCTGAAAAATTCGGGAACCTCAGGGGTATATTGGATAATTTCCCATTTATATTCTCCGACCTTCATCAGCCCAGTTAATGCCAGCTTCAACAGTAAGCTAAACTCCAAAAAAAAAGGTGGCTGGAGAGTTCAAGTTTGCCAACAACGAGCCTATCCTAGTCTGACGGTACTCAGGCTCGAAAAGCTTGAAAGTCTTACCGCGCTCAAGGACGCTAGGTAATACAATAGAGCTTCACATATACGGTACTTTACAAGTGATAGCTCCGCGTATGTGATCATTGACATAACTCATAAGTAAAAAGTGCGGACGTAGCCTTGACTTTTCATACATTTAACCTGACTTATTTGTTGTTCTCAAGGACCAATATAATTCACCATGAAGGCATCCCCCCGTCTTTGCAAGGTGGAATGACGATCTGCCCTGGTGACATTGTTTCTGAAGAATCTGTCATCATCACAGCTCGATCACCCACGCAAGTCACATTATGCACCCTCGATGAGGCCAGACAACAAGAAGCTACCTTCGTTTAACTATCTCCTTAGGCTGGGATTTTCAAGGTGGATACACTTTCTTTTTTGTACTTGTGGTAAAATATGAAGGTTATACACTGTTTATTTCAGATACATTTGATAAACAAGAGAAGATCATCAGCCTGTGTAGTGATTTCACTTCCTCATGAAGGTGACACCCTTCTCTATGCTTACTGCCAACTCTTTCTTCGCCTTCTCCAAACCGATTCTGTCATATATAGCAGCAAAGTCGCAATTAGAGAACACAACATCGGAATAAATAAGGTGCAAAGGACACAGTAAACCATGGAGAATAACATATACCTCTCATACTCAGTTAGGGGACCAAGTGGGAAAATTTCTTCAGCTCCACTGCGACCAAGTCTCACTTTTGTGGCAAAGAATGGCAAGTCTGTCACCTGAAGAAAAGTAGTTGTTGTGTCATGGGTTCCATGTAAACTTCCTGACATACATTAGAGTAGGTTTCTATGCATGCACTTAAGTGCCTTTGTATGGCTGTGGCCCTACGCAAGTGACAGAGACATGAGTAGGATATATATACCTGAGAGTCCACGAATGCGCACTCAATCACACCAGCATCACCCCTCAAGCCACGGAGGCAAGCATCGGCAAACTTAACAGCTGCATAAGCCTGCAGTAAGAAGATCACTCTTGTGTGAATATTAGAGGGTAAGACCTGCTGGCGGGAAGGAATTTACTTCTCGCCTTCTAGGGCGACAATGCAATTGTCGTGCAGGGCTACTTACGCAAGAGAATAACAATTTTAGAGACAGAAATAAATTACAATCACGTACCATGGACAATGTTGCAGATCCAGCTCCGGCTTTTGCCTGAAAAAAGACGACAGAAGAATCAGACACACACAATTAGGCAATTACCATAGATATTTAACCAAGACTTAAATAGCAAATTTTACTTCTCAGCACAGCAATGAAAGGGTGACATTCTACACAGAAGTTCTCATTCTAAAGTCTGGGATTAAGTTTCCAATTGTTAAATTGAGAAATTTGGTAATACTTCATAAATACCAAGTACATTTCAACCGGGAATCGAAACATTCTGCATTTTTGGAATACTGTGGAGGCAATACACTGGTAGCTTTTGGCATGAGCCTGTGTCCTGGACTAGGATAACCAACCAGTACAACTTTTTTGAGATCTACCAACATCTGAAACGTCACGTGGGGGAAAAAAACTACTGCCTAATGAATTGATTTTATAAACAAGAGCGGAAAGGCAAATACCCTCTTCGATAAGAAGTCACCAACACACAAAAATCAAATTACAAGCACAACCACTGAAAGTGGCAACAAAACCAATTTACAGAGACAATAGCAAGGGCCAACAAAAGGCAATTGATAAAAATTTCAGGTATAAACTTCTGTTAAAAACCACTAAAGGAACCACACGTGCAAGCCCCCGGAATATCTATGAAAACAAGGGCCTATGTCTATAAGGATCAATAATTACTTAAGAAGCAATTTCAGACAGTCTATTCACAGATTAGTAGTCACTTATAATCCAATTGCAAAAACTAATTTGGAGGAAATGATACCAACCTCAACAACTTCAGTACCACCATTCTGAATGCGATCAGTCAAATAATCAATTTCTTCACGAGTAAAACTGCAAGGTGGCTTAACCTGCATTCAGGAGAGGAATACTGATAAGATTACTTTTTCAGAGTTTTTTTTTCCAAAGATATAGAATCAGAGAACCTTAGATTCTCATACCTGGGACAAAAGAGGTAGAATTGTAACACCTGCATGGCCTCCTACGACAGGAACATCAACCTCTCTTGGATCTAGGTTCAAAGCTTCAGCCTGGCAAATCAGATACATAACCAGTGGGGCATGGGAGTTTAGTCAGCAACTACAAGAAGATAGCCAGTGGATCTATCATGGATTCCAAGCAGCACAAACTTTTAACTAGACAATTTCAAGAAGGGAAACTACTCATGTCTATGACAGGTCAACATGTATCAACACCAAGAAACTAACTAAAAGATAAAACCACAACTAAAAGACCACCTCATTTGGTCAAGAAGAAAGCATGATAGCATGGAGTTGTCATCTTAGGAACCTTACACAGAAAACCTTCAAAGCACAAAACTACAGAAAACATTCTCAGCACAAAACTAAAGGTCTACTGCTTCAAACTCATAATGTCAACAATTCCATGATGAAAAAGCATAGCTCATGTGTGACTTATAAAGCTTTAGATTACGGCTATGTTTGGTAGTCAAGTAGAAGGTGGCGTTTAGCGTTTTGACCAAGTCAGAATGCTACTTGACATGTTTGGCTGTACATTTGTTATTAGCATTTCCCCTAGAAAGTAGCATTTCTGATTTCTAATTTTATGATATATATCATTTTAATAACTCAATAGCTAGTGATCGTGCCAAACACCTCATTGTTAACAACTACTTTTCAGCAAACAACTAACACCTACTTGCTAGTCAAACAACTAACAGTTACCTCAACAGCTAAAAGCTACCTGAACAGCTACGACTACCAAACAGACCCAAGATTAGAAAATTAGGAATGCTACTTTCTAGGGGAAATGGTGCTTATAATAGCATTTGCCAAATGCCTCTTAAATTGCTAAATGCTACTTCAAATGTTTATAACAAATGTACATCCGAACATGTCAAGTAGCATTCTCACTTGGTCAAGACGCTGAACGTTCTGACTACCAAATATACAATTAACTCAATCAAATGTTGCACTAAGAGTGTTCATCCTTATTCAAAATTACACTTGAAATTTAAAATGTAGACCTCATCAAAGAAGCCCAGATTCTTGTGGTCAAACCAACGCTGCAGCACTAGGCAGTACAGCAGCCCTATAGGTTTTAAATACACAAATTAAAAATAAATTGGAAAGAATTTCCAAAAAAAAAAAAAAAAAAAAAAAAAAGCAGCAGCAATGTCTGAAAGCTGTTTAATGTCTTGTCTTTGAGTTTGCAATTAGTCCGAAATAGAAATAAAATGGCAAGCAGAAAGGAATAGGCTTGTAAAATTGCAATGATAAGGATATGTAATAAGCAGCAGAATTTCAGAACTACCTTCTCAATATGAAATTAATAATTTATGGTAAAGTATTCAACTAAATTGAAAGACATTTCCACTATGTGGTAGTCAAAAGTGCAAAACTAGGTTATAGGTCACATCAAGTTAAATCCACATTTAAATGGAAGAGCAATTCCAAGTAAATTAAAATGAGGATAGGTTACTAAACCAGAGATTTCAAATTAGAAGAATTAAGAAAAAAGGAACTCATGGAGAATGTGAGTTTTGTGACAGAAGATGCACGAAAATGCATTAAGAAAACAGAACACCATATGTCCAAAACTTAATATAGACAAGAGACAAAGAAGCTTACCACAAAAGTATTGGCCCTGACAACATCAAGCATAGTCACACCAAGCAAGCGCTTCGGATCATAGATACCAGCTTTCTTGAATACCTCCGCGGCAATTGGAACTGTAGAATTCACAGGATTACTAATCAAGTTGACAGTTGCTCTAGGACAGCACCTTGCTATGCCTTCACAAAGTGTCTTCACAATTCCAGCATTGATGTTGAACAAGTCATCCCTTGTCATCCCTGGTTTCCTAGGAACCCCAGCTGGAATGATGATTAGTTCCATGCCTGTTAAGGCATCATCTAGCTTGTCTTTGCCAACAAAACCACGGACCTACAAGAGACGCATATAGCGATTACACGGCAAGAAATCAGGCAATCAGTATCTATTAAACTTTGGTATGGCACAATTGGCAAAAAGAAGAACTAGCAGGACCTACGGCTACAGATAAAAAAATGTGTTACTTAAGTTGAATCTCTGCTATTAGGAACTCAGTTGCATGTGTAAAAGATGTAATTGTTTTAGTTTCCCTCCACTCTACGTCTCTATACTACTCGAATTTGGGATCCGGGATCCAATCTGACAGGCAATCCGAAAATAAGATCTTCAAATGCCAAAATGCAGGAAATAGACTCAGATATATTTTATATTCATACACGATTTTTTGAAGATAAAAGCTTGAAGTTAATAGTATGGACGTATGGTCGAATTTGGTGGCTCGTCCCCTCATCATTTTTGAAGTTCTAAATTCATAGATTGAAAAAAACATCCAAGGGTCTTATCCCATCTCACAGGAACGAACAAGCAATCAGTGTCAAATCGATTCGACACGAAAAACAACACCAAGGAGCTTTTTTCTTTGATTTTTTTATTCTAGTTCATATCTCCATGGTCATCCCATAGACCAATGTAAAAACCGTTCTTCCCAAGCACCTCAATTCCTTAATTAAAGCGTGAAGACATTTCTCTACCAATGGGAACTCTAACCAAGTCACTACAGTCTACAACTCTAAACACGAACTTCATATCTAAACAAACACCCAAGATCCCAAATCCATTACACATCATTTCAGTTACGTGCGCCACACCCTTTCTCGTACCAAATGATTCGATCACTGAGATAAATTAACACAACATTGTTTCCAATTCAAAATCACTGTCGATCTAAAAAAAAACGTAGTACACATTCATAACCGGAATCAGTAAACTGCATCATCCTATTATTTATAACTTACGGAACTCATATCAATCTCGAACATATCACTCCAAACTTAATCTAACATTCGCTCATATCACTCCTACCCAACACATGACCTTGAATTCAACATTAACAACTCGAAATGTCAACCGCGCTAACGCCGAGCTCTAATAGAAAATTCGGATGTACGCAACCGTACCTCTAACTAACAAACAATTCAAGTAATTCCAATTCCAATACACAATTCAACTACTAGCACGACGAAAGCAGTAATAGTATTAAAAAAAACGGTAAATAGTTGAAGAAATTACCACAGCGCCGGTATCCATGTGACTGATATCAGCGGTAACACCGGGAGTATTAACGACGTCGTATAAGTGAAGAACGGAGACAAGTGGATTCATCTTCATCAACATAGACAAAGGTTGACCGATTCCACCGGCAGCACCAAGTATCGCCACCTTGAACCCCGGCGCCGCCCCTTTCGCGCGGCAATTCATCCTCCCTACGTTGTTGTTTGAACCTCCCTCCATCACCTGCCAATCAATCAATCAATCAAACAACCGTATTTTATTATAACTTCTCGATTACGCTTCCTAATAACCAGACGAGAAAATAGAAAGAAGAAAATGACCTGGAAATTGGGAGGGGAGAGATGCGCGGCGATCCTTGCAATACGTTGGTTGGCTTCGGAGGTGCTCTGCATAGTTGGGATGAGGTTTTGAGGAGAGAGAAAATTAATAAAAAAATGAGGGAAATTTGCAGAGGTGAGAGAGTGATCAAATATGATGAGATGAGGAAGACGGTGGGAAAATTGATGGAATTTGGAGGGGTATTTTGGGGATTTTAGGGGAAGTGTGGTGAAGGGGCTTTTGTATGGGCCTGTTTTTCTTATCTGATTAAACTGTCTTACTCTAATTTTTGTGAGGGACTAATAACCCGTCCAAATTGGTCTTAGCCTTCCATTTTTCCTATGGTTCTAGTTCATCTTCCTCAGGATATGGAGTATCACTTAAGTTCCTTGTACTAGAAGTTTTTTTTGGCTGAGTCCTTGTACTAGAAGTTGATTGATGGCTTCTAAGATCTAACTCAATTTTCTCATGGATTGTGTTGACAAGTAAATTTAAATACGGAGTATCTAGTATTCTAGTGTGTTGGAAATTTGTCAAATAATCACAAGCGGCAAGCCTAGTTACAGTTGCACACTTGCACTCATTACGAATGAGAGATTTATATCATGAAATCAATAACGAATAGAATAAGTAATCCAATTAACTAAATTTGTGTCTAGACGTTTGATTAGATGGAATTCAAAGTCATACCATTCACCATTATTTCATAGTTGTTTGACTAGTCAAAAAGGTACTTTACAAAATGTGACGCGTTTGGTGTAGTATCATTTTCACTATATAGCTTTTACATTTGCTTGCATATTATTCAATAATATGTGCTAAGATTGGTGAAGACTATATTAAAACTCCTTCCTATCTTTTTTTCCCCCATTTAACTTGTTTAGATCGAAATACACCTCAATAACATTCAACTCTAACTAAACATTAGAAACTACTTTTTACACTATATCATTAATTTGAGCCATAGTAGTGTTACCCTAAGCAACTTATAACGACTGTTATAATGGTAGAAAGAGACTAGCGTAGAGTGTGCAACACTCCACTACTGTTGCACTATCTTGACATAAAAGTAGCTCAAATATAGAGTTAGATATATATATGTGGACATATAGCTACTGGATTCCTATTTACAAAACAAAAATGGAGGTATTAGTCATTTAGTTGGTACTCAAAACTCAAGAGATAATTATCTGACTCTGTATAAGATATGAAACAGAGAAGAAACAGAGAAAGACAGAAACGGAGCCTGAAACTCAGGTCTCAAAAAGTTACGTTGGTCCATGAGGAAACATTTCTCATATTTTTCTCGTCAATACAAGATTCTTCCACATTGTGCTCATTATATAAATTCGTTAACTTCACGGCGACGCTACGTCGTGGACTTGTGGGTTCGTAGAATTTAGTTGTTGGAATTTCAAAGGGCAACTGGCCAAACTGCAATTAAATCTTCTTGGGATAAGTAAAGTGTAAACAAAACTTGAGAAAGCAAGAAAAATCAATAAAGGTTCATCTTCCTCCGCCTTCGGCACCTCTTTATGCTGCTGCCTTGCTACTTGCTAGCTAGTTTCCGCGTCGGCAAGCACGTAATGGTGAAAGCTTACGCGAACAGAATTACTCCAACGAGTCATGCTGCAGCCCTGTTCGCTAACGACTTGGGTTCGAATTCTTTGTATCACCTTCTCCGCAACATTAATTATTCGCTAATCTAAACAAAAATGCTAATAAATCAAAACCTAAAATGAACCACACCACCTTGAACTTCCATGTGAACCATTAAAACCATACTCCGTATATATCCTCAGTTTTAACTTCTTCAAGAAGACTGTAATTACCGGAAAATTCTTGTTCCCTTCATACCCCAATTTTACGCAAACTTCCCCTCGTTTTTTACCCCACTTTCCTCCTTTCAACCGTTTTTCCCTCACTCCTTTCACCACTCTCCCCATTTTCGATCACCACCTCCTTCACACTGTACTCCCACGAAAAAAATGACAACTTCACTGTTATTCACCCTCCTCCTCTGCCTCTCATACTTCACCGTCATCACTCCGTTATACAGCAGCGACGCCGACATTCTCCTCCGTGTCAAAAACGATCAAATCCTCGACCCCGAAAACCGCCTCTCCAACTGGCAGTTCTCCCACGACCGTACCCAATCATATTGTAATTGGACCGGCATTGTGTGTGATGCTAACTCCTCTGTCGTTACCGTCAACCTTGACGGTCTCGGCCTAGCCGGAACTTTCCCGTTCGGGTTCTGCCGCCTTCCTACCCTTCAAAACCTCTCTCTCCCGACCAATAACTTTAACGGCACCGTTTCTTCAAAGTCACTCTCCTTTTGTTCCCGACTCCGTTCTCTTAACCTCTACAACAATAGCTTCTCCGGCAATTTACCTGATTTCACCTCTGATTTTACCTCTCTTCACTCACTCGACCTCTCGTCAAATTACTTCACCGGTCAAATTCCTAATAGTTTTAAGAATTTACCGTCTCTGAGAATCGTTCGTCTTTACAGTAACTTCCTCCACATTGGCCCCGCCATTCCCGAGTTCCTTTTAAGCCTCACCGAGTTGACTCACCTTGAACTCGCGTATAACCCGTTTAACCCCTCGGAGATTCCTCAGGCGATCGGGAATCTCCAGAATCTCGAGTATTTCTGGTTAACCAACACGAGTCTCACCGGGAAGATTCCGGAATCAATTTGTCGGCTTAAATCGCTTAACAATCTCGACGTCGCGAAAAACCATCTCTCCGGCGAAATTCCGAGCTGTATCGGTAACTTGACCAGCCTCAACCAGTTAGAGCTTTTTGATAACAATATCTCCGGCGAGTTGCCTGAGAGATTAGGGAAGTTAACAAACTTGCGTAACTTTGACGCTTCTCAAAACTCCCTCACCGGAATATTGCCGGAAAGTGTCGCAAAATTACCTCTTGTGTCCCTCAATTTAAACGACAATTTCTTACACGGGAATATTCCGGCGGTTTTAGCGGAGAATAAGAATCTCAACCAGTTCAAGATCTTCAACAACAGTTTCTCCGGCAAGTTGCCTGCCAACTTTGGCGGGAGTTCAGCATTGATGGAGTTCGACATCTCAACTAACAACTTCTCCGGGAAGTTTCCAGCGAGTCTCTGTAATGGAGGAAGATTAGAACAAATGATCGCATTCGGTAACAGTTTTACCGGTAATTTACCGCAATCATACGGTAAATGTAAAACATTAGCGTATGTTCGAATTGCAAACAACAAATTTACCGGTGAAGTTCCTCAAGGTTTCTGGAATTTACCGGAGTTGTATTTTGCCGAGCTTTCTAACAATTATTTCCGAGGTAATTTACCTGCTTCAATCTCTCCGAAAATGAAAATAATCGTAATTTTCGGCAACAGTTTTACCGGAAATTTACCACGGTCATTATGCAAGTTGAAGAACTTAGCTGATCTTGAATTGAATGATAATGGTTTTAGCGGCGAGTTGCCGGAATGTATGACGGATTTACGGAGCTTACAGAATCTTGATTTGAGCAACAATAACTTTTCCGGTAAGTTTCCGAGAAATAATGTGAGGTCTTGGTCGCAATTAGCGAATTTAAATTTGTCTAGGAACAAATTTTTCGGCGAGATTCCGAGAGAATTCGGAGATTTGCCAGACTTGAAGTACTTAGATTTGTCGAATAATTTGTTTTACGGCGCAATTCCGGTGGAGTTAACTAAACTCAAGCTCGATCAGTTCAATGTATCGAATAATAATCTTGCGGGTCAAGTTCCTTCGGGTTTCGACCGTGATATTTATCTCTACAGCATGTTTGGTAACCCAAAACTGTGCGGGTCGGGTCTAAAATCGTTACCTCCATGCCCAAGACACGAAGAGGTATCCGTTTTCCTTGTCGTGAGTTTATCCGTTTCGGTTTTTGTACTATTGTTTTCTCTCTTATGGATCTACAAAACGAAGCTTCAATCAAATTCGTTAGGTAAGTCGGGTAAAACGCAATCGTGGGAAGTAACGACCTATCAACGAGTCCGGTTTAGAGAGGAAGAGTTACTAACAAACCTCGTCGAGGGGAATTTGATCGGGTCTGGTGGGTCGGGTCAGGTTTATCGGGTTACATTCGATGATTCGGGTGAAACAGTAGCGGTTAAGAAGCTATGGGGCGGGAATAGGAATCAAGATATGGATGTGTTATTCAAGTCAGAGGTTGATACGGTGGGAAAGGTACGTCATGCAAATATTGTGAAATTGTTGTTTAGTTGTGTAGGTGACGATTTTAGGGCGATGGGTTATGAGTATATGGTAAATGGGAGTCTAGGGGATGTGTTACACGGCGAAAAGGCCGGTGGATTGTTGGATTGGACTCGCCGGTATGCCATAGCTTTGGGCGCAGCACAAGGCTTGGCATACTTGCACCACGATTGTGTACCTGCTATAGTGCATCGCGATGTCAAGTCTAATAATATTTTGCTTGATGACGAGTTTGCACCACGGGTTGCTGATTTTGGACTCGCTAAAACACTAGTGAGCCGGTGTGGCATGGGACAAGATGAGGGTGTTGAGGTCATGTCGCGCATTGCTGGTTCATGTGGCTACATTGCCCCTGGTAAGCTCTATCACAATAAACTTTATGTTAGATTGGAGAAATAATAATACTTGGATAAGGACCTAAGGAGTATAATTGATGGCTGTATATTTGTTCGTTATTTATGAAACATGGACTATCAAAATATCAAAAAATATATACTCAAAATGTTTGTTAGTATAATGGTTACACATGTTACTCAAAATGTTTATTAACAAACAAAAAATATGCTTCTTGTATTTTTGAAATATGACTTTGTATTGCTCTCTGTCTTTGTTCCAGAGTATGCGTACACACTCAAAGTGACAGAGAAGAGCGATGTCTACAGCTATGGGGTGGTACTAATGGAGCTAGTAACGGGCAAGCGGCCGAATGACCCTTGGTTTGGGGAGAACAAAGACATAGCAAAGTGGATGACGGATAAAGTTTTGGAGGTCTTTGATCTTAACCAAATAAACCAGCTTGTAGACCCAAGGATGAATCCAACCATATGTGACTACAACGAGGTGAAGGTGGTCATTGAAGTTGCTATTCTTTGCACATCTTCATCCCCAATGAGCCGACCCTCCATGAGAAGAGTTGTCGAGCTACTTAGGGATCGAGTCCAAGTGGCTGCAACCACAAAATGATACGAGTACACACGGAGTTACCATTTAATTCTTCACATTAGGGATAGAACAAATGAGATTGCGTCACAAGGTGAGTTGTCACTGTGGTGAGGGTCATTACTTTCTAAACTCTAGAGGCATAGGAATGTATTAGGCTGTTAGCAAGAAGCAAGTATAGGCGTATAGCAACCCAAAAATGTAAAACTGAAATGGGACGATGAATGTCATGGTTTGGGCTACATATGTTGGGCCAAAAGCCAAGTTCAATTTTGGTAGATCTGAGTATGTGACAAAGCTCCCTAGATTGGCATTTTTATTTTTTGGGTAAACGAAATGCAAATTGTAGTTCAAGAATCAAGATCTTTCAATCTTTTTGACTTTTTCTGATCCTTTCGTTTAATTATCACGAGGGATGTTTGGGAGGTGTGGCCGTGTGGGACTAGTAGACCAGGCCAGTGAGCAGTGGATGATGGCATGATGCTAATCTTCCTGATGATAACTTGGCTTTGAAGCATCTAGCACTCTGTAAGGTGTACGCATTGCGACATGAAATCCAACGTTCTTTTCTATCTTTGTTTACCTTTGGTGATGGAACACTCTACCTATGTACCTACAATGATTTATTCGAACTTTCGATCGGCATTTGGTTGTTAGGATGAAATCTAATTAACTTGAATTAAAGTCTTAATTTCGAGTTCTAAAAAATGTACCAATGTTGAATTTGTAAGAAATGTTTTGTCCTAAGACAAGTGTTGGCTCTTAGTCTTTGCACTGGTCTTGATTCATTTTGATGATAGTGGCGTCATGTATGTCAGACGTCTTGAGCTCGGTAAAGCAAATGCAAGACTAGAGAGAATTCATAAAGGAAATGTACATTTTGGGTTCCTCGTGTATTTAATTGATTGATGCATTATGTGTATACAAGCTACAAAATCCTCTCTAGCCGACAAAGCTACACTGATTTGTCCTTAGACGTACAAATTTACACAATTTTTTAGTTTCATGATGACAGGAAGTTCGACATCTCTTGAAATTGATTAATTTCTTAAGTAATTAGGTTCCCTTTACGAGAGTTTCCATGTTGTATAGTGAGAGAGGTTTTTCCACTTCTTCTCATTGTAATTGTGAGTTGGGATTAGGTACACGTACATCTCTTAATTCCTTAAATTCCTCATATTCAGACTTGTCTGACCTTCATCGAATTTTTTTCAGATCGCATCACTCTTAGGAGGCACAAATTTGTTCGGCCAATTACGATAATATCGACTTAATTCAGATTACAAATTATGTCTCGATCTTTCTACTCCGTATTAGCATAAAAAATTTACATCAATGGATTGGGCCGATAATAATCAGCCATAATTGAACTCCACTTGCAAGGTCAAAAATCAAAATCCAACCCAAACGTCTCATTCTCGATCTTCCAACCAATAAGAAACAATCATTTCAAAATTTAAAATTCAAAAAACCAAAAAAAAGAGTTCCCCCCCACTCTCCCCTAAAAACAAGGAAAACAGCCAACCACGGTAAATTCCCAACCGTTTAGCTGGTAAAACATCACTGTCAAACCACCCTGTAACCACGGTAAAAAAAAAATAATTAACCTCAACAACATCCCCCAGTATAAAACACCACATCTCCCCCACACCTCTCGCACAACGCAAATCTCTCTCTTCTTCGCTTTTTTTGTTCACTCTCTCTCCTCAAAATCTTCCCAAAGAAGGCGTCTTCATAAACGCCTTCGTTTGTGTCTTCTTCTTTACGCTTCCTTCTCACATTTTCCTCCAGATCTACATTTTTTTGTTCGTTCTTTTTTGAAATCAATCGAAGATGAGAGAGTGCATTTCAATCCACATCGGTCAAGCCGGTATCCAGGTCGGAAATGCCTGCTGGGAACTTTACTGCCTTGAACACGGCATTCAGGTATAATAATCATTCTCTCTCCTCTTTTTGAATCTTCTTTTACACGATTCTATGAAATTGTAGATGCGATTAGGTTATTTCTGTGTTAGATCGGAGGTTTTTGTGGTGAATTATTTGAGAATTTGATGCGTCATTTTTTTGAGTAGAATGTTTAGATCTACGGTTTTATTGTTTAGATCTGTTGATACGAATCGTCATTTGAAATAATGTTTGTGTTTGTTGGAGTTTTTGTTTCGATTTATTGTTGGATCTGTTGATATTTAATTGCTAGGGTTTGAAATCGTGATGATTACGTTTTAGTCTGAACGATTGTATTCAGTCGATTGATCTTTATGTATGCGTAGATGAGAAGCAGTTGTAACATTGAGATTGTGATTTTGATTTTGATTTTTGACTTTGCCTAAATCGGTTTTTATTATGTTAGCGTAAATGAGAAGACACATGTGATTTTATCCGATTCATTGAAATGAATGAAATTGTGGATCGTCCACATACAAATTATGTTAGCGTCTATGTTGAGTAGTTTTTGAGCTTATGTTAGGGTTTCGAGAGATTTGTATTTGAGGATTTGATCTGAAATGATGTGATTTGAATTTGTTTGTGGCATATGAAGAGAAGCATATGTTTATCACATTGTAAATGTTTGGTGTTTGGTTGATTAATTTTAATCGATGTTTGCATCGGGATTGATCGATCTCCCCATGTTTGAGGAATACGTTGAGCTTTGAACTTTGTGCTTGGTAATGTGGGATGTTGATTTGGTAGTGTCGAGTGGCTATGCGTAACTTGTTGATGCATATACGTTGAACATATAACGTAGTTAGTATAATGTTTACCCGGGGTTTGTTATTGTTATGATGCTGATGCTTGTACGATGTTGGTTGGACAGGCTGATGGGCAGATGCCAAGTGACGCAACTGTTGGAGGAGGAGATGATGCTTTCAACACCTTCTTCAGTGAGACTGGAGCTGGAAAGCACGTCCCTCGTGCTGTCTTTGTTGATCTTGAGCCTACTGTGATCGATGAAGTCAGGACTGGTACCTACCGTCAGCTCTTCCACCCAGAGCAGCTCATCAGCGGCAAAGAGGATGCTGCCAACAACTTCGCCCGTGGTCACTACACCAGTATGTCTTCTGCTATGGCTACTAAACCCGTTTTGTATTGTGTTCTCTTGGCTGATTTGATGTATTGATTACTGATGTGTTTGTTTGAATTACAGTTGGCAAGGAGATCGTTGATCTCTGCTTGGACCGTATCCGCAAGCTTGCTGACAACTGTACTGGTCTTCAAGGATTCCTTGTCTTCAATGCTGTTGGTGGTGGTACTGGATCTGGTCTTGGATCCCTCCTGTTGGAGCGTCTTTCTGTTGATTACGGGAAAAAGTCCAAGTTGGGTTTCACCATCTACCCATCTCCCCAGATCTCCACCTCTGTTGTTGAGCCTTACAACAGTGTCCTCTCAACCCACTCCCTCCTTGAGCACACTGATGTTGCTGTTTTGCTCGACAATGAAGCCATCTATGACATCTGCAGGCGTTCACTTGACATTGAGCGTCCCACTTACACCAACTTGAACCGTCTGATCTCTCAGGTAACTAACCTTGATTCCTGGACTTGTTATGTTATTGTTTAAGTCTATGGTTTATGTCGTGTTTGCTGACAGAAGCTGATCTGTTCTGTTTCGTGCAGGTCATTTCATCCCTGACTGCCTCTCTGAGGTTCGATGGTGCCCTGAATGTGGATGTGAACGAGTTCCAGACCAATCTTGTGCCATACCCAAGAATCCACTTTATGCTTTCCTCATATGCCCCTGTTATCTCTGCTGAGAAGGCTTACCATGAACAGCTCTCTGTTGCTGAGATCACCACCAGTGCCTTTGAGCCCTCTTCCATGATGGCCAAGTGTGACCCACGTCACGGAAAGTACATGGCTTGCTGTTTGATGTACCGTGGTGATGTGGTGCCTAAGGATGTCAATGCTGCTGTTGCCACCATCAAGACCAAGCGTACCATCCAGTTTGTTGACTGGTGCCCTACCGGGTTCAAGTGCGGTATCAACTACCAGCCCCCAAGTGTTGTTCCTGGTGGTGATCTTGCAAAGGTCCAAAGGGCTGTCTGCATGATCTCCAACTCCACCAGTGTTGCTGAGGTGTTCTCCAGGATTGACCACAAGTTCGATCTCATGTACGCCAAGAGGGCCTTCGTCCACTGGTACGTGGGTGAGGGTATGGAGGAAGGTGAGTTCTCTGAGGCTCGTGAGGATCTTGCTGCCCTTGAGAAGGACTATGAAGAAGTCGGTGCTGAGGGTGCCGAGGATGATGAAGGTGATGAGTACGACGAGTAGAATGCATCTGCCTCTATCAGATGACTAATGTTTGGGATTGTCTGCCCTGTTCTTCCTATGTTCTTAGTGAATTTGTGCTGTTGTATTTCATGAGACAAGTTCTGTGTTTCCGTGGATAATTTCTTGTTATACAATGCTATGGATTTGGTAATTTGGTATTTCCTGGGTATGCTTTAGTTTTTTCCCCTGTCGTCTCTGATCAATGGCTCTTTAGTTTTCTGTCCTTTGGAGCTACGAAATCCCAGTCTCTCGTGCAACAGAACCAGTTCTTAAGATGATGACACTAGTACTACCATTGTAGTTAACAGTATCAAATTGCGATACTGAATTGTCTGTCGTAGGTCGTTTCAATTAGTCATTGATGATGCACTGGTCGTGGCCTCGTGTGCTACTTCACAGATCAGTAGTTAAGCTTTCGTCAATTGGACTATTAAGAACTCGTTGTGCCTAGCGTAATGACTCACTCACGGCACTCACTCACTCGTAAGTCACAGTGGAGTCTTTGGGTTTAGGATTCATACACAACCTCGGGTTTACCATGTGCACAAACTGTATTGATCATGGCATGTGTTTTTTTCGATTTTCTTGGAATGGCGGAACATGCAAGGTTTTCCACTATTGGTACAGTTACAATTAATGTTTTGGTAATTGTGGAAGGTTGGGCGTAACGGACCAAAGGACAAATACAGCAAAAACAAGGACACTTTAAAAATTTAAACCTTGGTCAAACACATTCCAACCCTTTTTTTCATTTCTGGGTCTGATACAACAAACTCATCCAACAACTTTTGTAAATGCCATGAAGATGAAAAAAAATAACAAACTTGCTTCTCCAACTCCTACTCAACACTCTGAAAATGATACTCCTATCTCTGTAAGTTTCTCTTATATACATCTTTTTTACTGTGATTTCAATGATTACTTCATGATCTTTTTAACTTGTTCTTTGTCACTATGTCAATTCAAATCTTGGATAAATAATTTTCTTACTGAAACTTTGCTGAGTTCCAACTTCCATGCAATAATAATCTTATGGATGAAGCTGTGTATTTCCATTGGAGTGCACATTTTGTTGGGTATTAACTTGCATGTAATATATATTAAGGGTTTCTGTTCAATGAATTGAGATATAATTAGCTGTTTTTTTTTTCTTTTGTATGCAAGTTAATTTGTCAAATTGATGAGGAAAATGGAATAGAGGATGACAAGAGTGAGAATCATGCTGATATAGAACAAAATGGGAAGAAACCCAGAATTTGCAGTCCTTCAAATGACAATGCAGCTCCTGAAAATCAACAACAGCCTCAGGTGGTTGCTGTAGCATCTGTTCCTGGTGGAATATTTCCTCCTGATGCTGCGCGGCCATGCCGGCCCCAAGTGCAGCTCAATCCGGGGTTGCATCAGGTACAGCAATTGCAGGTACCACCTGGTTTTATGCCCGCGAATCTGCCTGGATTTGGGCCAGGTTACCAGCCAATTCCTCAGGTTTCTGCAGGGGGTCCTGCAGGAGGTCCAGTGCAGGTGACTGCAACAGGAAATGCAGGCCAAATTCCTGGCGTCTACTATCAGTATGGAATCCCTTTTCCTGCTTATCCATGTAAGCATGCAAATCTCAGTACTATGTCCTGACTTAGACCCTATATATCGCAGTTACTTGTCGTTTGTCCCACTTGTGTCTCTTGTATACTGAATTTCAGATGGCCAAGGGTATCATTTGTGCACATAGCTTGTTAGTAATTTTAGGAATGCAATATTATGATCCCTGCAACCATGTGCTAAGAACCAAGTTGAGAACGGAAGTTTATGATAGTTTATAGACTATTATGCATTCATGTATGAAGGAGAGGGTGAAATGTTATTAGTCTCTGAACTGCGTCCACTTTTTCAACCTGGTATGTTCCATGGACAGATAATTGCTGGTGATAATAAGGTAAACTTAATCAGAAATCTGTCTTTATGCAGCTGCAAGACCTTGGGATCCCTCATCTTGGTGGACTCAAATGCAGCAGGCTCCCCCTCCTGGTGTATTCCCAATCCCTGGGGCGTGTAATTACTTTCCTATGCCTGCACCACAGTCAACAGCAATCAGCTCTGGCGCTTCACTACAGTCATCCCAGAAAGGGGTAATACGACCATCTGCTGAAATTTCTAAGGAGCATCAAGTCCTGTGGGAAGCTCAGGTTACCTGCTGATTATGATTGTTTGGGGCTTCGGTTTATTGATTATGATTCTCAGGATAATTTAATTCAGTTGTTTTGTATGTGTTTTGGCATGTGCAGTCTGCAGAGAATGTTCAGCTATGGGCTGTGATTGCTAGCTTGCAGTCAGAGCTGGCGGATGTGAGGAGTCGCGTTGCTAAACTTGAGCCCGAGGCTAATTCTGTAAAGCCATCAGGGCAACAACTAGAAACTCCTCCCACAGGGCGTGGGTTGGCTAAGCAGACAACTAAAAGGGGAAGACCAAGAAAGGGCGGTCCTTTAGTTAGTGCATTGCCTTGTACTAATGAACATCATCCTCGCTCACGAGGAAGAAAACCCCGTATTAATGGAGGCCCACTTGAGATAAGGGAAATTCATCTCCGGAAGGACATCCAAGACCAATTAGAAAGATATTCTCCCTTAATCACTGTCCAGCATGGAAACCGCGGTAGTGTTACAAACTCTGCTGATGCTGCTTGCCAAAGTTCAAGATTGCACAATCCTATGCAAACTATTCAGACCAGTGGGATTGGTCTTAGTTCTGCGTCAGAAAAAAAGATTGTTGCTAACGTGTCGTTGGAAACATTTAAACAAGTTAATGTCCAAGGGGGATCAGTTCCTTTTAAAGCAAGTCCAGGTAGCATAAGTCATGGATTTTTGTCAAATAGCCACTCTGATAGTGGTGCTGAAATTACACGTGAAAATCCTCAGGGCCTTCACACCCATGATAATCTAGGTACACATGAAAATGGGGTAGCCACGCCATGGAGTTTGGTAAATGAAGAGGAACATGGCTCAGAAGACTTGGATGAGGAAACTACAGAATCAGACAAACTACAAGATGAGGAGATGGAGAATGCTGTTAGTATTGGTACTGAAGCTAGTTCCAGAGCCAAAAATGGCGAGATGGAGCCATACAATGGCGATACTTTGCAGGTCGATGACAACCCTCTTGGTTTCCTCACGGGTAATCCTTTCATGAGCTGATTGCTAACTTAAGAAAACTCTCAGTAGTAGATCACTTTCAAATTAGTGAAACTAATTTAGCTTTGAACATCTCTGCACCATTTGAACTCTGTAGTTTGTAGTCGGTAGGCTGAATTTACTGCTGCAATTTTGCTGATTTTATGCTGGTAAATAGCAACCAGGATGAAATCGGTAAATCATTATGCTGGATGTTAGTGTTAGTGTGTTATTTGCCTATATGAGGATGAGGTTAATGAGGATTTCCATCTTGAGCAGTTATATACTATCAAGGCTTGAAGAGCAATTTACTCCAACTTGTGCATTTGTGCCTTAATGCCTTTACAATGTCGCGTCTCACTTGAGCTTGATTACCGCTAGTACAAGGTCAAGTGGAGTGAGTGTTACCAACGCTCATTCTAAAACCAATTGCCAATTGACTAAGTATAGAGTCCACCTTAAGCTTTGAGCGGCGTTTACTGCTTCTTTAAATTCCGGAAAATTTGCTTCCCCAAATCTCATACAGTGTTACCTTAAGGGTTTGTTACTGTCAGAATAACTCTGCACTGCAATGAGTTCTGATCATGCTTTCATTGCAGTTCTTTGATTTATATCTCATACAGTTTCTCCAAGAGTTCTGTCCTTCTGATACAATAAGTTTAGCAATTCACACGGTTTCAAACTCTCGAATGGGAGACTTTGGTAGGCTAAATTGAGTCCTACAAAACCTGATAGCAGACTTCTGGATGACACAGATAGAAAACCTGATCTGAAATAATGAGTAGGCGCAGTAGTCGACCTGTGGATTTCATGGTGTCTTGGTCTAGCTTATGGAGGGGACTGAGCTGTAGATTTGAAGAGTTTGGAGTTTGAGTCTATGGAAGTTTTTAGTTAGCACAAAAATAATGTGAAATGCTAACTATAAGAAGGTTCAAACACGTCTGGTTCTGTTGATCATATGCTTTCTGCCTTGAAGTTCTTCTGTGTTCCATAGCCGTCCTTTAGGTTCGTGTCAGCTTCAGTTTCGAGCATTCACTATGTCATGTTATAATCTAGAGACAGATTTGCTGATCAAATGACATGGTTTCAGTAGTGAGATTCTTTTTGGGTAGAATTGTAGGCTACATTATGCTTTTGAAACCCACAAATGCACAATTGTGGACTTCTGGTGTGCCCAGATCGATTTTTCGAGGATTCAGTTAAGCTAATGTGTAGTCACACAATGACACAAGTACATCAACTACATTTACCCTGTATCACAATTGGTCTAAGTGACCTAGTTTGAGTAGTTTCTCGCCGATCCCCCTCGACTAACAAGCGTGCAGTATTACTGTATTAGAGCCCACTGTTTAGCTGGCTCTTTCCATACACATAATCAAGCGGGTTGCTCCTGCTACTTAATTGATTTTGGGTTGCGCATCATCCCCCTCGACTAACAAGCGTGCAGTATTACTGTATTAGAGCCCACTGTTTAGCTGGCTCTTTCCATACACATAATCAAGCGGGTTGCTCCTGCTACTTAATTGATTTTGGGTTGCGCATATGGGCATCTGTGGTCTCTGACAAATATACAAGTTCCTGATTCCTGGCCATGGGGATGGCGAATGGGTTAAAATTGTCAAAAAAATTTGGACCATTTCTCGATTTATGCGTGTCATCCTTGCGCAGGGGCCATGCTAATCTTCTCTGTATCGTTTCATGTTTTATCAGATGTCCCCGAAGGGACCACCAATAATATCAGCCTGTTGGTTATATACATGATAAAGGACTCGTTGCTCGCCAATGTGGGACTTTCCTTATTCTGAAGAACAAGCGAAACCAATCCCCAAACTCCGAGCTGCAATAAAGTCCGGTTATACAAGACCTTCAACTTACCACTAGGCTACCCAATTCATCAGATTACATAATAACAAAACAAATATTTACAGGGCTCTGATGCTGGGGGCCTGTGCACCCGAACAGCCCGCAGGAGCTAATAATCGGCCCTGGTATTAACTATCTAGAGCTGCTTGGTCTCATTCTGAACACTGTATCTCCTCCTCCTGCATTAACTAAAATATATTCCTTATCTTGAGTGTTGAACATGACTTTTTAAATGTTCCTATTATAAAGTTGTTTTAACATGTGCGGGTTAGTCCCACATCAACGATTAAGTACGAGTTTTTCAAGCATATAAGCAAATTGGATATTATATCTTTTACCAATTGGTTCTACTGTTCTAGGCTAAAAGCTTGCTCGACTATTGTGTTTGGGACTAGTTGACCTAGTTTTCCCCCAACGCACATAATAAGTGGTATAAAAAAAAAAGTGGTATCAGAGCCCCCACATTTTGTTTGGTCTTTCCGATGACAAAAGCTAATGCTTGCTCCTCCTTGTGCCAATTGGTGGGGCCATGCTAATCTTCTCTGTATCGTTCCAATTCTATCAGTTCCGATGTGGATAACTTCCTCTTTAGAGGGAAAAGAAACAAACTCAAACACGACCGTTTCATGCTCATTGCAGAGGAATGAACCAGACTGTACAATTATGGACTTGGAGATTGGATTCGTTAGGCTGTCATTAAGTTCTTCTGTGTCGTCTTCTTAGTTTGATGGTCTACTCGTGTCCCATATACGTTCTATAGTTTTAATTTCATGCCAGCTTTTGACACACAAAGTTATGGCGTTTACGACTAATTCAATTCGTGTTATTATCTAACAAGATCAGAGGTAATATTTCCCAGCTACTTTGATGTTTCTGGCAGTACAAAGAAAGTTCTTACTGCATGAATTGAATCACCAGATGATGGTGGGTTGTTTTTCTTGGGTATCAAGTATACACACACACATTGATCAAACAAATGTGTGTTAAACACTTAAAACTGATTGTATATGATTACAGTTTCGGGTTCTTTGGCACTGCGTAAAGAGTACGCTTCACGCTTGCAGGCTGCAGCTCATTGAAACATGGAAGGGATCTCAGTCCACTCGTGGTCTTCAGGGGTAGTGTTTACACTTTACAGTGCTATTGCGAAGTGTAGAGATTGAGTCCCACATTGGTCAAAGTGGAGGATTAGTTTGCTTTTATATACTACATGTTCACTTTGACTGAACAGTCTAGCTTTCGAAGAGGGTTCTTCGGGTGTCTTCTATCAGTGTTGCACGTTGGCACACCACTATCAAGTTCGCTCAAAACGCGGGTTTGGTGGAGTTTGTCAGCGGGTTTCCTTGGTAAGGGCGTCTGTACCTCCTCGGAAGCTAGCTTTTTTGAGTTAGTTCTCTTCATGTAAGACGACTGATATTTGAATGTACAAACACACAAGGGGAAGAAACGACAAAAAAATTTGGACCATTTCTCGAAATATGCGTGTCATCCTTGCGCAGGGGCCATGCTAATCTTCTCTGTATCGTTCCAATTTTATCAGATGTCCCCGAAGGGACAACATGTCATGTCAGCCTGTTGGTTATAAAAATAAAGAAAGACTCGTACCTGACCGATGTGGGATAGTTTTGAAGAAAAAAAAAAAAACGCAGACGCGGCCGTTTTACATACGCATTTGATCCTCAATTTTTCAAATAAGTTTTCCTAATTACCTCAGGATTATACAACTTTCCTAATTACTCATTATATAAGAAAAATGATCTTACCCTTTGTGTTAGTATCTGATCTTATAACCCAATTACTTGTTCTGGCAAAAACACATTCGGCCTAGAAATTTCGACTTGTGATATTTTTTTTTTTTTATCAAAGAACGGTTCAGAGTAAAATGGGAGACAGAGAGGTGTTGAAGTACGACAATGTCGTATTGCGTAAAATCCGATTTGGATACTCTGCGAGGGCCCTGCTTCCTCAATGACCAAATTATCGCGTTCTACTTCAGTTATCTCTCGTCTTCCTGTGAAACTGATGATATCTTGCTTGTTGCGCCTTGTGTGTCTCTCTGTCTCGGCAATTGCGAGGATGAAAAGGTTGTTGGTGAGATTGCTGTGTCCTACAATCTGTCAAGCAAGCGACTTGTGATTTTTGCTGTCAATGACTGTGATTTAAAAGCGGGAGACAGTGGAACGCATTGGAGCATTCTGGTGTACGACAGGTCCAAGAACGCGTTCCTGCATCATGACAGTATGCAGGGTGTGTACAATGCTGTTAAGAATTATATGGGGCTTGGTGGTGAAGCTTCAAGGCCGAATACATCATCATCAAAGAAACTAAGGAATAAGAAGAATAAAGGCGTGCAATCTGTCACAAAACCTGAAGTTATTACTACTGCGCCTGTTGGTTTGCCTATCTTCAAGGAATGTCAGACCCCTCAGCAGACAAATGGGTATGACTGTGGACTCTATGTGTTAGCCATTGCTAAGGCAATCTGCGAAAACAATAGCAAGACCGATGTGCTTTCAGCAATTGAGACGTTTATAGACGATTCTGTTGAAGTTAAAATGCGTGAGGAGGTGTTGGACATCATACGCGGTCTTAGGAAGGATTGATTAAATCAGGTTACATCGGTACTCAAATTAAAGTATCTCAAAAAATCGATCTTTCTTTTAGTCGTTGATACTCTCTAGTATGTAATACGTGCAAAGCTAATGCAAATAAAAGGAGAAATTATAACAATTCAACTTTGTAGTTGTTTATTTATACATTGATTGGGCAGAAGAAATACAAATGTGCAGTGCAGGTAAAATGAAATACATCGTACACAATACTATAACTTACATGTATTACATACAAGTGCGTAGGAAGGACTTATTGCTTCACTTCTCCAATGCGTACATCTATAGTAGCGTGTGCTTAAATTTTTATTGTTCGGTATTCCTTAGATCCATCACTTGTACATTATTATTGCAAACTCACTCGCCATTATTTTCTTCTTCAGAAAGCTAACATTGTACACCGTATCTCACATATCCAAACCAAATGTTAACTTCTTGAAAAGCCGAGGTCCTTAAGTAAATTAAGGGTCCGCATCTTCGTAGTGGATGTCAGTGTAGAAATCATAGGCATTAACACCAGTGAAAATTCCATCTTCCAAGGTTGTCTTAATAGTTTCACCAGTAGTAAGATGATCAATCTGAATATATTTGAATGGTATGTCACAAGTTCCTTGAGAAGCCACCCCTCTAGCAATAAGCTTCTTCATAGGCGGTACCGGGGCCGTGGTTACGTCCCCTACTTCCTGTCCGGTCTCCTGGGTCTCATCCCACTGATGCTCGTATGACGCCTCGGCTGACACCTCGATCTTCCCTTCCTCGATAAACGGAATCCCGGTCTCAAACGTAGTCGTGACGCCTAATGTCACGGAAATGTTGTTACTATACGTACTCGATTTAGTACTAGATATAGTCAAGTCCATCTCTGCTTGTACCTCTTGGTCAGTCGGGTTATTGTGTGTGTGCGTGGTCGAATATATCGGTGTTACGCCGTAGATTCGGGCATTATCGAGGTCTATTAAGAATATAGAAATGTAGAATTAATTGAGAGAATTTTTGGTTTCATTTCTTCATACTGAATTCTGTTACAATGGTGAGTTTATATAGAGATTGTTGGTTGGTAACCGCCTGTAACAGAATTCTGTTACAGGGGACCAATCCAACGTGGCATAACCACCAATTACAACCAGCTACTGTCCTAATTCTAGTCCAGTTCAGTTGCTTCATGAACGCCAATTAATGCCTCTTCAGTTGCTGCTGATGCTTGTAGTTTGCTCTGCTGAGAGTACAATAGCATTGTATCTACATCCCCCCCTCAAGCTGGAGGAGGTGGAGTAGAAACCAATCCCAGCTTGTCAAGGAAGAATTGATGCTGTTCTGCCCCCAGTGCTTTGGTGAATACATCAGCAGTTTGAAGCTTTGATTGGATGTGAGTAGTGAAAAGAAAACCCTCTTCAACTCTTTCTCGGACATAGTGACAGTCAAGACGCAAATGCTTCGTCCTCTCATGAAAAACAGGATTCGCTGCGATGTATTCTGCTGCCTTATTGTCACAGAACAGAGGAATAGGAAGAGACAGGTGAATGCCAAAATCCTGAAGCAAGCTGTGCAGCCACACCATTTCACATGCTGTTTGGCTCATTGATCGATATTCTGATTCAGCACTGGACTTAGAAACAGTTTTCTGCTTCTTTGTTTTCCAAGATATGAGGGAGGATCCGAGGAAAATACAAAAGCCAGTAAGAGACTTACCAGTAAACTGGCAAGATCCCCAATCTGCATCAGAGTAACTAGTGAGCCTGAGGTTGTTTTCTGATGAATAAAAGAGTCCAAGGTGAATGGTGCCCTTGAGATACTTCACCAGATGCTGGGCTGCTTGCATGTGAGGTAGTCTAGGGCAGCTTAGAAACTGTGACAGCTGCTGGACACTGTATGAAATGTCAGGTCTTGTTAAATTCAAGTAGAGCAGCCTGCCAATTAACCTTCTATACACCTCAGGTTCAGGTAGAATTTCTCCCTGATCAGGTGAAAGATGAAGGTTTCGAGGGAAAGGGAAATTGGCTGCTTTACAGTCAACCATATTCATGTCTTGAAGGATGTCCAAGATGTATTTTCTCTGGTTGAGAACAATGCCTGCAGCAGATCTGGCAACCTCAATTCCAATGAAATACCTAAGCAGCCCTAGGTCCTTTATTGTAAATTCCTTATCAAGAGCAGACTTTACTTGTAGAATGTGCTGTGTATTAGTACCAGTGATGATTAGATCATCAACATACACCAATATCAGTGTAAATGTACTCCCTTTGCTGTATACGAACAGAGAGTAGTCTTGTTTGGACCTTGTGAAACCAATTTTCAATAAAAACTTGGTCAGCTCCACATTCCACTGTCTGGATGCTTGTTTCAGACCATAAAGAGATCTTTTCAGCTTACATACTTTGTTGGGGATGGCTTTTTCATATCCCTCAGGAAACTGCATGTAAACCTCTTCATCCAAAAACCCATGCAGGAAGGCATTGTTGATGTCTAACTGGTGTAATGGCCAATTTTGAGCAGCTGCAACAGCAATCAAGCATCTGACTGTGGTGAATTTAGCCACAGGGGAAAAGGTATGTTTATAGTCTTTGCCCTCAACTTGGTTATATCCTTTAGCCACTAATCTGGCCTTGTGCCTTTCAATGGACCCATCCGGCCTGAACTTGACTTTATACACCCATTTGGCTCCAATAGCCTTTTTTCCAGGAGGAAGATCTGTTATTTCCCAAGTGTGATTGGTTTCCAGTGCTTGGATTTCTTTCTGCATTGCCTGAATCCAATTAGGGTCTTTAGCAGCTTGTTTATAGGTTGTTGGTTCTGGTGTGGATAAAACCTTAGCCAAGGAGGCCATGTAAGTGGAAGAAAAATCTGAAAAATTTCCAGTTTGCAGTACCAGATTGGCATTTGAAGTAGGAATAATACTCTGGGGAATGTTGTGGAGTACAAAACCCTGGAGCTTGGAGGATTGTTTCCTTGCCCTTACTGGTCTGCCAGCTGCTTCTGGTTGAGTCTCAGGTTGGGTGGATTCAGGGAGAGGAAAATTCCGAGGAGAAAGTGACCTAGGCTCATTGTCTGAATTAAATGAAATCTGCTGATCTGCAGAATCAGGAATTGCAGCAGGTGTAGCATTCTGATAATCTAGCTCAATTTCATCCAAAAAAGTGTCAAGAGTGGCATCATGATTGATAGAGATGACAGGAGCAGGAGGATTTTGCAGAGTGGAAGACATGAAAGGGAACTGATCTTCCTTGAAAAGTACATCTCTGCTGGTAAAGACCTTACCTGTAGAAATCTCATACAATTTGTAGCCTTTTTGACCAAATGGGTATCCAAGAAGAACACACTTGCGAGCCCTGGGTGAGAATTTGTCTGATTCATGAATTGCAGCATAACATAGGCAACCAATTACTCTCAGGTGTTCATAGGAAGGTGGTTTTTGAAGCAAAAGTTCTGATGGTGTCTTCCATTGCAAAACTGAGCTAGGCAGCAGGTTTATTAGGTGTGTTGCTGCAAGTATTATCTCACCCCAAAATCGTTTTGGCAGACTAGATTGAAACATAATGGCCCTTGCTGTGTCAAGGAGATGCCTATGCTTCCTTTCTACACGACCATTCTGTTGTGGACAGCCCGGGATGCTTCTCTGATGTAAAATCCCATTGGATAGAAACAATTGATGACAAGTGTCTTGGACAATTTCAGTACCATTGTCAGACCTAACAACCTTGACTGAAGTTTGAAACTGATTCTGCACATAGACTAAGAAGCCTGATAGAGTTGCAGATACCTCCTTTTTGTCTTTTAGGAGATAGGTCCATGTAGTTCTGGTGTTGTCATCCAACACAGTCAGATAATAACTTGCACCAGTCAATGACCTGACTCTATAGGGTCCCCAGAGATCCACATGCACTAAATCAAAAGGATTTGCAGCAATAGAATCACTCAAAGAAAAGGAAAGTCGATGATGTTTTGCCAAAATGCAGATTTCACAGTCTGCAATTCTTTTATTAACATCAGAGATAGCTGTTACATGCTTTAACTTGCCAATGGACCCATGACCAAGTCTTGAATGAAGAAGATAGTCACTAGTCTTACTACAAGAGTTAGCTATGACAGTATTCTTATTTGCAGAAATAAAGGTTGGTTGACTATTTACATGGTGGAAGGTGTAGAGTCCAGCATTTCTTGCACCAATGTGGGTTGAAGAATCAGGTGTACGGCCCTGAATTTGACACCCAGAAGCAGTGAATATCACTGTTAGTCCAGTTGTATCAATCAACTTCCCAATAGAAAGCAAGTTATGCTTAAATTGGGGCACATAAAGCACATTTTTGAGCAGAATGTCCTTATTAAGCTGAATATCCCCAATATGATCCACATAAGTACAATTGCCATCAGGAATTGTCACTCTTATAGGTTGGTCCAACTTATGTAGATTCAGAAATAAGGAGGAATCAAAACACATATGATCACTGGCCCCAGAATCTAACAACCAGGAAGCAGATTTAGAAACAGATAGGGCAGATACCATACCTGCCATTATATAGGAATCAGGATTATAAGAACAAGATGCTGCAGCTGAGCCCTGATTTCCTACTGAATGCTGTTTCTTTTGGAGTTGCTGATGGATTTGATCAACCACAGACTGCTCTACCCTGATGTAATTCCCAGTGGCTGGATCAGTGATGTAGACAGGTGGATTTTCTGGTGGATTAATGCCATAGAATGGTCTGCAGGACTGCTGGTCTGATTTCTGATCAGCTGCAGGAGTTGTGACAGAATTGGCTGTGTTCTTGTGATCTGACAAAGTAGGCCTGGCTCCTCTCCACCAAGCAGGGTAACCAACCACCTTAAAGCATTCTTTGGTTTTGTGGCCAGGCTTATCACAGTGAATACATTCTGACTTCCTGTCCTGCCTATCAGACTTAGGCTTTTTGTATTCTCTGGTGTCCTGATTTGGACCGAATCCAGTGGTGTTGGGGTTGTTTGGTCTGGTATGACCCCTGAAACTGCTGTGGGTGGCCATAGCTATGTTTTCAGGTAACATAGGAATGCTTTTGGACTGAGACTCAATTTTCTAAAGGTTGTAATATGCCTGGTTAAGTTTTGGCAGGGGATCAGTTGCCAGAATCTGATCTCTGATAGTTCCATACTCAGGATTCAGACCATTCAGAAATTGCAACAGTTTGTCTCTATTATCCCTATCCAAAATGCGTTTCAGAATTTGACAGGTACATTGAGACAACACCCCACAGTCACAAACAGGAATCGGATCTAGAGTAGCTATGTTTTGCCACACAGTATTCAATTCTCCATAGTAAGCAGCCAGACTATTATTACCCTGACTAATTTCACCCAAATCTTTCTTAAGCTGAAAAAGAAATGGTGCATGAGTCTGTCCATACCTTTCAATGATCTCATCCCATACTTCTTTTGAAGTTGTTGCAAATCCCATATGATTAGCAATTGCAGGAACCATCGAATGTAGGAGCCACCAAAGCACTGTATAGTCAACCCTCATCCAGTCGTACAGGCGATCATCATCTGCAGCAGGTTTCGGCAATTTGCCTGTAACAAACCCAAGCTTGTTCTTTGAGTTGAGAAAAAGCTTTACATGACGAGTCCAAGTAACAAAATTGGCGCCATTAAAATCTTCAACTGCAATCTTCGTGATTGTTTGGTCACCATTAGTAAGATAGTAAGGATCACGATACGAATTTGCTGTTGAACCTAGCTGTGGCGTCGAAGTAGCAGAATCCATATCTTCGAAACTTCTTGTTGACGATTGATCCAGGAATTTCAGAAACTTAGCAAATGAAACTGAAACTTCTGCGAGAAGTTTTGCGTTGTGCTAAGAAGTAGGAAATAGGCTGATTTTTGATGAATCAACCTGATTCTCGCTAATCTACTGATTTGCAGCAAATTAACTGAATTGATTCTGCAGGAATCTTCTCAGAGAAGCTGAGTTTGTTTAGTTTCAGCAAATGTGAGCCGATTGAACAAATTGTCACAGTAGCGTGAAGAGAAAGCCACCGCGAAGTTTATCGTAGGAAATCCGGCGAATTTCGATCAACTTTGATCAAAATTTGGACTAATTCGATCGATTTTGATCGAATTTGGGAGGATTTGGTCTCTGTTTTCAGAGAATTTGGAAGAAATGGAGATGAATTTGCTGATGAACCTCTCGAATCCTCTGATTTCAGAGGCTTCTAGGAGAAGTTTTGCAAAAGTTAGGTAGAGTATTGCGGAAGTTTTGTGTTTATTGGATCTTTATCTAAGCTGATACCATATTAAGAATATAGAAATGTAGAATTAATTGAGAGAATTTTTGGTTTCATTTCTTCATACTGAATTCTGTTACAATGGTGAGTTTATATAGAGATTGTTGGTTGGTAACCGCCTGTAACAGAATTCTGTTACAGGGGACCAATCCAACGTGGCATAACCACCAATTACAACCAGCTACTGTCCTAATTCTAGTCCAGTTCAGTTGCTTCATGAACGCCAATTAATGCCTCTTCAGTTGCTGCTGATGCTTGTAGTTTGCTCTGCTGAGAGTACAATAGCATTGTATCTACAAGGTCGAAATCAAAAACTCGAACGGTCCTAGTAAACACGGTCTCGACCACTTCGAGTTGGGATTGTTTGGTGATACCATCTGACGATGCCATCAACATGTTCTTGAAACCTGCGTAGTCGTCTACGCGACAACATATTTTGTTGTTGCCTAGGTTGCGTAACGCAATCTTGTTATTAGCCACCTTAATTACGGAAAATAATTGGTCCGGACTGTCTTGCATTAGCGAACTCCAGTTAATCGTTCCTGCAGAATCGGAGCGTGTCCAATACGCATCACCAACAGGGAAATTCGACATCTTAACACGAACTTGGCCGTCGTTCGTGGTCGATATTTCACACTCGACCGCCGGGTCACCGATGTCGTCGGTCGAGAAATACGGGTACCCGTCGATTGTGTTGTTGGTGAAATATAGGCCGTTATCGGCCTTAAATGCGATTAGCTTAGGAACTTGTACGTACGTATCGTAGTCGAAAGCAGAGGACACGGCTTCGGTGGTCGAAGCCGGGTCGATACAGAAGAACATTCTACGGTCCGAGCCATTGTTTGGGATTCGGACCGTGGTTCCGGATTGGACATGGAAAAATGTGGCTTGGTTGTTGTCGTTGGTGTCCATCCTAAACAAAGTGCAGCTCCATGAAGTTTGATCATCCACGGGTGCGACAGCTTTTGCGGCAATCCATAGCCCATCGGTCGAGGACCTTCAAGTTTAATTACAAATTTATCACTAACACGATGAGTTTACAACATAGAGAGGCTGTCTATTGACAAACCATAGAGGTCTACAGTGTAGACACTCAATCAGCATTAATTTTACTGCACTAGCAAATTTTTATTACTAATACAAATAATTTTACTACTTGACTTTTTCATCACAAATTAATTTTACTACTTGAAATTCAATTTTACTACTATTGACTTAATTTTACATGTCGACATTTTTGTGTCTACACTGTAAACCTTTAGTAAATTCCAATAAAAATTGCGTTAATAATTACACTACAGCACAAAAATTTTTGAACCATGTCCATAACGAAAAATTAAAGACGACCATTAAGAATTCATCATAAGACGGCGATTTATAACACAAAACTCTAAAGTCTAAATAGATGGACAAATTAAAGCCCTTAGCAGTCCCCACCCTATGTTGGAACATATTGATGTTGTGTAATGAAAGTTGCGTTAAAAATCACATCGATCGATAGTGCGTGCAAGAAATGAAAGACTAGCGTATAAAGTTTGAGGAAATTAAGTAAATAAGCGAATTTAAAACCGCGATAAATAAAGAACTACCTGGTCCAATACTTGTTGGTCCGGCAGGAGCGTATGTGGACGAGCCCATCATGGGCGTATTCCACACCAAATTTACAAGTTGGACTCAATACTTCATCAGTTGAGTATGCAAGATAATCTTGGTTTGAGCTATCATCATTTATGACTCCCAAGTATTTGAACGGAGTTTCACCTTGGGTTGCTCTTAGAACAACAAAGTCAAACAAAGCCATGGGTAACTTGGTGTTTCTCTGACTAATCTCACTTTTATTTCTTTTTTTGGAAACTTCTTGTGACCTAGCTCTTGATGTGTTTTCAGTATCCCACGATGCGTTGCATTTTATAGGGGAAAATAAGCAATAACATAATATAATAGTAGTAAGTATACGTGGATAAGAGAACGACATTTTTGTTGTTAAGATATAAATTATTGTCTGATTAAGTTTAAAATTAAGTGGTTGATTCTTAACAATCAATTTTAGTGAGTCAATTATTGAAGTTTTGGTGCAAGATAAAATACGCATAGGCTCATGCATCATAAAAGAGTTCTAGCATTTGCTTTTCTTTAATTTAGAATTTAACTATCCTACTCAAGTCACTCACAAACAATAGTACTCCCTAGTACATATAAGATGCTCCCTTCTGATATTATAGGTAAATATAAGTCATTCTCACTTTTGAAGAAACAAGTTTGATTTCTCAGTTTAACCAACAAATATTCAAGGTTCCGAAACTTAGGATGTTTAATTACTTGTATATGCATGTTACAACATACGGAGTATTGAGCTTTGAATGAAATATTCTAATATGCGAATATAAAACTTTTACTTTTTCTTAAATGTTGTAATTATTTAATTTGAATTTGATTCATCTATATATAGTTTCCGCCTCTTCGGCATTATTTTAGAAAATTCCGCCCCTTCCATATGAGTTAATGTACCTAGTTAATTAAGCATGTATAAAAACCTTTGATGTGATTATGGTCCCCTTAAGCTTTTTGTCATAGGTGGTAAAACAATAGTTGTGGTGGTGTCTTTTGTTGACAAAGTGGTTAGGTATAGAGGCATATACCCCTACTACTCTACTAGCTTAGGCTGCGACAGTAGGTGAAGCAGTGAAGAAAAACGTGGAGCTTGTTCTTATCATTGTCTTGTTTGTCTATATGGTAATATGGAGGGTGATGATACATTTGTTAGCTTCGCATTTCTCAAGTGAGAGCATAGTGCGGCGAGTATACTAGCTACTCCGTAGTAAAAGTGGTAAACTGGTAACAACAGTGTGTATTCTCTTTGGGTACCACTATTCATGTCCCTCTCAGGCGCGTGTATTATACACGTGTTTGTGTGATCCACGTGTTAAGAGGGACATGCTAGCAGGAGGAGTCGTTTTCTTCTTTGGTATTATCATTTGCCTACTCTTAGCTTGTAGATACTCCTAATCATTGTCTATATATATGGAGTACTATTTTCGTGATATTATTGTAGTTAGTTGTGCTACCACTTTGAGACTTGAGAGATTGATAACATTATATTCCTTCGCGAATTTTTATTGCATGTGTGTCCTAAACATACATGATTTAATCTTGTTATGTCATTATTGTATATGTATGAGTCCCCAAAGCGATATCTCTAGCTATATATGACCCTTCATTTGTTGTATTTTTATTGCTAAGATTCTCTTTAACCACTACCTAATGGAAGACAAACATAGTCTGGCCTTTTCTGATTAAAGAGCACAAAGATGGCTTAGAGCACGGATTAAACATATTATGCCACAATTAGGGCATGTTTGCAAGTTTAGCTTTTCTAAAAGTACTTCTTAAAAACTGTTTTTGAAAACAAATTTTGGAGGGGGAACTCCAAATTGATTCCAGCGAACTATTTTACGATAGAAGGTCTTCAAAGAAATTACGGAGTAGATATTATTTATTCAGTTATGTGTGAATATCAAGTTTTCAACTTCGTTCTAGGACCCAAAAGTCAGTGTACGAGTCACGCCCCTACTTATGCGAAAAAAATAGCATTATTCAGCACCAAACTTACAACCACCCTAGATAAATTTCGAATTATACATATGATAAGATATACGAGAATGAAGTTGAGTGTGTTTGACGATGGTGGAGTTGTAATCCTGGCCATCTTACTATTTTTTTTTTTCATATACATTAAATAATGTCAAACATGTGACTTTTATGCACACAATAGTGTAATTATCTAACAATATTTTTTATTTAGTGAAACGGGTAAAATTGATACAAATAGGTAGCCCGGACGTAACCTAAGCCACCAAACTAGTTGATATTAAATCAAAGGTCGCAATTAGTTCAATTTATCAACTTCTAAAATACACCTACCACATTAAACATAACAAGATCACCAAATTCATAAAACCCCATCCCCCTCCCCCACTACAACGTCTACAACCATTATAACCACCACATCTCCACATCCTCTTTCTTGACTGCGCCGGCCTACCTCTCTTAATTAGTATGACCACCAGTGCGATCGGATGGTGTTAAGTAACTCATAGGGTCAAACGAGAGTCCATGGGTTGTTATTTGTGGATTCGAGAAGTATGGTGGTAACGGTGGTTGCAAATATGGAAGGGAGGCACGTAGAAATAGATTTGAGAGAGGTTAACGACATAATGAATTAGAGAAAGGTTAATGATTTGCCTTTCATTAAAAACGTAAGCCACTTATGTAGACTTGCTATACACGAAAATATTGTACACAATACCCGAAAATATGCGGACAATATTTACCAAATATACATACACAGATATTGTTATTAGGGGTGTAAACGAGCCGAACCAAGCCCGAGCATTGTATGTTTGGGCTCGGCTCGGTACTGCCATTTTGGGGCTCGGGCTCGGCTCGGAGCTCGGCGAGCTCACAAAATCCAAGCTCGGGCTTGGGCTCTCTAGAGCTCAAGCTCGCTCGAGCTCGGTCCCTAGCGCAGTTCCGTAGTTGGGTACGCAATAAAAATGCAACGTATTTTCTATATACTACACTAAATTATACAACGTAGACACATTACAATAAGTTTAACGTATGAACTAGTAAAATTTGAGTATAACTTTCTAAATTATAAAATATTAGTAATAAAAATTAGCTATTTTTGAAAAAAACGAGCTTTTGAGCTTTAGCGAGCCGAGCACCAAGGTGCTCGGGCTCGGCTCGTTTTAGTGTGAGCTCGGCTCGGGCTCGGGCTTGGGCTCGGTCAATCCGAGTACGAGGCGAGCTTTGACCGAACCAAGCCCGAGGGCTTGGCGAGCAAGCTCGGTTCGTTTACACCCCTAATTGTTATACATAGCCACATGTACAACGGATGAATCCTGCCTATATTTGGTACAACTAGTTGAAATAATAGTTGAATGCTGAAATAGTAGCTGGAAAATGAAATAATAGCTGCAATAGTAGCTGAAAATTTTTAGCTGACAGAAATATGAGTGTTTTTGGCAAAATTAGCTGATATAAGAGCTGATATATATATAAAATCATATAAAAATGCATTATTTATTTTGATCTTATTTTGTTTTATGAAATAAACGAGGGTAAATTAGGAACAAAATTACAATAAATAACTTATTTTTTGATAAGTTATCAGTTACACGGGGTAACTTATTAAATAAACTTATTAGTTAGTACTTTATTAGGCTAGTGGTTTGTAATAACCCACTTTCTAGTAATAACAATAATATAAAAAAAAAAAAAAAAAAGGACAATCATCTTGCGTAGGATTTCAAAGGAGCATTAAATGCTTGTCCTTTGCTTTGAATTTCCTTCAAGTGATTCAAAGGGTAATACAATTACCCTGGGTAATGTGTTCCCTCGAAAGAAAATTTGGAGCGTCAACTGCCTATATATAGTTTGATTTTCCTTCAGTTTCGACGCAAAAACATCTTCACACAAGTGTTGCACTGAGTGAGATTAAAACTGAAAGTGTTTCAGACCATAAGCACACCACTTATAAAGTGAGTTGCGAGTATTATAAGATTTCGTAAAGATATTTTACGAAATAAGTAGTTGTTACGTACGTGCGAAAAGAGACATCTTCTTAGCAAGGTTCTGTCAAATAGTCATCGTCACTTAACATAGCCAAGGTATAACTCTTAAACTGTTATGAAATTATTATCGTTAAGACAACGCCGTTAATATTTTCGTACATGTTTTCATTAACTGATTAATCTTGTGGCGAATAGTTATTACGGTGCAAGTAACTCGGCGGAATTACCCCAATTTGTGAACGTCACCGTACAACGACGACAACGAAGACGATGATGATGGTGAAACTAAGGAAAAAGAGAGGGAGAGTGGAGCGTTGGAAGGGTGAGGCGAGTTGAGAATTGTGTCGGTCGGGGGTTTTATAAGGGAAGCAAGGGTTGGGTGGAAGGGAGCGGGAGAATCGGAGAAAAGAAAAGGGGGGGGGGGACATTTTTCGCCGTGTCAAAAAAGAGCGTCAAAAGGGTACAGTGGCAATAGTAGAAGACGACGGAGATTCCAACTCCTCGAAATAACCCCAAGGAAAGAGAGAGCTGAGTTCAGCCATTAGTTTGGCACCTTTTAGTTCATCCTGAGAAAGATGACGTATACAGACTTCCCAAATCTGTAGTCGCATAAGATGTAAGATATCCCATAGCAGTGATTCAACTTCAGGAAGAAATACTTCCAGATTCGATAAGTGAGACTTGAATTGAGGGGCATCTACGAGAATCTCTAACTCCTTCACCTCTAGTCTATGTGCCAATCGCAAACCTTTTTGAAATAAAGACAAGACAAAGAAAGAGAATGATCGATTTCTCCCTCTTGCACTAATCCCAGCTTGATAGGTACCATCAGATGATCGTAAGGTCAAACCACCTTTAGAACTTTGGGGACCTTCAAATAGAATAGCAATTGAAAGACGTGTGGTGGTGAGTCTTCCGATATCCAAGGGATAGACAGAATCGACCTTGAAAGTCTATCGATAAGTACAAAGAAAGCCTTACGACCCAAAGACCAAACAGAAACATGTAAGTTATATAAAGAGAAACCCGAGGGAGGCAACCAGTAGAGGAAATCTCTAAGGGACTGCTCAAATTGATGGTTACTACCCATTCATATCCTTAGACGACTCGAGGAGGTGAGGTCAAGTAGAGTTGGCCACTGGAAATTTGCAGAACTATGCTTAGGACCCTTACCCTTACGTATTATAGTGCCTTTCATCAAACAAGTGGGACGAGCATAAACGACCAGATTTATCATACCCTTAGCAAGATGAGTGATGGCACAGAAGCAATGGTTGCACCACATGAGTAATAAAGGCGGAATATTCTCTTTTTGTGGACATACACTAAAATCCGTGAAAGAAATTTGGGATGACACTCTGTAACCGACCTCATTTCCTGATAATATTACCAAAATAACAGAAGGGTAGTAAACCCTGGTCATAACCCTTAATTGGAGAAGGAGAAACTCTTCAGACCAGGAACGTGCATCACAAACCAATACACGGAGTATACAAGAATGAGAACTGATAGGATTTCCAGATAGAATTCTACTTAACGGTGATTTTTGTTCAGATATGGAGATGGACGGAGAAAAAATTAAAGGAAATGTTAAGTGCAAGGACATAGCAAAAACCTTATCATCCGCGACGAATAAATGCGGTGGAGAATAAGGGTCATGGAAAAAGAAATTTTGAGGGCAATCACCAACCAGGACAGGCACAGCATGTTGAGGAGATGATCGTTGTACCCGTTCTTGAGTATTAGAAACTTGAAGAGATAGTTGAAGATCAACTGGTGGACGTGTGTCCACATGTTCAATTGACTGAGCATTTTGGGTAAGTTCGATAGGAATTTCAGATAAAAAGTTTACGTAATCTGTGGTATCTCTTGAGAATTCTTGTTCATCCAAATTTTGGTCTAAACTCCTGATATCCATTTTGAAGGACAATTTGAACTTAATAAGAATGTGTAAGGAGTTACTTGTTGCCTACTTGGTACGTGAGACTTATTCTTTTATACAGGTGATAGAGGAAACTTGCAGGGTACACAGACAACTCACCATATTTTACGGGAAACTCCATAAGGTAACATAGGAATTCATGTTGAGGAATACAGACATGCAATAAATGGAGTACTGAGGACTTAGCACTAGCAATGCTAGTAGGGTTTGGATGATGACAGACGAATTAGGATGTTATGGGTTCTACTGTTGACAAGTAAACTGATGACATATCCACAAGTGATAGATTTTCAAAGATTACTTTTGGAGACAAGAATGAAATTAGTGGGACAGTGGTATCGGACAGTCAGAGATTGCAAGCGTATAGCGAGATTTTAGGTAAGGTTCACACGAGGTGATAGGTCTAGACATGCACTTAGAGGTTGTATATCCGTACCAGACACGAGATATATACATTTTACAGCTATAATAATTGGGAGAACCTAGGGATAGATCTGAAAGGATGAAAACTCAACGTGACCTCAACTTCAACTCAAACATGGGATTGATTTACACTCCATGATCTAAGAGAGACTCCTTACATCTACTCCCCGGTAAACTAGACAACCTTGCAAAAGAATTTATGCCCACAGTTAGGCTTTCTTTTACAAGGCCTCATTTTAAGTTAAGGCCTTAGTCTTTTTTTATTAGTCTTCCCGTGCTCACCTAGCTGGGGGATCAGCTAAGGTAGACGAGGACAACGGATGATCTCTGGTATAAATTAGTCCAGCTAGTAAAACTAGCTAAACACAAGAGAACGTGTTTTTGAAGCAGGTATTAGACTTGAGGGGTTCACAGAATGAGATTTCCTTATGAGTAGTACTTTGCGCATGATGCATTAATGTAGAACGCAAATAACGTGACAAGATTGAAGTAGAGTCATCGAAGAGTTATGTCAACATAAAAGGACAGACATAAAAGAGGGAAGACAAGGTTTATCCGAGTGTTTCACCAACCAAGAGAGTGCACCGATTTGGAGTTCACAGAAAATCGTTTCAAAGTCTGTTGATTTAGAAGTCATTATAAGTTGGAAGGAAACCAAATTTAGGATTGGGGGATTACCTATCTTCAAGGAGACTAAACTTATAGTGAACGAACACAAACAGTTTGATTATGGTGTTAACATACGATCTTATCTTATTCGTCAAACGGTTTTCGACACACGAATTCGAAAAGGGTCGTACGCAAAGAAACAGCTTTCTTACCAATTGAAATCTTAATCTTGGTAAGTTTCGGGACAAAACTTTTCATTAGGAGGGGTGGATGTAATAACCCACTTTCTAGTAATAACAATAATATAAAAAAAAAAAAAAAAAAAGGACAATCATCTTGCGTAGGATTTCAAAGGAGCATTAAATGCTTGTCCTTTGCTTTGAATTTCCTTCAAGTGATTCAAAGGGTAATACAATTACCCTGGGTAATGTGTTCCCTCGAAAGAAAATTTGGAGCGTCAACTGCCTATATATAGTTTGATTTTCCTTCAGTTTCGACGCAAAAACATCTTCACACAAGTGTTGCACTGAGTGAGATTAAAACTGAAAGTGCTTCAGACCATAAGCACACCACTTATAAAGTGAGTTGCGAGTATTATAAGATTTCGTAAAGATATTTTACGAAATAAGTAGTTGTTACGTACGTGCGAAAAGAGACATCTTCTTAGCAAGGTTCTGTCAAATAGTCATCGTCACTTAACATAGCCAAGGTATAACTCTTAAACTGTTATGAAATTATTATCGTTAGACAACGCCGTTAATATTTCCGTACATGTTTTCATTAACTGATTAATCTTGTGGCGAATAGTTATTACGATGCAAGTAACTCGGCGGAATTACCCCAATTTGTGAACGTCACCGTATTAACAACTAACCCAAGAATAAAATATGTTAGTGGTAAATAGTAGCTCCATGATTATAAGAAACCCGGCGGAATTACCCCAGTGGTGAAAATAATCTTAGAGCGAATGATTTTCACTAAAAGACGATGAATAGCAAATTAACAATTTGACTAGATAATCGCCACTTTTAAGAATTCGGACGTCGTTGGACCACCGGATAGTTAATTATCAAATAAATGACAACATGATTACCTTACCAGTATAACCTTAAACAAATAACTTACGCGACTTTATTTACTTAGAACAAGAAAACGCACGGAGTTTTAAGCACGGTGATTTGGAATTCAGGTAAGGGACTCTTTCTGATTTAACTTATAGTATTATTTTCGTATACTCTAATGCTTATTTTGAAAAAGGATCGAGTACTGCAAACTCTGATTGTTTTCTGAACTATATAGATTTTGTGGGTTAGTTATGTGTTCTGGCTAACTTTGAAACGAGGATATCCGTCTGGCCCTGCCAAGGGAGTAAACTGGCACTGACTGAGAACTTCTGAACTAACCAGAACTATGTTACCCACTACTTGAATTATTTATACTTTACGAATTATTATTGTTTTACTATTTTAGCAACTGTTTAGATCCGGTTAAATCGGAAACTGTCTTTTACTGGGCTGTTGAGCTCACCCTTTCAATAATAAACTCTTTTCAGGTAATCAGTACTAGCTGGAGGTGGGAATTTGAGTGAGCTACCCAAATCGACTTGTAACATAAATAATGGCCTTAGTGATCGTTTGTACAATAGTATTCGTATGTATATTATTGTGTAATATATGTTGTGTACCTTCGACTTCTGACTTTTGAGGAATAAGAATGGCTTAGCCTACCTTTCGTAGGTTGCCGTCTGTTATGTTCCAATTATGGTTTTGGGGCGTGACATGGTGTCACCAAACCAACTTATTTGGTCGAAAAGCTTAAAAAACTAGACAAATTAAATAAGTTAACTTTCTGTGCATACCAAACATATCCAAAGAAAGGAAGAGATAAACATGGAAATTGGGTTAATGGGTGGGTGGAAATTAAAAAAGATGTGGTAGTTGCTCCTATCTTAGACGTTGATATATAATTGATTGAGATCTCTTGAACTCTACCTTGTACAGTTAGTTTGAAGCTCTATGGGATTGAAACCTCTGTTAGTTAAAAACGGTATGGGTATTAAACGGAGTTTAATACGGCGAGTTTTAAACTGCAATCTTTATGAAAAAAAAAACGGTCAAAAATCGTCAAATAAAACGTTGACTTATAAAAAATGGATTCGTACGTATACGCGTTTAATACGTTATCATTTTCAAAATTCAGATTAAAAATTCGGCCTTTGTTGTCAATAATTAGTCAAAGTTAATGAATTTTTTAATAATTAGATATTAAGTTAATGGGTACTTATTTGTTTGTTGTTAATTGTTGATGTTTGTGTGGACTCTGTGTGTTGAGTAGTTGACTAGTTGCTTTGTTTTCCAACTCATTAGTAACGAGTCTCCACTAGTCACTAACTAGTAACTACATCTTTAATTCTTCATCAGAATCATCGCTCTAAAAAAAATCTCTCTCATTTTTCTCTCTCAAAAATGGCATCCATGGCTTCAGCAAATCAGCAACACTCACATCAAAACATCAACAAACCCCTCTTCTTAAACTAACCACCCCAAAATATTTGTCATACAAGCCCAAAACCACCGTCAACGATGCCATCTCCGCCGCGGCAACCACCCCATGATCACCACCACCGTACGGCCTACCTCAACTTCGCCCCCATCGTCTCCCAGAAGACCGACATGATCACCTTCGCCGCTACCGACGTCGTCATCATCGGTGCGGGCTCAGTTGCGCCTACGAGTTGTCTAAGAACCCGGACATCAACATCGCCATCATCGAGCAGTCGGACAGCCCCGGCAGCGGTGTATGGCTCGGTGGTTCATCTGGCCATCTAGGTTAATTGGGGAATCAATTATTCTGTTTCCAATGAGTGTCAGTTTTTTTTTTTTTTTTAAATCACGTTTTTTTCCAATTTTTAAACGTTTTATTCATTTTAGATGTTTTATTCGGCTAGAACTCGTTTTTAGCCGTTTAAAACACCACAACCCTTTTTAAACGAAAGCAACACGTTTTTTTCATAAAAAATGGGTTCGCGTTTTAAACGGCGTTTTAAAAGGCGTTTTATACGCGTTTTAACTAACAAAGATTGAAACCTATCTTTATAATCCCCTATATATTAATAAGGGAAACTAGTTATTTGACCCGTGCAAACTTGCACGGGGCGTTTTACCTATTTGTTCTTGGAACCGGTTTTAGTTTAAGGATGTTTGTATAGATATCCAATACTAACAAAGGTGTTAGTTAGATTTTCGAATAACTTGAGTTTTTGATATAATAAAATAGACTCGATACGCATTGGATAAACAAATCGTATTGATCAGCGAAAAACCCCACGAAAGAGGTACGCATTGGATAAACGAACCGTATCGACCAGCGGAGAACAATTTCACGAAAGAGGTAATTATCTATTTATGTTTGAATATTATTGCATAGGAATTTCTAATTATAGATGTAATAAACAATAAATTATTTCAACAATAAATTTTATCAATAAAAACCTAATTAAATTCTTTCTTTCCTTCTCCAAAATACTAATGTCACGTTTATCAACTAAAACCCTTGACCACAGAAAAGTTGATCATATTTGACCTCGCCCGCTTCTTTTGGTCATGACTTCATTTTTCATTACTACTTGTCACCCGTGTTGAACCACGTATTTAATCTCAAAATCGATCTGATCCGTTGATCAAAATGACCTTAATTAACACAAATCAGGCTAAATTCAAACTAAACCTCAAACTTTACTGTTTCATTTGTCTTAGACTTGTATTATTTATACTCAGACCCATTTTAATTTTTTTTTTGTTTCAATTGCCACTCTTTTTTGAATGTATCTCTATTTGCCAGCTATTTGTAGAAGTTTCTTACTAATTCTAATTAAATTTAGGTCACTTAACCTGTAGGTGGTAGGACATTAGTAGTTTTATACCCTTCATAACATAGGGGCATTTTGGGCACTGGTGCTGAGGTTGGGCGGAGGGAGTATGTATTTTTGTAGATATATTGGTTTCTTAACTGGTAGGACATTATACGATATCAGTAATTCATCGGTGTAAATTAATTGCTCGAGCGCTTATATGTCATTATGGATAACTCTTATGTAACTATCATGTGATCGATCTAACAGTTATAGTCATCTCCTCACACTTTTTTGTCTTTTACAAAACAGACGATATACCACTTTTTTTTTTGGTTACAACGATATACCACTTTTTTAATACTATACATGATACTCCTTTGTCCCATTTAATTTTATACCCTTTCATTTTCAAGTCGCCTGAGTGAATACTTTACCTTTCTAATCTTGGGTCATTTTCTAATTGCACGCGTTGTGATAAGCAAATGACAGTAAACCAATTTTTATTCTTAGGCCCGAATATGATGAGACTACTTTCAAACATTGTCAAACTAATCGATGTGTATTTGATATAAAAAAAATAGGACCGACGAAGTTAAACCTCACAAAAGTTGATTCTATTTGACATTGTCCGATTTTCTTGGTCATTAACCCGTTTTTATTTTTATTTTTACTTGTGAACCATATTAATCTATGTTTTTAACCTCAATCTTGATCTGACACATTGATCAAATTTGACCTTTAATTTACAACATTCACCATAAAGGCAAACCAAAACCTTATTGCGACAATTGGAGTTGACCTGAGTTCGTACTTAACGTGATACGTCCACAAATTAGTATTGGTATGGCATTTCAAAAGTAAAAATAAATTACGGAAAATTCACGTGGTACCCTCGAAGTTTGGCCGATTGCACATGGTACCCAACTTCGCAAGTTTGTGCACATGGTACCCCTGAACTTACTACTTTGTGCACATGGTACCCAATAGCAACTTCCGTTAGATTTTTCCGTTAAGTGATGATGTGGCGGTTAGTTGTTAGGTAATTAGTTAATTAAATTATAGAATTAATATTTCAATTAAAAAAATCAATTAAATTCTTAGAAAAATAAATATATTTTTTCAAATAATTTTTTCAAAAAAACTTTATTAAAAAACTAATTTTTCTAGGGGTACCATGTGCAAAATGTTGTGATCTCAAGGGTACCGTGTGCACAAAGTGCTAACTTGAAGGGTACCATGTGCACAAATTATGATTTTTTTTTAAGAGAAGTAATATATTTTATGAAAAAAAACTTGTTTTTTGGATTTAATTGTTTATGAAAATATTTTTTGGATTTGTTTTAAAAAGTAAAAAAAAATATTTTTATTTTTATTTTTTGATTTTCTTAAAATGGAAAATCATCATTAATATTAACTAATTCATATAACAACTAACTAACACATCATCACTTAACGGAAAATCTAACGGAAGTTACTATTTGGGTAACATGTGCACAAAGTGGTAAGTTTAGGGGTACCATGTGCACAAACTTGCCAAGTTGGGTACCATGTGCAATCAGTCAAAATTCGAGGGTACCACGTGAATTTTCCGAATAAATTATAACCTTATTTTTTATTTGTAGGCCCAGAAATGAAGACACGATATTTAACTATTGTCAAACAAATAGACGGGTATTAAATTAGATAAAAATAGGACCCACGAACTTAACTAAGCCTCATCGATCACATTAGTATATCCTATCTATATCACCCTGTTTAATTTTCTTGGTCATGAATCGGTAACTTTTTTTTTACTTGTGACCCGTATCAACCCAACTACGATATTTCGGGATACAATGGTGATATGTATTCAACCCGAGACTCGATCTGACGCGTGCAATTGAACATACAATAATTCTTAAAGTTTTATATTTCATCTGGTTTAGGCTTGCATTGTTGTAACTATAACCCTTTTTTTGTTTTCGTTTGAAATGCACTTTTTTTTTCCAATAAATCTTTATATATTACTTTTTTTTTCCAGAGAAATTTCTTATTAATTTAAATTAAGGTGACTTAACCTATAGGTGATACCGTGGTCGTAAGACATTAGTAAATTCGAATAAAACAACATTAGTTTTATTAAACTCGTGCTAAAGTTTATAATGTGATTATTATTGTCTTTATGGCAATACGTTTTCTAGACGAATAAATCTGGTTGAAATGAAATAAAGTAATATATTCACAACTATAATAAGTTTATTGAATATTAATTCAATTTTTCTTCATCCTTATGCTTATATACTTTTTATTATTGAAATTTAGTTAACAACACTAATTGACACTTAATCCCGCCAACCATTAATGAGTCCACATCATCAGTTAACCGATTGGGATTAGGTTTATATGGGATTACGAAGTGAACCAAATCAGCTCCTATGTATATTAGTATTAATAAAATGATCACGTATATATCTTATACGCGAGATTATATGAAGCTCAAGAATTGCAAAATTTATCAGCAATCTTGTACAATCAATTGTTTATAATTTACATGAAAATAAAGCTGAAAAAAAAAAAATATTGTACAATCATAACCCAAAAAAAAAAGAAAGTTACAAAAGAGAGTAGCAATATCAAAAGAACCATAGTCCATACATAATCAATCAGACTGCTACATGATCAAATCATCAAAATCATTGATCGCCATTTCCTTCATGATGACCAATCTTTTGTGGTGAAGGCCGGTGATTGAGTGAGTGAATAATTCATGTTGTTCACGTATTTCTAGAGGAATTTGGTTGAGGCCACTTCTTCATGTTTTTGCTTTGCTGATGAACATGAGTTAGTTAGCAAATAATTAGGTAACGTAACATGGATTTATATATATATGAATGAGAATATGAACTATAGAACCATCTAAATTTGTTATGGGTCGTATATATATATGTGATGGAATTACAATACGGGACGTACGTGATAACAAAAGCCTTATACGATGTGTGGATTGTTTATTTTAGGAAGCTATATGGCATTATATATTTTGATAAGGTGTTTGCTTTTTAATAGACGAAACAAAAGAAGTAATTTTCTTTACACAATTTCGAGTGATTATTGTTGCCTAAACTGGATTAATCTTTGCCAAAATTTCGTTCATAATCTTTGCCATACATTTTTCGTAAATTTTAGCTCCATAAGCAACATACGGTGTATATTCTTGCGGATTTTAAGTTAATATTCTTGCCTTTTTCGTTAATATTCTTGCCATTTTTTCGTGTATACAGTATATTGTTGACGTGGGTTTTGATTAGTGTGTTATTTTAGGAATAATATTGCATTCGACATCGTTAGCATTGATGTAATAAAGAAAGTGCTAACCGAAATATATTAGTACCATTGTTATCGTATATTCTTGCCTAACCAAAATATATTGGTATCATTGTTATCGTATATTAGTACCATTATCTAAGGGATCGGATAATTGTTGACATAATATATTATTTCCTAAGTTGCAAAATTTTCGAAAAATATTATCTCCGGGATTATTCTTGCCGTATCATTACTTGATTGCCGATTTTTAAGATATATTCTGTTTAATTTTAGTGGTAATAAGTGCATAATTATTGCAAATAAGGAAAGAAAATATATTAGTACCATAATCACTCTGTATATTGCATGCGTGTGTCTTGCTTAAGTGTGCGTGTGTCTTGCGTAGGCATGTGAGTGATATACTGATATTTATGGAACATTTCGTTTGACATCATCGTCCTATGTGGACGGTCTAAGGAGTGCTCAAAGGCACGCCTATTAATATAATATATATGCCGATTTTTAAGATATATTCTGTTTAATTTTAGTGGTAATAAGTGCATAATTATTGCAAATAAGGAAAGAAAATATATTAGTACCATAATCACTCTGTATATTGCATGCGTGTGTCTTGCTTAAGTGTGCGTGTGTCTTGCGTAGGCATGTGAGTGATATACTGATATTTATGGAACATTTCGTTTGACATCATCGTCCTATGTGGACGGTCTAAGGAGTGCTCAAAGGCACGCCTATTAATATAATATATATGCTATTGGCACTCTATGAGAGTTCTCTTGCACTCCACATCCTCGCTCATTTCTTTAGAGATTAAATATTGTTGGTGAGAGTACAAGAACATCTCCATTGAGTGCATGTGCCAATAGTCGTCCCCTAATAATAACTACTTCGATAGTCATGTTTTTCCTTTTCTCCCCCCTCTGCCAATTGGAACCGGAATCGGAACCGGCTAGGAACCGAGGTTTCGGAACCGGCATTGACGGTTCCGGGTACCAAAATTAAGGAACCGGTTACAACGGTTCCGGTTCCGGGTAGTGAAGTTTGGGAACCGGAACCGTTCGGGTACCCGGTATATTAGCTTTAATATACAAAAATTCAAATATTTATGTTTTAAATTAAAAATATATTATAAAAAATCTCTCAAAACCTAAAACTAACGTAAGGAGACCATTCTTTTTCACCACTTTCACATGCCTCACTCTATTTTCATCTCTGAATCCCTCTTTTACCTCATCTCTCTCTCTCACTCACCTCACTTGCACACACACGGGCCACGGCACACCAAGTCACCATGGCTTCACCTCGCTACAAAGTCGCCGATGCCTCCGCCTTCGACCTCCACTACACAGCCGTTGTCCCCAGTACCGTCTGCCCGCCAAACCTCATAATACATCCTTAATTCAGCCCCCAAATCCCTTTTGTTTTGCTTAGTTCTTAGATATAAATTTATTTAGGTAAATTTCCAATTAATTTGAGTAATTAATTTTTGGGTTGAACATTCAAATTTATGTGATTTTCTTGCATAAATCTAAGCTGGTAATTTTTTTTTTTTAATTACTTTTACAATTAACCTTAATTAAATCGGGTACCCGGAACCGGAACTGGGTATTGGCGGTTCCGGTTCCAAATAGTTGGGAACCGTGTTGGAGCCGGAACCATGCACCACGGTGCACAATGCCCATGGTGCACTTACTCACAATAGAGGAGTGGGGACCACACTTAGAATAATTTAAATTATTTTAAGTGTGGTTCCTACTCCTCTATTGTGAGGAGGTGCACCATGGGCATGGTACACCGTGGTGTACCATATAATTTGGGGGTTCCGGTTCCAGATTTTTGGAACCGGTACTTCCCGGTTGCGGTTCTGGTTCCGGCTAATTCACTCGGGTGCCCGACGTTGCTCAGCCCTACTTGGACACAAAATAAAATGGCATACTCTATTTAAGTAGGAAGTTAGCTCACACTTGGCTAGAACCAATTCACTACTATTTCTCGGTTTCTCCAATTCATTTTCCCGGTTTTTACCAAGTTATCGTGCCAAGTTGATTCCCTTATTCGGAACACATTCAAATTAACCAAAAAACTCTCTACTAAATAATTTAGTTGACTAACTAACACCTCGAATCCTAGTTTGACAACACTTATAGTTTCACGATAACGATGTGTCGACTTCTTAGTGGACTTCACTTGTTTAGACTTTTGGGAACACATCCAACTCCCGAGAATAAACTCATCAATGCCGCAAATCCAAAAAATTCAACAAAAAATTACCCTGAATTCCATTCACGATTTTCCTCTCTTGGTATCTTCAGATTTTAAATTTAATTTATTTCCATTTTAATCCACTCACATTTATTTCCCCTTATTTCTTCCTTTCATTATCAATAATATCCACCCAATTTAATTAATCAATTTCCCCCCTTTTTTAGCAACCACAACAAAATCAAATCAAGCAATTAAAACCCTAATTTAATTATTTTAATCCCAATTGAAAAAAAAAACAAAATGAATTAAAAACTTCACCAACAATTCTCAGGAAATTCCCATCCAACCTCGCTCTTTAATCATGGCGACGAAACCTCGAAAAGTGATCTTCTCCTTCGCGGCGTACGCGAAAGAGGTGATCGCCGCCCTGAAATCCTCCGCAAACGTCCACGTCACCACCGGCTTAACAACCTCCGAAATCGCCGCCGTGGAATCCGCCGCGGGATTCGCATTTCCGCCGGACCTCCGCTCTATCCTCTCCGAAGGCCTCCCCGTCGGCTCCGGCTTCCCGAACTGGCGATCCTCCTCCCGCCACCAGCTCCGCCTCCTCACCACCCTCCCCGTTCTCTCGCTTGTCAAAGAAGTTTCCAAGAACAACTTCTGGCCCGCCGTGTGGGGCCCTTGCCCCGACAACGACGACGAAGCTGTCGCTCTCGCTAGGCAATTCCTCGCCAATGTCCCTCGTTTGGTGCCTGTTTTCAGGTTATTATTATTTCGATTTCGCAAAACACGTGTATGTAGTTCGTTTGGTATCGTTTTTTATTTAGGTCACGTGGATATTGAAATGATGCGGTCGATATATATTACCTGATTTTTTGTACGCTCGTTTGGTATCGTTTTTAGTTTTTTTTAAATGTGATCAAATCTCGTATCTCAATTAAGCTTTTTAGCTTGTGCAATACTCTAATCAAATTGAAATGATTAGTGTTTAATTAATTAATTGAATTGATGTAACGATTGTGATGAACAGGCATTGTTACGTACCTTGTGAGCCAAGTTTAGCGGGAAATCCGGTATTCTACGTGCATGGAGGGGAAGTAAGGCTGTTAAGTGGTGATGTAGGAGAATTCTACAAAACGACCGAGTTTTGGAGGAGGGATTGGGTGTTACGCAGGGAGAGTCCAAGGGTGGTAGGAAGGGTGGAGTTTTGGAGCGAGGTGGCGGAGAACGGCGGCGGAATGGGGAGGAAAGGGTGGTGGAGTGGGGAGTTAGGGGAGTGGTTGGAGGAGGTGGCGTGGCGGTTACGGGACGGCGGGTGGGGGGAGGAGGATGTTAGGGAGATGATGATGATGGACGGTGGTGATGAAATGATCAATAGTAGGCGTGTGAATCACGTGAGGGATAGGGAGGGGGTTGAGAAGCACGTGAGGAGTTTGTCGACGGAGTTGCTTAGGAGTGGTTGGAGTATGGACGACGTCGTTTACTCACTTGGGGAACAAGTTAAAGGAGAGATTGTGACTGATGCTGATAATTGGGTGGATCTTCATTGCCATTCCGCTAATCACAATTCCCTTGTTTTGAGTCGTTGATCGACAATTGCGTATGCTTGGAAGTTGGAACTTTAGGACTTTTCGAATTTGTTTTACTATCGTAATTTTGTACAGATCTAGATAGACGATTAGACATTATCAGATAAGTCTCATAGTCTCATGGAAGACAACTAGACAAGGTATGTAGCGACAAGTCTCAGTAGACTTTTGACATTTTTTATTATTTTTGAGACTCAATGAAGAATCAAGAGTCGTAATTTATTTTGTGGCCTGTTTAGCGGGAAATGATCTATTGGTCATCCTGTTTTAGTGGTTTTTGAAGCTTATCATTAAGTTATTGAATAGTTTTGTTAGACAAAATTGTTGCTTTGTATATAGGCTATAGGTATTAGTAGTACAAACACAAAGAATTGGATATGCATGGATTCTTTTGTAATTTTGTTACTACTTCACTCTACACACCCACAAAGATTGTTGCCTATGTTTCAAGTTCTTGTATTTTTCCTTAGCTTGTATCCAGTCCACAGACCATAGACTACTTCCTGTCTTCCTTAGTACGACGCGAGTACTATAATGTTGGTCAAATGAGTCAATGACTCACTTCTTTCACATGCAACCGGGCCATCATTTCTTTGACTATCGAGAATTGCCTAATTGGGTATATCAACCATTCAACCCTATAGCACGTTTTATTCGTCTCTTTTAATTTCGGAAGTTGTAGTCGGTCACAAACGGAAAATTTGCCACATAGCACCTTTTAAGTTTCCGAATTTAACAGCTAGCACCTTTTATGTCCAATTAGATCCTATGACACCTTTAAGTTACTCTTTTTTAATACATCACACCAAAAATCTAATTTCCGGCCAATTGCTCATTGACTCCGGCGTTGACTAAGTGTGCCGGGCACGTGACATTTTTTTCTCTCTTTTCTCTTCATTTTCCCCCCACTCTACCCCGACACCCTTCTTTCTCCACCTCTCTTCATCTTTTTTTCTTTTTCCCTCCAAAATATCTCCAGATTCCCATCGTCACCATCATCATTTATTCCTTTCAACAACCATCATCATTTATTCCGTCCTATCTGTCCCCAGTTCACCATTGATGTGACGTGAATTGCAGGTCATAAAAGTAAAGATTCGCAGGTACCCAATTTTATTTTTCTCTCTCCTTTTTTATCGCTTTTAGCAGATGTACTACCATAATGAAATAAATTAAAGCTTGATAAGTGGGTTTATAGTCGTTGATTAGCCTGATTGAATCAATTAAAGTTGGATTAAGCCCTAATTTTTTAATTCACAGTGGCTTTGTTTTGTGCTAAACCCTAATTTTTAATTACTAAAATTGTTCATGGCTTTGTATTGTGTGTTTGTATAGTAGTTAATTGATTAATGATTGATTATTGAATTGATTGAATTGATTATTGATTTTTGATTTATTTTGAATATTGGATTGAATTGAATTGTTATTGGTGATATGGCAAGTGGAATGAGTCGTGATATGGCAAGTGGAATGAGTCGTGATATGGGCAGTACCAACCTGAGGGTATATTACGGTGGTGAATTTGTTACCAAAAAGTGTATTACTGAGTATGTGGGGGGTGGTATTCAATTGGTGATGAATGTGAATAATATGACATACGTCAATTTGGTGAAGATTCTAAGATTTGAAATGCGTGTGTTTGAGCTTGGTGAAATTTGGTTTAGGAGGTATGGGTTGAGTTTGTTTTATGGTAGGAAACAAGTTACGGATGATAAGAGCATTGGTGAGTTATGTAGTACAAAAGACAAGTTTGACTTTGTCAACTTGTACCTCATCAAAAACTCCACTAGGCCCTCTAAACTACCTATACAAAGAACCCAAAAAACCCTAGCATCACCGCCAAAAACTCCTACTGCCCCCCTTTCAAAAGAACCCTCCTTACACCAAGATCCCCCTTCAATAAAAATCAGATGCAAAAGGCCCGTAGTAAATACCTCAACCAAAGATTACTCTCCAGAGCCTTGTGAGGATGATATTGGGGTTGATAACACTGATTTAGAGGATGATATTGGGGTTGATAACACTGATTTAGAGGATGAAGAAGTTTTAAATGATGCAAATGATCAGATTCTTGAGGAGATCTATGTGAATACTGATGCAAATGATGAGATTTTAAATGGTCTCCAGAATAGTTTGAGAGTAGGAGAAAGACGAGTTAACTGTGAAGAAGATGCAGAGGGAGATGGGAATGTTAGTACATTTGAAAATGGTGTGCTTGTGCCTTCAGATGAATCGGATATAGAGAGTGAATCTGATGGTGAGGGTGAAACTGATCATTATCCAGTTTTCAACTCGCAAGCAGATTTCAAAAGGCCTATCAAATTGCAAATAGGGTTGAAGTTCCCCTCCCCCACTTGTTTTAGAAAGGCTGTTAGACATCATGCCATTGAGAATGGTTACGAGTACTACAGTTTGCACAACACAAAGACTAGGATAAGCATCTATTGTAAGCATAGATGTCAATGTGAGTGGAAAACAGGTAGAGGGAGGTTGGTGAAGTGTGTGTGTCAGCAGAAAAATAAGTGCAAATTTAAGCTGCATGCTAGAAAAGTTAAGCTTGAGGACACTTTTCAGCTTAAAACTCTGAGATTGGAGCACACTTGTGGGTGGAGGGACACAAATAGTATGTTGACATCGGCTTATCTTGCTGAGAGGTACCTTGAAACTTGGAGGCTTAACCCTGGTTTGAAGTTGAACATATTTCAGAAGATGGTTCAGAAAGATATTGGAGTGGAACCTAAATATCACTTGGCTTACAAATGTAGAAAGAGAGCTTTGGATATTATAAAAGGTAGTGAGGCTGATCAGTATAAGAGAGTATGGGATTATGCTGCTACTTTGAAGAAATACAATCCGGGTTCTACTGTGGTTGTAAGTGTTGGTGAAGGGCCAGGTGAAGTTGAAGGTGAAGATGGAGGTGTAGTTGCAGCTACACAAGTACCACAACCAACAACCCATTTTAAGAGGATTTATGTGTGCCTTCAAGCATGTAAAGAAGGATTTGTTAAGGGGTGTAGGCCACTGATTGGGGTTGATGGTTGTCACCTGAAAAGTCGAGCAACAGGGGTCATTTTAACAGCCGTGGCTAAGGATGGGAATACCAATATCTTTCCAGTAGCATGGGCTGTTGTAGAAGTGGAGAATACTGACTCTTGGAGTTGGTTTTTGGAGCTGTTGGTTGCTGATTTAGGGAGTGCTATTGATGGTGTCACTTGGTTAAGGGAGAATGATGATGTTACATTCATGTCTGATAGACAAAAGGTATATTGTCCATGTTCTTTTATTTATTCACAATGGTTTCTTTTTTTAAGGGACAAATCTAATGCTTATGTGTATTTCCTTTGACAATGGTGTAGGGGTTACTAGAGGCATTTAGGAGAGTGGTGCCTAATGCAGAGACTAGATATTGTTGTAGGCACATATGGACCAATTTCAAGGCAACATACCCTGGGGAGTCATTTAAGCAATGCTTTTGGAGGGCTGCCAGAGCATTCACTAAGGTGATGATTTCGACTCTTTTTCCTTTTCTTTTCTTTTTATGAATGCATCATATTGCATTATATTTTTTCTATACCACACACATTTCCAATACATGTTTTTGCAATTCAGGTTGAATATAATGCTCACATGGAGGGTCTTAAATTTCTATCAGTTGATGCATTTAAGTATTTAGACAAGATAGGTACAGAACATTGGTGTAGGCATGCATTTAGTGGTAATGCCAAGTCTGCAATGCTACTAAACAACATTCGTGAATCATTTAACAATGTGTTGAGGCCGGCAAGAGACCAGCATTTGTTAATCCTTTTAGAATGGATAAGGAAATATGTCACGAGGACATTTCGTGCTAAAAGGGAGGGAGTAGAGAATTATGAGGGGAAAATCATGCCTAATGTTGTGAAGGCATTGGATGCTTGCCATAGTGATTCTAGGGGCTGTATTTTGACTCAAGCGTCTAAGGATGAGTTTGAAGTTGAGCATTTAGGGAGATCTTATATAGTTAACCTATAAACTAGATCATGTGGGTGTTTTAAATGGAACTTGACTGGCATCCCTTGTATTCATGCATTTGCTTGCATACTCAAAAAAAGACTCGACCCTCAAAATTTTGTGGATGAAGCTTACTCGAAAGAAACATACATGAAAGCCTATGCCCCTATAGTTCACCCCATTCCTGACATATCAGAGTGGGAAGTCACGACTTATGACAAACCTGGTCCACCCCCTACTAGAAAAAAGTCTGGCAGACCATCCTTAAAGAAAAGAAGAAAAGAGGCTGGAGAGATAGAAGAAGAGAGGCAGAAGAATCAAGTGAAAAGGAAGAAAAAACAGAATAGTTGCAGCAAATGTGGTAAGTTAGGCCACAACATAAGAAGTTGTAAGCAACCGGAAAATGCGGGGGTAAGTTCTGTCCAGGTACGTCTCCCTCCCATCCAGATAAATTGCAAATTGTGGCCAGATTTTGATAATGTACGTAAAAATGTTGCTAATTGTCGTATATTATTCGTTTTTGCAATTTTAGGGTGGCAATGAAAGGCAAAGTGATGGGCAGCTTGGTACAGCATCGACTAGCCAAGGGAGATCAACACCAACTGAAATGGAAGCCTCGTCTACCCAACCCGCTTCAAGTCAACAAGAATCTCAAGCTTGATTGAAGCCTCGTCTACCCAAGCAGCTCTAGCTTAATGTTTGATCCTTCTTTTGGTCAGATTGTATGTCATGTTCAATTTGATGGACAATAGTGCCTTTCATTTTGTATGTAATGAACAAGTGCCAATTTGGTGAATTGCGTATGTAATGAACAACTGCCAGTTTGGTGAATTGTGTATGTACCGAACAAGCATCGATTGTGTTTGCAATTGAAATGGAACAAGGAACAATTTGCTTCAAATCTTCCCAATTTTTTCATTCAATTCAAAGAAGCTATTGCCAAAATGGCTACAAGATACAATTCTAAGCTTTATTGTAAGCAATAAGCATGACAATGATGGCTAGAAAGAAAACAAATTTTCTAGTCTTCCCCTTCCCCTTTTCCTGAGCTGCTTTCATTTCGGTTATCTTCATCTTCAATTCATCGACTTCGTTTGACAATGGCACAACAATGTACTCTTCAATTCGGTCTTTTTCATCACGTAACGAATTGATGACATCTCTTTGCCAATCGGTGCTCACCTTATCGCACCAATCAAAAAAATCACACATACCCCTTTTCTTCACATGGTTGTAGAAATGGCATCCCCAAAACCGCCTCCCCGGATTTGCCCTCGTCGTAGCAGTTTGGAGCAATGCAGCCTTACGACAATAGCAATTAGGCCAAGCATTTGCCATTGGACCTGATTCAACACAAACCCAAACCCTAATTTCGAAAACCCCAATTTAATTGAAGTGATTAAAAAACCCAGAAATATCGATTACAATCAATGAAATAAAACCCAGTAAAGAAGTTACCTGATTGTTGCCTGATTGAAGTCGAAGGAGAAGAAACAAGGACAAAATAAGAGAAGAACAAGGAGAAAGAGAGAGAAAGAGGGAGAAAGATGGAGAAAAGCAGAGAAGCAGAGAAGAAGAGAAAAAAAGATGAAGAGAGGTGGAGAAAGAAGGGTGTCGGGGTAGAGTGGGGGGAAAATGAAGAGAAAAGAGAGAAAAAAATGTCACGTGCCCGGCACACTTAGTCAACGCCGGAGTCAATGAGCAATTGGCCGGAAATTAGATTTTTGGTGTGATGTATTAAAAAAGAGTAACTTAAAGGTGTCATAGGATCTAATTGGACATAAAAGGTGCTAGCTGTTAAATTCGGAAACTTAAAAGGTGCTATGTGGCAAATTTTCCGTCACAAACACAATGTTACTCAAAAGCATCTCATAATGTTAATATGGAGTACATGTAGTGTCTCACCTGAAAAGATTATAGTAAGAGAAAAAACAAAATATTGTAAACCAAGAAGTTAGTATCCATATGTGAGCGAGTGTACTCATCCATCGCTAATTAGCTTGTAGAGTAGACTTAAACTCACTCTCTCCTCCCTATGTCTATGCCTCGTTTTTAGATAACTAACACCACAAATGATACGTAGCACCAATTATACATGGAAAAACTTCAAAACAATATGTGGTCTAACATAACGTATCCCGTATCCGTATATAGTTCACATTTGGTAAACCAAGTTTACAATCCAAAGTCACACAAGTGTCTTCACAATATACAAACGAGCATTTACACGAGCTTCTATCAAACATAAACGAGTTACACGACTCTGACGAGTTCATTATTCCATGACCAAATCTCTCCAAACGTAAACAAGTCAGCCCAAAGTGCCTCCTAAATCATGTTTACTCACCAAAGCCCAATCCATCCAAGAACGGAAATTAAGCAGTCACGTATCATTTACACTTTCCCCCATTTCAACTCCTCCTCCTCCTACACCATTTTACCCTGCACTTCCCAAACATTTGAAGAGAGAGAAAAAACAGCACAACAATGGCGATAACACTGGGTAAGCTCAGATCCGGCCTACAAACCGCCATCCGCGACCGCCGTTCCGCCGATCTTATCAAACGCACCTTCTCTTCTTCCGCTCACCAAGACACTGCTTGTAATTCCCCTTTTACCCCTCTCTCTCTCCTCATTTTGTTAATCGGATCTATTCGTAATTAGGGTTTTCAATTTCCCCCAGTTTGATTGTTTGATTGATTGGTTAATTAATTAATTAATTTTTTTGTTTTAATTTGGGGAAAAATAAAGATGAGGCGAAAGAGTCGGACAAATGGGAGAAGATAACATACTTGGGAATTGTATCTTGCACTGCTTTGGCTGTCTGGAATTTATCAAGGGGTCATCCTCATTTTGATGAGCCTCCTGTGAGTCTTCTTCTTTACGTTTTTACTCTATCATTGTTGTTATTGTTATGATTCCTTGATTGGATGTTTGAGAAATTGTTTTCTGTATTCTATGATCATTTGGCGACTGTTTCAGCTAATTCCGAATGTGATGTGTGAATTTGTGCTTGAACTGCGAATCATGATCGACATGTTTGGTTGTGTTGATAAAGGGTTTACCGTTTTCTAGCGAATTTTCGCTTTGGCAAGATTGATAGGTTAATGGGTAGTGGCTTGCTGTCTTTGTGCGCCTTCGTTATCATTATGGGGGTCTTTGGTATGGGGGTTAACATTACTCGAGTAATAGACGAAAATTAAAGGGAAAAGGGAGGAAATGATGGTGGTGTATAGAGGGGAATGGGGGATAGGGGGTGTGACTGTGCTAGTTACCCACCTTCTCCGTAGGATAATGCATTACCTTACATTCAGAATAGTTCCTCCTCCAACCCTTTGCTTCCCCTTCTACCACCGCCACTTTCTTTTTGGCCTCTATTACCCTAGTTGCGTTACTAACGTTACACCCATTACAAGCAAACCTAAAGGAGTATTACTTTACTTCTGATTACATTTTTGTTCTGTACATTTGCTTCAATTGGGAAAACTGAATTAACGTTGAGATACGATATTAAAGTTTAGGGCTTTTGTGTACGCCTTAGCCTAAATGTATGGCATTTAAGTTTGTCTTTCAGTTTGATGCGGAAATGTTTCTAGATGATTTGTGATTAGAATGATTTGTCCTAATTTTTAATATTGTAATTTGTGAATGTGTTTGCAGCCATACGCACACATGCACATCCGCAACAAGGAGTTCCCATGGGGTATGAATTTGCCTTTCCTACTCTGATTGACTTATTGGTATTTAGTGGCTGTATCTGATTAGGCCGTTGCTCGAGTTGGATCCTTATGCTTTCTATTTCCTAGACTGACCAGTTCTCATTGAGTAACTTTTGCTTCACTTTTTATATCTTTTCTCTCTTGGTCAAGTGCTCAAGGGGAATATTTGGACACTGCTAGCGTGATAGGATATTTAATTGATCAGTGATGTATTTTATATATGCTATTAGGCATGTAATCTTAGTAGCGTTTGTGATGCTTAAACTGCTCTTGTGCTTTCGGGCTTTGCTATGACCAAAACAAGTGGGGTTGAGGGTAGGTGTGTAGTTTGGTTCCTGGAGTATTTCAGTGATGTTTTCATGTCAACCATTTATATATTGATCTGGAAGGCAATTCGTTTTGAGTCCTGGGGGTTTTTCTCTCATACCTTTTCCCTCCATTGGTTTATTGCATCACAATTATGATTCCATATGAATACATGACTATTTGCTGGCCACTCTAAATTATTTCAGAACTAAAGTCTTTTCTGTTATATTTAGACATTCTTTGGAATGTTGATATTATCCACTTGAGAATTACTTATTGCCATGATGGATGAGGTCTGTTTAATTGTCTAAACATTTGTGTCTCAAATTGCTTAGCCTACACCGAGGTCGTCAGAACTTTTAGAGATTGAGTTGGTGATTCACTGTCTTGATTTTGCGAAATTACCTTAAACTTGAAGGCTCAATCTGTCTTAGCAGCTGAATTGCTAAACCTCCAAAGTATAGTTTTGGCATATCCATTTGAGAGATTTGTTGTATCCTAGTAGAAATTGGTTTAGGTTTATATTGTTTCATTGATAGTGCCCACCCATCCTCTAGGAAGAATCATCTGGGCCAGCACCTTTTATTTTCTTTCTTTTTTTTTTTTTTTTTTTGAGATACATCCTACATTCCTACTATACGTACAGCTACACTTAAGCACTAGAGGCAAATTTTTTTTCACCAACTGTAGTCTACGATAGATAGCAATTTTTCGCTCATCAACCTTAGTGGCTTAACATTTAGGCTCAACATGTTAAGTAGTTGCTCCCAGTTCCGAGGGAAGGATCAAGAGACATCTTCTATCTGTTACTTTTAAGCTGAACGAAGGTGCTACCAAGCTGCACTCCATTGGCGTCGGCTGCTTCGTGCTCCTTCCCAGCACCTTTGTCTTGACTCAAATGTGGCTGTTTTACTTCTTCTATGAAGCTGTTAGATCTCTGCAATTAGTTTCTGATTACTCGTAGGTAACAAAAATAATGTTAATTGTTGGTCTTTAAACTTCTTGTATTTACTTGAGTAACCTCGGTGTGTGAATACTCAGAGTATTATACGATGACATGGCGTGTAGTTTTAGATATTTTAAACCCCAAGTATAAAGTTTGGAATCTGACGTAGGTAACTTGAAACTTTATGATTTCTAGACTGCCTGCAGTCATCTTTACATGTCGTGGATGGTGTGAGAAAGGATATGCCTTAAGCTTTCCACAATTTTCTGATCTGGTGAGCCTTTTTGTTTTCAGGTCCTGACGGGCTTTTTGAGGTCAAAGATCACCATTAATCAAGTTGATTTGCTGTTTCGGTGCTTTTGCTTTGGAGGTGCTTGATGGAAGAAAGCTTCTAGTTTTACATTTTGCTTAAATACTCGGCTATTGCCTGCCCTGTGAAGTTATGTATGGACCGTATGAGGCAGGATGATACTCTTTTTTTCCTTTTTGGTTGTCATCTTTGATTGTACTCCTGCCAATAAATTGTACTCTTCAACGTGAAATGCCCTATTGGAAATTACTTATTCGTATGCTATTGTTTGATTCCAACCTATCTACCGCATTATATTTTTTTTTTTTTGAAATAAATCTACCGCATTATATTTGATCCCTTGTGCATTTGGAGAGAGTAACTGACCGTTGCATGGAGGAGTTATCATCGTTAATTGTTTTAGTGGAGGACGAGATGCAAGCTCCATTGTCTGTGAGGTTATTTGTGTCATTTTTGCAGACACTGTTCAGTCAGTATACATATTCATATTCTGAATTTCAGGAATGTTCTGCCACTCGAGTTTGATTAAGATAAAAACTTGTGAAGGCTAATCAAGTATGGAGCAGTTATGGTGTTCAGCTTCATTGCATACTCAAATTTCTGATGCTCTGACACGAACAAAAACTGCTTCATAATGCTAATCAGACATTCAGACATGCACACTCATTTTCATAAACCATGAAGTATTCATGGCTAGAACTGATAACAAAGTAATATTACTTCTTACTTTGGATAATACATACTGTAAATGTGTAACATATAGATAAAACCCTTTACGAAACTTCACATTGAACCTCTATAAGAAATTGGGTCTCTGCGGCATAGGAGAACATTTCGTTCACCACTCCATGAACTACAAGGATTTGTAGGGTGAATCAAATAACAGTACTAACAGAAGTACATAACCGCCTTATCAATCTCAGATCATCATTTACACAATAGTTTGGCTTGTTGCATCACAGGAGATGAACAAGTGCCAGGTTATAAGAATTTCTCCTCAGCAAGAATCATAAAACAAACGCCTCTAAGCAAAATTCTAGGAAGCGTCAAACCAAGATACGCCCTTTGAGGGCATTACTTGGCTATTGCGTCTTTGCTGTTGCTCCCTGCACTGCCTGAGTCAGGCAGAGTATCTAGATCAGTTCGATCCTTGACATCTTCAGTGACCGAAGAATCAGCGTGATCATGGTGCTCGGGATTTGTTTCCTCAGTTGTAGAGGCCTCCTCTTTCTGATTTTCAGAGGGATCAACTTGCTCTTGATGCTCAACATTATTATTTTCATTTGTGTTTGATGATGCCTCTTCCTTGTTTTCTGAGGTTTGAACTTGCTCATGCTGTTGAACATTAGCATTTTCATTGGAGTTGGATTCTTCTTTCTGAGCTTGCGAATCTTTGTCAACTTGCTCTTGTGTTTCTTCCTCTTTCTTCTCATTTGATGCTTCCTCTTTCTTCTCATTTGCTTCCTCTTTCTTCTCATTTGATGCTTCCTCTTTCTTCTCCACATCCTGACCATTGGATGATTCTGCCTTTTGTTCTTGGGAATTCGAAATTTGGGAAGAATCAGCTTGATCATGGTTGTTTGATTCGGTCTTGTCACTAGAGGAGCCTGAGGTGTTGGCCTCAGATTTCTCACCCCGCTTGGCCTCCTCATTACCAGATGTATCGGTATATGCTGAATTCCCATCCCCAGTAGTAGCGGCAGATTCTCCACCTTCAGCATTGCTTGTATCTTCAGTTTTAGCCATGGGATCAGCATTCGCATCACTAACAACTGTTTCAGTCTTTTCAGCTTTCTCGGAAGCTTCCTGTATATTGGAATTGTCCTCTTTAGTGCTCGTGCCATCTACAGTGTCATTTTGACTCTGTGAAGCAAAAGTTTCATCAGTGAATGCATTAGTGTTTGCTTGCTTGTCTTCACTAGACTCTGCAGCGTCATTAGAGCTTGAATTCGAATTGTCTGCATCTTGAGGAGTAGCATCGCCTTTTTCGTCAGCAGATTCAGTTTTTGCTGCATCTTGGACTACATTGCCCTGATTGTCTGGACTTTCCTTTTCTGCAGGTTCTTTGTTACTCTCCTGGGTTGACGTTTCGAGCAGTTCAGTCTGATTTTCTGATTGTTTTACTTCAGAAGTGGCAGTTTCAGTCTCCTTGTTCTGCTCTTCAGTTGTTGCTTTATCATCCTTGTCAATTCCATCCTGAACCTGACCATCTGATGAACTTGAATTCTCAATCTTAGCATCCTCCTTCGTTTCTGTCTCCTCATTTTTCTTCTCAGCGCTACCTTCCATCGTAGCTGTATCTTGACCTTCACTTTCAGGTTCTTTCTCTTTGTTCTCTTGGTTTTCTTCCTTTGTCTCTTCATTTTCTTTCTTCTCACTTTCCTTTTCTTCAACTTTTTCCTTCTCATTCTCTTTCTTATCCTCAACATCAGAACCGGTATTTTCCTTACCTTCATTCTCGGCCCCTTCACTCTCACTCGTCTTCTCCACAGTTTTAATATCATCACTTTCCTTCACTTCATCTTTGTTCTCTTCACTATTCTTCCCTTCAGTTTCACTCTCCTGACTATCATTTGTTCCTGCATTTCCGCTTTCTTTGCTCTCTTCCTTAGCTTCATCTTCCTTCTCTTTGTTTTCTTCCTTAACTTCATCTTCCTTCTCTTTGTTTTCGTCCTTAACTTCATCTTCCTTCTCTTTGTTCTCTTCCTGCTCCTTCTCCTCACTTTGGTTTTCTCCCTCAGCCTTCACCTCATTTTCCATCTCCTTCTTCTCTTCCTGCTCGTTATCCTCGCTTTTGTTCTCCTCACTAACCTTCTCTTCTTCCTTCGCCTCTTCATTTTCATTCTTTTCGCCTTCCCTACTTTCGCTCTCTCCTCCCTCGTTCACTTCTTTTTCTTCTTCCGTACCCTTCTCATCCTCATTTGATTTCTCATCTCTATCCTTCTCTCCCCCTTCCTCTTCGCTTTCAACTTTAGGCTCCTCTTCCTCTACCACATTTCGCTCATCTATTCTGGATGTCGTCTCCTCCAACTCAGGTAAATCCTTCCTTCCAAACCGCATTCTATCAACCCCTTCATTCCCGAGCTTTTCAGAGACCCTCGCTCCTTCCCCAATCGCTCTATCCTTGTTATAGGACCGCTGGACCTGGTACACAAGCCAAATACCAACACCTAACAACACAATCAATTGCAAGGCATGCTTCACCTTAACACCTTTGCTGGATCTCTGCCCCCGGCCACTACGAGGTGATGACTTGAACATGACTAGATCCTCAACTTTAATCAACCACCTCTCGAAATCAAAAACCTTGTCAAGGCTGTAATATTTACCTGTTGCCCAATATAAGAACAAAGAAAACTATTCAATTACCCAAATATCGATTCAATGCTATGTTTTCGGATAAATTAAGCTCGGATCATGGACATACAACTTATACAATAGGCTTAATACTCCTCACTTTTTTTAGGTCAAAACACGAGACAGGTTTCATTCATTCGTGATTCATATCAAGATCCGCGAGGGCCAATATAGCATAAAGTGGGCCGAATCTAGCTCCGTAAGATTATGTAGCCTTTCTGATAAAGGTCATTCTTATTAAAGCTATGTCCTTGAAATTTTAGGCACAGATCATGGACATCCAACTTATCAGGATCGCAATTGAAACAACGAAACCTTTTTATATCACTCACCAATTGAAAGAACATAATATCACAATTTTTTTTACCAGAATACCAACAATAATAAGTTCAGTGAACACAGTAAATATTTACTTCTAAACCTACACCTGAGTAAATCTACAGCAATAATATTCAGTCTCTAATTAGCATCAACTGAAGTTCATAATTATGAATAATCAAATGGCATGACAACAATACCAATTACAACGTCTTAGTTCCGAAATGATTTGGAGTCGACTAACATGAATCGTATCAACTGCATCATTTTATAAATTATCAGTTTACACTGATTATGAACTAGGAAGTGGTAAGTGGTAACTTTTCACAGTTAAAAAAAACAGAAAGTGGGCAGATGGGCAAATTAGGCAACTTTTTTTTCACTGTGTTCATCAGGTAATTCATTCATTCAAATTCCTATAAGATGCAAAAGATCCAATCTTTACATAAAAAAGGCATAAAATTTCACATAAAGAACAAAAACCCATCAAAAACAATGCAAGAGATCTAAGTAAAAGAGATGAAAAAACTAACCTTGATGAGATTAAACCTCGAAGAAGCTACTAATGAAGATCGTGTGCACTGTCAAAAAAATGTTGATAGTGTGGAGAAAAAGGTGACACCTTTGCACTACTTAATATACAAAAGATTTGATTTTTGATTTGTAGTGTGAAAATATGAAATCCAACCTAATTAGTTTGAATTTGGGAGTAATTAAGAATTAAAAAACAATGTAGGATTAAGGATGAAGAGGAGAGTTTGGAAATTTTAAGGAGGAAATGTCGGTGAGTTGTGCACTGGGTTTTCTTTCACTGGCAAAAAAGGGCAGATTTAGATCTAAAATAATATTTGAATATTACTACTCCTATGTTGGTCTGTCTGTATGAAAATGATAAGAGTTCAAAAAATGAAAAAATTCAACTTCTTGGAATTCCCAAACAAAACCCACTCGGGCTTAACTTTTCAGTTTCTTTCGCACCACTTCATCACACCAAACATGATTCACACCCCCACTTTCTGTATGCTTGTGTAACTGCTGTTTTTCCGTTTTGTAACTAACTATTTTATGTGTTAATCGTGTCACATTACCTGAAGAGAGAGGATTATGTTATGTCCCAAATGTTTGCGGAACCATAACACGTCTTGATGAGTAATCGGTATGATTTTGATGAGATATGAGTTATTGTGTAACTGTGTAAGTCCGTGAGCTAATGTTTCGTTATCATTGGATGAAAAACTCCATTTACTGCTTGAAAGGTTATAAAGTCTGGTTAATTATAAGGGGGTTGAACTCTGATGTCTATGAGTGAGGTAGTTACGATGAGTACATGATTATTAAGCCATTATGTATATTTATGACTTGTGTCATCTTTGTGATTTAGATCGATAAAATGTCAAAATTGTCTTGTTGGGAATGAAATCATAAACGACAATATTGGAATATAAATCGACCTTGTGATAATGATTCAATTCTATGTCCATTTATATCAAATTCAAAAGGTGTTTTGTAGTTTGAACTTGTTGATTAGGTAGTAAGACGTAAGAGTGATCACCGGTCCATATTTGAACAAGACTAGTGAGAATTACGGACCTAAACATATAAAGGTAACAGATGTATATATTGAAGTGGGTCGAATTCAAGTATATGACTTTATCAGATAAGACGCTTAATTGGCAAAACACCAAAAGAGAAGAAAAAGAATAATAAAATAAGAGGTCAACTCTTTTTAACTTAAAATGTACGGAGTATTCTGTAAACAACCTTACCTGAATCTGGTTTGCTGCTCCTACAATTCTTCATATGGTTAAAGAGTGACCTAAAACTACGATTTATATATGTACAATTTCCGCATGATGTTAACAATTGAACATATATAAGTGCCCCCTTGTGACTACTAAAAAGAAAAGGTATACGACACAAATGACCACTAGTCTCAAATGGGACAATTCATCATTGAGTTATTTTCCTAATTAGGTGAAGCACCTAACAATCGTAAAGAAGAGAAGTGAACGAAGATTCCGTAACTTTCAACAACAAAAAAAACTTAATCCTACCAAAATCATGGTTATAGCTTCATCTACCGGTGAATCATTGCATCATTTCTCCTTCCGTTCCAATAATGTCAACATTCAGATTAAACTCCTGCAATCTAAAATCGATAACTCAAAGTCTTTTTCTTAGGTCAATTCTAAATTGAATCATACCAAACCTAAAACAACGTTAATTATTAGTCACAAAAATACACAAACCCCAGTTGTTAATTATGCACTTAAAGCAAACATTCGGATTTACTCAAACACAACACAGTAGAAGTGTATGTTGAACATAAAAAATTCGGGTATCGATAGATCGTCTATCGCCGAATTGTGACCGCGATACGGATGGTACGAAAGAGATTAATTTGACTAGATTTTAGGAAACGGAAAAAGCAGGATACGCACAAACTCAATCGAACGCAGATAGTTGTGACTTCGAAGAAGTCGAAAAGTAAACAATGAATTGCTCGCCCAACAGGAGAAGGCCTGTGCCTGCTTACAATCACGAAATACTCCAAGTTCTACAACTATGAACTACTCCTACTCCTAAGATAAATCCCCCTAGTGGGGAGACCCCAAGGGGGTTCCAAATATTAAAAGAACTAACAAAGTAGAAATTGACTTGATTTGTTGTTCGGGTGTGTCTTCAATGTTGTTCTTTGTCCTCTATTTATAGGTAAATAGAGGGTCTTGATCCGGATCCATTCTCGAATGTTCTTCGTAACTGCCGTCAAATTGATCCATGATCATGTGTGTGTACGGCGGTTAAGTCAATCAGTTGGCTTGAATGAAATAACTTCCGTGGAGTGGTGGACAGTTGGGTAATTCCCAATTGACAACTATCAATGTAACTTGCAATATTGTTACACGTATAAAGCTAATAGTGAGATTGACATTACGTGGTCAATCTCACCAAACCCAAAGTTTGGCGATGGACAAACTCAGCGCGCGATATGCCTTAAGGTCAAATAGCATGATAATCAATCCATACACTAAGCGATAGACGTAGTAATTTTGGGACATTACCACTCTATTCCATTAGTATAATAAGTAGACGAATATTTGTCGTCCGTATTATACTAAGCTAAGGGTAATTTATAAGATCACCCGTAGACACACTACTTTGAACTAGCTCACGATTGTACGTGACTAGCGATAGTGGTATTTTCTTATTTAATAGTAAGATGACTACTAAATAAGGTAAGCGATCGGAAATTAATGTCATCAACAAATGCCCCCCAGAACATGTTGGATGAGATGAGTGTTTCTGATACGACTACAAAATCCGACATGTTATGTTATACAACTTCAACTCATAATATGATGGTTGGTTGTGTCCACACACGTATGTGGTTATTCGATTCGATCGAGTGACAATTGTTAATTACTTATGCCAATTGTCAAACCATGGCGTTCGTAGAGAGTTTTGTCGTTAAACTCAATAGAATTGAAGGCCTAATTAACGCTTATCGATCAACGAGTATTCTCATGATCGCAAAGCTTGATCATTATTCATACTTCTCGTTTGCAAGAAATACGAAAGCAATCAAGGGATGTGTAAATGCAATTGCCCCCAAGTGTTGATGCCAAGGAGGGTCTAATAACTAGTTATAATTAGTGATAATTATGTCACCACTAATTAAATCCATTAGACAAACAATGTTATAGTTGAACAATTGTTAATGCATTTGAAATGGTCCTAACCCCGAGTATGTTTTGACGCCCATTACGTACATACCAAAGGTCATAACCATACGAAATAATAGCATGTGTTGATGCCATTATTTTGCTAAAAGTCAATCCTCTGTACGTAAGAGCAAGACTTTCATTATGGGTTATTAATTAAGATAACGCCAATAACTAGTAACACTATCGATAAGCTACTAGTGTATTTAATGAGCATACAAACTATTGAAGTTTGATGCTTGATCATTCGAATCACTTGTTTTATACACAAGAGAATCGTAGAAAAATGACCAAATTATGATTTAATTTGCCCCCGAGTCTTTAAGATGAAAAACTAGGAGACAAAATAGTATGATAATTGCCCCCAAATCTTTAATTTGAAAGATTTTAGAATGGAGGATGTGGGATCATACGGTGTGAAAATTAGATACCCCCAAGTCTTCTATGCTAGACTCATGGTAAGAGGAACTAAATGCCATATAGTACTAAAAATCTGCCCCCAAGTTTTCTTTGAATATGATGAGAAACTTGGTAAGAGAGGCGAAAATAGTACCACTTCCTTAAAAGTATGAGCATATATGACTCACACACAAATAAGGGTAAATATACATAACATTTGCCCCCAAATCTTTATTATGAAAGATTTGAAAAGGGAATTTGATTGAAAATAATCTTGAAATTCCCCAAATCTCTTACGACCGAGACTTAAATATGAGGGAAAATTGATTATTCGGACGAAAAGTGAGCAACTAGTGCGTTATCGTTCGCTAAAAGTACTCCACATTAACCATCTTCATGGCAAACACTACACTTAATAAGATGTGTACGTATGTAGTGCTAATAAATGATTGACGATCTCAAGCCCACCACCATGTACACAAGGGGTAAATGGGGAGATTGGATCATCAAAACCAATAGACCATTTTATGGCAATCGTATGCCAACCCTTGCCTATTGATCAATTAGTACAATCAATTTGACTATACATGCAAAGAAGAGTCATGATTTTTAGATGAAAAATCATGCTCATCGTAGAATTAGCACCTTAAAGTTGGTTATTAGTAACCAAAATTAAAGGGTAGAGAAAGAGTTTATTAAATTCTTTACAATGCTAATTAATCATTCTAAGTATTTCTCGGTAGAAAAGAAACTTAGAATTAAAATGAATTGAATGCCCCCATGTTTTTTATGAAAACATCATGTAGGGGATTTAATACCAATGTCTCCAAATCTTTGTTTATGACTCAAGATTGATAAGAGACGACAATAGCAATTAATTGCCCCCAAATCTTTAATATGAAAGATTTTATGTAGAGAGCCTAATTAATGGTAGATAAATGTCTCAAAGTTTTTATATGAAAACTTAATGGTGAGGATTTATCAAGACTTTTGTGAAGAAACTTATCTTATCATCATATGACCTTCTATCCTCTTGAAAGGAAAATGATAAAAGATAAGGTGCTAAATTTCGATAAGAGAAGAAATAAAGTCGCATTACGTGCGATAAGAGAAATCCACTCAATTTTGTGGGTGATATAGCACCAATCAAACCACAAAAATAATGACAACCTTTTCCGTAGGTTGAAATCATAACCCTTTTTCAAGGATTTAAGAAACGGCGACGAACTTGTATGAAAATATTGACATAAACACAACCTTTTCTGAAGGTTAATGAGAATGACAACATTTTAAAAAGATTACTAATGTCAAGAACAATAGCAATCTCAAAAACAAACTTAATTTCAAAAGAAGAACCATTACCGCCCTGATCTACCCCTGCTCTCGGTAGTCTGCTGCCCATAATGGGATCTTTAGGAGGAAAAATTAAGTTTGCAATCGACTAGCAAACTAAAATCATAGTACCAACCGCAATTGATGATTTTACGTCTCATCAAATTTTTGGAATCTAAATGAGTAGAACCAAAAATGTAGGACCAAAACGCAACATAAGAAAAAGAACGAAGACTTTTTCTTCTTAACAATTACTCCCACTTGTCGTAAGGAAGTAAACGCAATGAGTTTGGAGATGATAATTGGCGATTATCATCTTTCGTAAAAGCACATCACCAAAATTAAAACTTGGCCGAGTATAACTTGGTGACACACAAGTGATGTTAATTGATCACGTAAATCATTTTAACTTAATTAGGCTAAGAAAATGATTGATCAAAATTTTGGCCGATTACCATTTGTTGAATGGTAAACAAAGCAAATATCAACAAAACCATGTACGTAAAAGTAAGAGCAAAGTGCCTAACTTATGTGTACGTACGTAATTTGCTTGACAATTTGCTTAGTTTGCCAAAAGAATTGATGAATCAGAGCTTTTATGAGGCTCCTGATCAGTCGCATTACGCGTATGATGATCCTTTTTATCTAACTGTGAGAATCTTACATGGAAGAATTCTGATCACGGTTACGATAAAATTTGAGTAATCCGATCGCATAACGAATGCGAATAGATTATACACAAAATTATGACTTCTCTATGACGAGATTCTTTGAGTCATAATTACGTGACTATGAAATCGATTCGCAAATACGTTTGCGAATGAAATCGTAAAGTGTGGGTTTCGGAATGGTAAACAATTACAATTCTTTTAAGAATTATATCTTACCTCCCACTGTGGTCGCCAATTTGTTGAACATAAAAAATTCGGGTATCGATAGATCGTCTATCGCCGAATTGTGACCGCGATACGAATGGTACGAAAGAGATTAATTTGACTAGATTTTAGGAAACGGAAAAAGCAGGATACGCACAAACTCAATCGAACGCAGATAGTTGTGACTTCGAAGAAGTCGAAAAGTAAACAATGAATTGCTCGCCCAACAGGAGAAGGCCTGTGCCTGCTTACAATCACGAAATACTCCAAGTTCTACAACTATGAACTACTCCTACTCCTAAGATAAATCCCCCTAGTGGGGAGACCCCAAGGGGGTTCCAAATATTAAAAGAACTAACAAAGTAGAAATTGACTTGATTTGTTGTTCGGGTGTGTCTTCAATGTTGTTCTTTGTCCTCTATTTATAGGTAAGTAGAGGGTCTTGATCCGGATCCATTCTCGAATGTTCTTCGTAACTGCCGTCAAATTGATCCATGATCATGTGTGTGTACGGCGGTTAAGTCAATCAGTTGGCTTGAATGAAATAACTTCCGTGGAGTGGTGGACAGTTGGGTAATTCCCAATTGACAACTATCAATGTAACTTGCAATATTGTTACACGTATAAAGCTAATAGTGAGATTGACATTACGTGGTCAATCTCACCAAACCCAAAGTTTGGCGATGGACAAACTCAGCGCGCGATATGCCTTAAGGTCAAATAGCATGATAATCAATCCATACACTAAGCGATAGACGTAGTAATTTTGGGACATTACCACTCTATTCCATTAGTATAATAAGTAGACGAATATTTGTCGTCCGTATTATACTAAGCTAAGGGTAATTTATAAGATCACCCGTAGACACACTACTTTGAACTAGCTCACGATCGTACGTGACTAGCGATAGTGGTATTTTCTTATTTAATAGTAAGATGACTACTAAATAAGGTAAGCGATCGGAAATTACAAAAATGTCATCAACAGTGTAGAACAATAGCTTTCCTTGAAGAACAGGCCTTAATCTCCCCACGTGCACCATTCCCCTTCTCTCCACCACATCCTTTCCCCTTCTCCTCTCCCGCAAACTCGGCTTCTTCTTCAAGCTTCTTCCTCCCCCAAATCTCTTCAACCCTAATTTTCTCCCCCCCTCTTTCTCAACCCTACTCCTCCTTAAACCCCCTTTCTCCCCATTTATTTTCCCTTTTAATTTTAATTTAATTAATAATATTAAAAAAATGACATTCTCGAAGCATCTAATCCGCAAATTCCGCACCCTCCCCTCCCTCTCCCAAACCCTAATCCACCCCCAATTCCTCTCCACCGCCGCCGCCACCGCCGTCGAACCACCACCACCTTCCACCGATGACGACGGAATCACCGTCAAAGGAGTCAAAATCTCCGGCCGACCACTCTACCTCGACATGCAAGCCACCACCCCAGTCGATCCGCGTGTAGTTGACGCTATGTTACCTTACTACCTTTCCCAATACGGCAACCCTCACAGCCGGACCCACCTCTACGGCTGGGAATCCGAATCCGCCGTGGAATCCGCCCGGTCTCAGGTGGCCGCCCTCCTCAACGCCTCCCCTAAAGAAATCATCTTCACCTCCGGCGCCACCGAGTCAAACAATATCTCCGTCAAAGGCCTCATGCGCTTCCACTCCACCACCAAACGCCACGTCATCACCACCCAGACCGAGCACAAGTGTGTCCTTGACTCTTGCCGCCACCTTCAACAACAAGGCTTCGACGTTACGTATCTTCCCGTCCGCCAGGACGGGCTTATCGACCTGGACGAGCTTCGGGCCGCTATTCGGCCCGATACGGGGCTGATTTCTGTTATGATGGTTAACAATGAGATTGGTGTGATTCAACCGATGAAAGAAATCGGGTCGATTTGTCGGGAATTTAATATTCCGTTTCATACCGACGCGGCCCAAGCATTGGGGAAGGTGCCGATTGATGTGGCGGAGATGAATATTGGTTTGATGTCGTTGAGTGGGCATAAGATATATGGGCCCAAGGGAGTTGGGGCGTTGTATATTCGACGTAGGCCGAGGGTTCGGGTTGAGCCGCAGATGAATGGGGGCGGGCAGGAGAGGGGGTTGAGGAGCGGGACTGTCCCGACCCCACTCGTTGTTGGTTTTGGAGCCGCGTGTGATATTGCTGCGAAAGAGATGGAGTATGATGAGAAGAGGATTAAGGGTTTGCAAGAGAGGTTGTTGAAGGGGATAAGGAGTCAAATTGACGCTGTTGTTGTGAATGGGAGTGAGGAGAGGAGGTATGCTGGGAATTTGAATTTGTCGTTTCGGTTTGTGGAAGGGGAGAGTATGCTTATGGGGTTGAAAGAGGTGGCGGTTTCGAGTGGGAGTGCGTGTACTAGTGCTAGTTTGGAGCCTTCGTATGTGTTGAGGGCGCTTGGTGTGGATGAGGAGATGGCTCATACCTCGATTAGGTTCGGGATTGGGAGGTTTACGACCGAGGAGGAGATTGATAGGGCGGTTGAGTTGACAGTGAAGCAGGTTAAGAAGTTGAGGGAAATGAGTCCCCTTTATGAAATGTACCAAGAAGGGATCGATATTAAGAGCATTCAATGGTCACAGCACTGATTTGGGAATGATTTCGGTGAAATTCGTAGGATGTCAGACGATATCGGGTTGGGTAGAGTTGCCCTGTGCAGGGAATGGAGGAGAGAGCTTTAGTGCAGTGAAGTGGATGGACCTCCAAGAACAGGGTAATCTCTGAATTTGAGCTTTGATATGATTTGAGGAATTATATATGTATTGTCTCTTTTAAGGTTGTAGTTTCAGAATCTTGGTTTGGTATGTTTGTTATTTCGTTTAAGTGGAGCTTCTTTGTATATTAGGAGTGAGTTCTGCTTATTATCCTAGCTAGGCAGCTCCCAAGATGTGAACTTTATGAAACCAAGCTTAGCCTGAATGTCTTTACAAGCATTGTAGTATGTAGAGGATTGGTTTCTGTTGCGAAACATATGCATTTTGGTTACTGATGATAATAAGATGGGGATGACATTTACACTGTTTTATTTAAATTCACCGTTTTCTTTATTTGTTGGGCATTTTGTTTCCAACTGAGCATGACTTTGTTGTTAGAGAATGAAAAGTAACAAGTAGCTTTATTTGATACTTTCTACTTGCCACTATCTAGTGCTCTTATAGCAACCATCTTCGAGGGTTCTTTTATGTCCTTTCTTGCTATTTGAGGTGTTAATTCTGTTCTCTAAAGAGTAAAAAGAGATGTACCTTAAAAATTCGTGACTGAAAAATAGCCAAGTTTCATGAGAGGTTGAGGTCTGTTATGTGAAGCTTTGGTACAGAGAGCTGTCCTTAAACCAATGAATTTTGGAATGCCGTCCTCTATTTCCCCAGTCTAAGGGCTCATGGATTGGACTTACGGGTGAGGCAGTTTTGTTGCTATTACCTATCAGATTTCCAACTAGGCTAGGTGAAAAGAAGTTCGCTTCCCAGAGGATTAGGGTGAGGTTTAGTGGATAAATATGTAGGACAGCATGTTGAATATATGTTATTGAATATCAATTAGTAGACTCTGTCACTCAAGTTAGAAACTTTGGAATTGATGTGGGTCTCAGGCCTCGAGCATGGTCTGGCTGCCCAGGAAGTACAGTGTTCAGTTACTGACTATTGTAGATAGTGAGCTGAGCTCCAAAGATTTAATAACTTTGTAAGAAATGTACTCTGACTGTGTCTAAAGTCTACACGTTCCATAGTAAGTAAAGGCTTTCTGTTGCAAATTGGGTTCAAGTTTATAGCACTTCACCAATTTTTCCCAACACTCCCAACTCACTTGCAATTTCAGTGTATGTTTTTTTTTTTCCTTTTTATTTGGTGGGGGGGGGGAGTGCTGGAAGATTGGTCGAGTGCCAATAGTCTTGGCCTAAAACGTGGTTTGTTGTTACAGGGTTTCTATCACGTGTCCAATTTGTTTCTGCATGATTTTGCAGTTACATTGTGATAAAATATCTCTAACAAAACAGGACATTGTTGGCTGTTGCTTGAGGAATTACTTACTGTCCTCTGTTAACTTATTGTCCCTTCAAGTACTTAGGGTTGAGAATTATCTGACTTTTGTGACTGGTTCAAGTTTTGGCTCTGGTTTGTGCATGGGTTTTCATTGCAAACGGCCGTGCTTCTCTCGGAATTGGGTACTAAACGGGCATATATGTTGGAATGCTAGGAAAGTATTGGGCAAAGCACTAAGGTTATGTTTGCCATTGTTTGGTTGGAGGGATAAGAATTACAATGTTATGGAATGAGATTTCGTTCAAATATGTAAAAATTGAGAGGGAGAAAGAGGACTCATCAGAGGCAGAGAGTAGTTGAGCTCATCTAATGTTGACAGTTACATTCGTTCAAGTTGAACAATGATGATTACCTTACTTAAATGGAGATCTCATTGCTAATGAGAATTACATCCCACTCCTCTCACTCTCCTTTTTGTTCGCACTATTTTTGGCTGAAGTGGTTGTAATGTTGATTGCATTACACCCTTCCAAGTCCCAACCAAACAAGCCCTATCCAAAAGAACGACGATCGATTATCTACCCAAGAAGATATAAAGTCCCACATACGAAAAAAGTTTTACCCAGCTTTATTTGATGGTGGTTGAGCTTAAGTAATATTTTTTGTTGGTGATTATTCACCTTATGGTGGTTCTCTATCGTCTTTAGTGGCATTTGTCGTGGCCGTGAGGGACAGTGTAGAATGTGTATATGATTGTTGTTTGACAGTTTGAGGAGGTAATCTTGTCATTATGGGACTTGATAGAAGCATGGATTGTCGTTGTACGAATTCCTTATTTTAGCTTATAGGTTAAGTTTTTTTTTGTTTTTTATACAGGAGAGAAGTTCTGTTAAAATGACTTTAGAGCTCTCTGCGCTAAGAAATAGCAAATGTTCCCTCTTTACTTGGAAGTTACTAATAGGGGTCCCTTTGCAACTGCCCGCCAACTTGGCCAAGGGTGAGCTAAGTATATAACCCTTCTCAAACATAACCCAACATTTGCATCTGAATTTGAGACATTTAGTAGGCAACTATGCATATTCTTTTAAGAATCTAAGGAACAGGTACTGGGCAAAGCCCAGATGTAATATGACTGGGGCAAATATATAGTCCTGAGTATTCGACTAGCCATTATGAAGTGTGGTGCAAAGAAGCTGGGCAGGATGGTTTGAGAATGTTTGAAACTTGTTGCATGTGCAACATCTGCTTTTCCTTGGTCGCTTGGTTGGTTGCTGAACTTATTGGCCATGGCTGACTAATGCATCATTAGCTCCCGAAAGAATTTTTCTCACAGCTTTCTGACTCTGAGCTTAGGCCTTTAGCTATGATCCTCCAACAATATTGGTTGTTCGGCAAAGAGAATTTTTGGGTTGTTCCATTGTTTCGACTTGTTTGATGTTTATGCTAAGGACTAGGAACTCAAGTAGCTCATGAGTTTGCTAGACTAAGTTCGATGTATGATAAGGAGAGAGTGTTTTCTTGATAAGAGCCTTAAGGCGATCCAACCTTTTGTATTTCTGGGTTCTAGCGTTAAAGAGAATATCAAGTCGTTACAGTCTGAAAAAAAAGGATCCTCCTCTGAAGTAAGGCCAAGGTCTTTCATGTCATTGTCACTTATCAGGTATCGAGCTTGATGAACCACCATAGGTCAGCTTGTGTGATTGAAGGATCCTAGTTCTTTATGGGATCTTTTTTTTTTTTTTTTGGGTGGGGTGGTTAGCGTTGATCCCTGCAAGTCTACCAGCGTCCACTAGCCAACAGTCGTTTGGGGTTCTAAGTGGATTCATGCAGTTCGTTCCTTGTTAGGCTGCCCTGAATGTTAGCTTAATGTGCTCAAAAGTGTGTAGTATCTGCAGACGCTAACTACACCTTCATGGACTGACCGTCTGAGTAAAGATGTTCCTTTATTTTTGTCTTGATATCAAGACATTTTAAGTGGGGGGTAGATCTTTACCTGTTGGAAAATTTATCTTGCATATGTAGTACATGTCCCAAGTTGCACCCGCAGTCTGGTTGATTCGTCTTAATCAGAGTGTATTAATTTTGAAGATTAATTGTTGTGCTATGTCAATATGAGCCTTTCACCTACCGTGGTGCAAACTGCAAAGTGGTACGGGGGCTTAGACGGGGGTTCTGGACATGTGAACTCCCACCTGTAAGGTTTTCTGTCACTGTGTTTAGCTAATTGCTTTTACCACCCCCCCTCCTCCATTGTGCAGTTGATTTAGAACTTATTATTCAGAGGTCTGTTAGTCTATTAATTCTTCTGTCTTCTGAGATGTGAAGATGAATGATGTTGCTTCTGCTCCTGCCTAGTTTTTGTTTAGAAACCAGGTGCTTTTTCTGCTGTTGTTCTGTTGATTAATGCTAGTGTTAATGTCGCCCTTCTAACTCTGCTGATGTCTTGCCTGAGTTAGTGAGAATGACCTTATCTCTGTTAACAAGGGGCTATGACGAAAAACCATTCGCAGATCCAGCATACGCGCTTTTGCCCGGCTTAGGCTGCAGGCAGTGTGTGTTTACCTGGAAATGATATCTGCCTTACTCATCTGAGTCCCTGCTGTTAAGACTAATGCATGTCACATACTTTGTCTATTAGGAACCCTCGTGTTTCTGTCTTATCTGTTACTACTCCGTATGTGCATGCGAATGTTCTTTTCCTAGTGTCTCCTTAACTTCTGTAGTTTGGTGTTCTATACACATACAATGCTTATAATTTTCTTTTCCCGTCTGCGTGGTCCGCCCTTTGAAGTTGCATGATGGTTCCATGATAGTTTCATCACATGTTACGATTCATGTTAGCCAACCCGAAATCTTTTCGTGACGAATGCCCTGTCGTCGCTGTCGTCCTGTTATATGGTCCTTCCTGCTAGACAGTAAATGAGAGTTCAGGACTTAGGTAGGCTTTCACAGAATCGTGTATAGTGGATTGGCCCTGACACTCAGAATTGGCATTTTCTGAGTTTCATTCCCTTTCTCAGAAGAAAGCGGCAAACGCCATTGCCTATCTCTTCCCTGACAAGTTTCCTTTTCTGGTTCTTATGTCTTTCATCTCTGAAGAGTACCCAGAACTTCTTGGGATTGAAGAGTCCTTTTGGTGTGCCATTTAATCCGTTTGCACAGAAAAGCTTGGGTGGAAGAAGTTCTGGCAATGGAGAATCAGAATCCATATTTTTGGTTTGTGTCCGTCACTCGTGGCGTGACCCCCGACTTTTACAGATGCTCTATCGTTTTCGCCTTCTGCTTTGGTGTGTGTCCTCATCTTCCTAGCCTACATTCCCTCTCTTTTGGATGCCTTGGTGCTTCCATATGCTCGTGAGTTCTATTGGTACCTGAAGTTTGTTTCTTTCTGATTGCGCATCCGGACATAGTTTGTGGTGTGAGTTTTTCCTCAGGCTACAATGTGCACGATTAAGAAAATCTTAGAACGCAGAATATAATGATCTGATGTACGGAGTATTCATGATGAGTAGAGGACTGTCGTTGGGGTGGTGGTTTTTTCACCCTCCACATTGATGTCACACTAGGCAGCACCATATTGTGACGTGTCTTACATAGGAGTGCGAAAATCACCAACCGTTTTTTTGGTGTCATTGGTCTGTTCAAATATCGACCGTGTTGGAAATTCGTACCGAATTTGTCCACTTCGTTGAATGGGGATACAATTACTGACAATTATCAATGGAACATGACCAAAATTCTTTAGAAAGTTGATTTACATAAGCACTTCCACACGCTCGAGTTAGACGTTCAACTATTGTAAATTTTTGGGTTTAAGTAGCTCGTTCTTTTCGAACTGAAGTCGACTGAAATTGAATTGTACTAAATTGAAAGTGCGATAAAGCGTTAGAGGTGAAGCGCGATGGAACGTGTTTCACTGTTTCCCGCGTAAGTTTAACATTGATTCTCATTTATTACCTTGTTAAGCATAGTAATGTTGGACTTGACGTGAGCAGAATTTATTCCAACGATCTTTAATTTCGTGTTATGAAACTTCACAGATTAGCTAAGCCACTTTGTGTTAGGACGTCATGTTTGAGTAATAACAATATGAGTTGACAGTACATAAGCGGAGATCTAAGAATATCACACATCATAAAGTGACAATTTTAAACAGCTTTGCATCTTCCTTCTCTTTTTGTCGTCTTGTCATCTCATCAAAATTCTCTGAAATTATAATTGATCATATTGATGTAATTGCTCATATTTTGCACCAAACACATGAAATATTCATTTATAAAGGGGTGAGGAAATTCCGGTGTAGTCACATCGATTGGCCAAAAAAACAAAAAACAAAAATAATTAATTGAATGAATGAATGAAAGATCAACCATTGATGGAAATATCACATGAAACATCATATCATATCGTATATATTTGCCTCATCTTGTTTGATATTGGTTCGTCTTCTCCACTTTGTGACATCTTGTTAGGTATTGGATTCGAAATAGAACCATACTGCAAATCTACACCCTTCTAGGTTATGGGCACTTACATTTTTTTTATTATAAGGTTCTCGTATTATTTTGTAAGGTAACAAGTGTGCGATAATTAGGAGATGAATCATACTTCGAAATTAATCATCTACCCTAAGAAAACCCTGCAATGCCTTACCCGCAATTCTAAGAGGACCTTTTTACGTGTTTGTTTCTAAAGACGGGTAACACATTTCTTTTTTCAATAATCGGCTCATTGCATATGGAAAAAAAGAAAGATCATTTATAGGCTGTAGTTGCCTAGTTGGTTTGTGGCAATATGAATGGGCCAAAACACGGTTCAAGACGAACGTGTATGATTTAAGATTCGGTGATACGGGTTTACTTCTAATTTTCAATTCATTACATTTGGTGGGTTGACATGGAACCAACAAACTTAAACTTATTGAAAACATAGAACATGCAAGATTGAAATGAAACATCAATGCATTATGCTACTATATGCCAAGAATTAGCCATATCCTTAATTACCTTCTTCCATACTATATCTCACATACATTCCCACAAATTTGTCCAAAGCCATAACATAAAAGAGCTATAGCAATAATTAGCCCTTAATTAATACTACTCCTAATTTAGTATATATTGGTCATCTAAATTTTAAGATAAAAATCAAGCTAATTATCACTGTCACCTTCAAAACGAAATGATGAAATTATAGTGTTTGTTTTTTATAGAATGGGAGAAATTAAGGATTAAAGAGCAAACGACCACATTTGCATTTCCAAGTGATGGGCTTGTAATCAGAAGACATCTCTCCTCTAGCATATTCAAGGTTGCTGACTGAAGATGGAACTTGAACTGCCACACAATGTCCACCACATGATAGACACCTTCCTTGGCAGCGCGGCGGACTCGAACCCACTTTCCGCTCTCGCACCATCCCCGTCTCTTCTTTCGTCATCTACAATATTGATGATAACAACAAAGTCTTAATCTCAAGCACGAGTTGTGGTACGGTATTATATACATTCATTATTGGTTAACTAGTACAAAACCAATTGTAATTGCACACATGAGAAAATTAAACATGCAAAACTTGAACTTTTTCAGTAAACTAAGAAGTTGTTACATACCTTGTGTGACTTAGTGGATGAATTAGCATCAACTTCATTGAGCAGCATCCTACCTACATTTCCCAAAATAGAACGTACAAGATTAATTTTCGTATATTTAATAATACTAGCATTTTACCGTCACAATAATAAGTGTGCATGTACCGATATACATACACTTCTTTCTATTACATGGGACAAGAACTTATGTTCTCGACAAAAAGTAAGGAATTATCTGAGACAGAAGCTTTTGAGACATTTAGGTAATGATAAAAACAGCACAATCGATAATGTTCGAACGAGAAGTAGCTAGCATACCTGGAGTTGTAGATGCAAAAAGATGAACTAAGACAAATGATAGAGCAAGAAGTAAGGTGATCATAACATTGAAACGAATCATTATATATGTTTATTATTTTTATTCCGATATTTGGAAGAAAAACACACCACTGAATGTTTATTCAAGAGGAGAAGAGATAGTTGAAAAGTTTGGAAGCAGAGAAAGTGAGAGAGGAGAGCAGAAGGATTGACGTGATTAAGAAGATATAAGAAGGCCAGGAAGACAAGAGAAGAAAGGGAGTACTATTCATTATTACCACACAAATGAGGAAAGAAATGTGTACCAACTTTTATACAACGACTTTACGACCAAACTATTTATTCATTCCCAACAGCTAAAATCCACCCCTACAATTTCTTAGGCCTCTCTCTAGAGTGTTTTTAACCGTTACCGGTTCCAACCCGATATTCCCTTTCGTATGATTTCTCTATGATCATCCAACTCAGAGAATACCATATTTTAATACCGAGTTTGTTTTGTTTGAGTTAATTAGTGAACGGAGTACATTATTTATCAGTCTTACGACATTCCATAACAACAAGTCAACAACGTATCCAAGGTATTTAACTCGCTCCATTTTGACACAGAAATGCTTAACTAAGAAGCTAAGCTTAGGGATCCACATACTGATATGTGTTTGTACTTAGTAGAACTGTACAACTTATTCTGAAAGTTTGAAGCTGGTGAATTCCCATGGTGTACTTTGAACAAATGTTCCACGAACTAATGGTTTTGTACATACTAATTAGAACGAATACATTATCAACAAAAGCTCAAAAAAGTAATTAGAACTAATAAAAGCAAGAAATTAGAAAGCAGAGCAAATCATACCTAAGACCTCTTTTGGAGAAATCAAACTCTTCATGTGAGGTACACTTAAACTCTTAAGAAACTGTTGTGATTCCGATGTGTTGATGTCTATCTTGAATTTCATCATGACTTTTGAATGTAGATTACGGCTGAACAATCCTTTAGAGCGAAGCCAGAAGAGTTATTCACCGTCAATCAGATTTAATACCTCCGCAGCAAGGAATTCAAACCTGTTACCAAAAAAATTTGGGAAAGCCCAGTACTTGTTCAACTCCAAACCAAAGTCGATGACATAACGTACAGTCCAACAACTATCCACGCAAGAATCCTCTAGGCGCCAAATTCTCATCTCGGTGGCAGTAGAATACCCTAGTCCCAAGTTATCATCCAAATCAAATAGCCTCATGTTGCTATGGGGAGATGTTGTATCAAAATCACATTGCATTGTCTCCGGATGAGGAATACAATGCAATGTTTTGTCGTCTATCTTAAACACCATTACGCATTCTAAACAACTATCCTGGTGAATCCCGTTCACAAGACGAGTCACCTTCCAGCATAATAAATCGCGACCCACCAAAACAGCCGCGTGCTCATGTTGTGGTGATGCTTTGAGCGGTTTAGTACACAAATGCGTCTCAATCTTACTTCTTAAACCGTAAAGAAAGTAAGTTACATTGTCATTATCATCCTCATCTTGACAATCCTCCAAAACCATAAACTCCCTCGAGACATGATCATAGAAAAATCCTATTATGTCAAAATAGAAGTATCTACTCCTCTTATAGGGAAAAACTTGACGGAGAAGACTCTCATTTGTTGGTGGTGGGAGAAAGGACACAAGTTCCTTTGTAATCGGATTAGATACCAAGTAAAACACTCCTAAACCATTAAAATTATTGCATTTTAAAAGCAACAACCCATTACACGATCCAATTATCTTCAATATGAACATGGCTGATTCGAAAGCGGGTCGTAAGATATCCACCCTCTCGAAACTTGTGATCCCTTTCTTACAAGGTTTCGTGAAGAAGAAGTTTCTTTTCCTACTGCTGCTACTCGAGAAAAGAGATAAATTAACCGGCGCGTTCGCCTTTCTCTCAAGATGAGTCTTTGCGAACTCGGGTGAAGTAATAATGTTTTTCCAATTCTTGCAAACACGTTTACATCTCAAAGCAGTTTCAGCAGGTAGCAAACATAGGATTTCCAATACAATCTCATCAGATAGAGTTGAAAATGGTTCAAATTCAAGTTGACTACTACTACTACTACTACTACTACTACTACTACGGAACCAATTGCGAAACTTACCCCACAAGCTGAAAAACACCACAACGATCCACGCGACGATGATGGGGGTCGTTGCCCTCGCCATAGATTCTCTGAAAGCTTCTCAAAAATTGTGATCCTATTAAATCAATTTGGGAAAGTAGAAATGTATGTTTTTTGACGATTATAGAATTACTGGTAAAGGAATGTGAAAAGAGGAAAAGAGGAGGGAAAAGTATTTAACGGCTCATATGGCTTTGGGCAAAGCCGTGTTCAAGTCCGAACATTAAACAAACATAATTTCTACATGGTCAGGTCGGGTCATGTTGGGCTACGATTGGGGTTCTATGAGGTCGGGTCTTCATGTCCACGGGACGGCTATCTCGGGCGGCCTGAACTTGGTCAGCTCCACTCCTAGTTGATGAATGAATGTAGGAAAGAACTTGATTAATTATTAAAAAAAATTAGAAGGTTGAAATAGAAACAAATGAGAAACTTACTAATTAAGATTTGGAATTTGGAGTGCAAAGAGCACACCTGGTGTCGTGGTGTAGTTGGTTATCACGTCAGTCTAACACACTGAAGGTCTCCGGTTCAAACCCGGGCGACGCCATCCTTTTATATTTTTGTAACTTGGCCTTGCAATTCATTCCAATCTACTAAAAAACGAATAACAACTTTATGATTCGTCTTAGGTAACATAGTAGCGATACACAAGTTATAAATCATACATTCATACCACAATACTGATTCAAATACTTCCAGATTAAAAATGTACAATTATTCGGGTAGATGATCGAGGTTTGGGTTTCACAAACCATAATGCAAGACCTTTCTAAGGTTGGGGGCGTCAGACAGACAAATTTTTTGAAAATGAAGCGCGAAAGAGCTTTTAGTAGCACATGATCACATTCTGGAATGACCTATCTTAACATGAACCCTGTGCCATGATGTATTAAGAATGCCTCGCAAGTTCCATATGCTTTCCACGCTTTCCGGTTGAACATTAGCTGCAATATCCACCTGCCACCCAAACAATTCAAAATCAGAAACATAGGCAATGCAGTGTCACAGATTTTGATGTTCAGAGGAAACTCCAGCCAAAATAATCCATCTCCTCGTTGAGCCACACTCCTTCTGTCTTCCTAAAACCTCAGAAGTTTCCACAAACATGTCCTACATTTTTTATCCTTTTGTTTTGTTTTGTTGAATCGCACAATCATGTCCTACTTGACAGTGTCAGTCAAGAAACTTGATATACTAACAAAATGAAGCGGTCAATGAATACTGAGATAAAGAGTATGTAGTTACATACTGTGTAAGTGTGTAAGCATATAGAAGACTGAAAAGTGAAAATAACAACTCACCGCTTTGGCAACTATCTCGGCACTACCGATCACCTGGACTTTGGCCTCAAAGAACACCCATGCCCACTTGTCACTGTAGATACCATCTGCTATGTATGGAACTCCCGGTTTCTGGAACCTGGAAGCTTCCACCCATGTTTTGCCACCATCTACTGATATATCTACTCTTTCAATCCCGCGGCCACCTCCTGAAGCTGCATATCCCTTTACTGTTACCTAAAACTCATAAAAGTAAATGTAAACCTGAGCACTATAATTCAGGCCATGTCAAATACTAATGGTAAAAGAAATCAACTACAGAATGGTTCACAAATACTAATGCAGAAAATTCAGGCTGAGCTGAATATAAGAAATAAAGAGAAAAGCAGAGCCTAGAGCAGTAAATTCGAAGTCATCCAAAGCTAGCGGAAAACCACAATAGTCCGAGCGGGGATAACTGAACCGTAAACATGGTATCATCCAATAGATTCACATGCTACTGTATTTTGTCTGTATGATTTTACCCTCAAACCTTTACGGCAATGTACCTATAATCTTTGCCACTACGACATGATAATGTTCTACATAACAGCCAAACTTCAGCTTTCGCAGCTAAATAATCATGCCAATAATTCACCTAGAGCAAGCAATACGCTGTAGTCTGCAGGGCTGCTGGAGGTGCTATCCTAGTTATGGCTTGGAAAGAGTGAAGATATCTTGCATGGTTTAGATAGATTTCTGAGTCAGCTTCTCAGTGGTGACATCTTTTGTAAGAAGCATATAAAATTGTGAGCAATTGACTGAGGAGTCACTAATCTTACTATCTTAGGCTACCAAAACTCTTACGGACTTCTTTTTAACAGGATTTCATCCATCATAAGTCATCACTTTCCCCACCTATATAAAATACAAACCTTTACCACTATCACCCAACAACCACTCCTGCCATCAACTTCATCTTCTTCTTCTCCCCAAAATATGACTTCGGGTTCCTCTATCCCTAAGTTAAACATATGTGAACAAGAATGTGAACTCTTCCAAATTGTAGCAAATAGTTTTTTGCTACCAAAAATTAAAGAAAAGAAAGACTTGCTTAGTGACAAATTGTGGAAAGAAATGACATTATCATTCAACAACAACACCAAAGTCATGACATTGGACTCACTTATTAGTAATTAGGAAATTTGGCAAAAAAACCACCTTTAAGTTTCACAATTTTGTAAACAACCACCTTTTAAAATTATCTTTGTGAGAAACCACCTTATAAAATCAATAAGCTTGTTAAGACCACCTATTGTCCTTTGACCTCCACCAAACCATCCTTGACCACCATTGACCACCCCTCGCGGCCTGAAACCGCCTTATACCACCACTAATGACCCTCGAAAATCGGAAAAAAAAAAAAATTAATTCAAAAACTTACTTAATACGGAGTATACTTAATAGACCATGTCCATCTTAACACCCCCCACTAAATATCAAATTAGTATACTAATTACACTTAAAAAAACTCTTTCACCCTCTTTTGTCCCGCCAAATTAGTACTCCGTAAATCAAATGGTAATGTATGTTTGGCGATATGAAAGAGGGTAAAATGTTTTTTTTTTTTCCAGTTTAGTTAGTATACTACTCCGTAATAAGATAAGTGGGGTTAGATTAAGATTGGCAGTATAATAAGTATATTAATTAATTTTATAGATTACGAAAAACAATTTTTATTTTTTGCGATTTTCGAGGGTGGCTGGTGGTGATATAAGGCGGGTGAGGGGTGGTCAATGGTAGTCAAGGGTGGTTTGGTGGAGGCCAAATGACACTAGGTGGTCTTACCAAGACTTATCAATTTTATAAGGTGGTTCCTTGCAAAGATAAATTTAAAAGGTGGTTGTTTTCAAACTTATGAAAATTAAAGGTGGTTTTTTGCCAATTTTCCTAGTAATTACTATTAGCTATTGCTAGTACATTACATTTATGCGTCTGGCGTTGTTGTTGAATGGCAAATTATTTATTTCCACAATTTGTGACCGAGAATGTCTTGTTCACATATATTTAACTTAGGGGTAAAGGAACTCGAAGTTATATTTTGGAAAGAAGAAGAAGAAGATGCAGTTGACGGTTTGAGTGGTTGAAGGGTGATGGTGGTAAAAGAAATGTGGATGAGGTTTGTATTTTAGATAGGTTGGGAAAGTGATGACTTTTGATGGATGAAATCCTGTTAAACAGTACTCCCTCCGTCCCAGCTCAAACACCCCGTGTCGAAAATACCCTTGTGTTGACAAGGGTGGTACACACTAATCGGTTTATCAAAGTTCCAAAAAAATTATATAGTGAAGTAGATAAGAGTTTTTGCTAACTCGCCATAAAAATTTTTTGAAATTTTGATTAACCGATTAGAGTGTACACCCTCCCTACTATCGGATCGTTTTTTACATGGGGTGTTTGAGCTGGGACGGAGGGTGTATGTGGCAATTGTGAAATAAAAAGGAATAGAAGGAATTTAGGGGTGAGAGTCAGAGGCCAGATCCTCCTGCTTAAATAATTACAAATATGATGAGCAGCAGCATCTCTGTAGCCCCAAAGTACATGGTGGCCTCTGATGCCACCATGCTAGGTGTCACGCTAAAACCCACCGATCACATGGGGGAGTTCCCTACCAAGCATCCCGAGCTGGGCCAACGCATCAAGGACATCATGAGCACCAATCATGATGCTACTTGTACTTACACTAAGGTAGGTACCGGTACCCTTGGTCTATCCAAAGGACCATGGAGCCACCCTTGAGACGCACCGACGTCCAACGCCGCCACACCCATCATGACACGTCAAGACATACCCACGACATGTCTAAGGCAGTCCCTCGCCACGACATGACCCTGACACACACCATGACCATGTCAACACCCTGATATAGGCCATCATGTCCAGATCTTACACAAGGTGATTGGGGATCGCTCGTATTGGGCATAAGCAGACGTGGAAAGTGGTAACCTATGAAAGCTGCATCCGCAGAAGCCTAACGCCTACTTGATTAAGTTTATCATGGAACTGAGACACAGGAGCAGGTTTACCAATGTCGTGGTGGAGAGTGACTGAGAAACAGTGATCAAGCTTCTTTATAACATATTTCAGCTATATCCGCATATTGAGTAGATCTTTTCATTCTGGTTCTTTCATTTGGCTTGTAAATGTGGTTCACCACCTGGCTAGGTTACAGCCTTTAGAAAAAAAGTTTGGATGGAAGAAGGCCGGAGAAGATTAATGAAGTTGTATTCATGGCTTTTTAAAAAGAGTGAATGAATTATACAAGCCCTCAAGGTTTAGAAAGAAAGTCACATTCTGATCATATAAATTTTCCCAGCCACAACGCAAAAAATTGACAGCTAAAGTCGTACGCCTACAAATATGGTATACTCAATACAAACCTAAAACGTTAGTATCACAAACCTACTTGCTATTTCCCTCAATTGATTTAAACTCCCCCTCTTTGTTACTTTGCACACTTAGATAAATAAGCATTTTTTGTGGATACAAACCCTACTGTTCTATTAGGCTAATATTAGACATATTTTATTTGTAGGCATATGAGGTTAGCTTGTCCAATTTTATGCGCAAAATATCATCGGCAGCATTGACCAAGTTTGAAGTAGCCCAAATCGGTGAATATATCATCAACGGCATTAACCTGTTTAGCCTATGACGGTTATGCGCAAAATATCATCCAGATTTTAAGACGTAGCCCAAAACAGTGAAAGCTTTGTATGAAGCAGCAGAAGTTAGGGCCGTGGGAACTTTGCAACAAATTGGGTGTTGTAGCTTGGAAGAACCGAAAAAAAAAAGAAAAAAAAAAGAAAAAAAAAGAGCTCTGATATGGAAAAGGTAAAGGCAGTATACGGCTAACAGCAATTCAAACTCAGAGACCCTTGTGGAAATTATCACACAAAAGTGTATAAAGAAAGCAAATACATAGCCTAATAGGTATACGAGAAGGAAGAAAAATTACCTTTCCATCCATCAACATGTTGGAATCTTCTAGGGAACAGATGACACACTGTTGAAGAAGAGGTAAACAATCATTTTTTTTTAATGGAAAGCAGTAAACAATCAGTTCAATCTGGAGGAGCTACTAAAATCAAAAACTGGGCTTTCATTTCCAGCAGAGCCAAAGTTTGCTGTTGTTCGAATTTGGACTGTGACTAATTTTTCCTTAGATTACACTTTACAGTAGATGACACTCATCGGTCAATCAGGGTCTGAAGGAATTTGCATTTGAATTACAAAGAAAACACCACATACAGTTAAATTCACGTCCCGCTAGGTGGAAACCCTCCTAAAAAGGTACCGATCAATGTTCATGTTGTGATTGTTGTCAAAACTTAAAACACTCATAAAATCATTCAGAAAGGCATAAATATAGAAAAGTAGTAACAGGAACCTCAAAGAAAAGTAAATCATCCATCTGTCAAACACTTTTATAAGTTAAAAGATTTAATTTTACACAAATCAATTTCAATAGTATGGATTTGCATAATTGCATGACAACCTGAGCATATATGAGCCAGAATAGCCAACTACCTGAACAGGGAAATCCATTTGAGGCCTCCTGGTTGACCAGTCTATGTTTTCCCAATTAACTGAAGGGGGAAACATCTTATAATCCATTTGCATGAAGAAGCCCTGTTGGTATGAATAAAAAAAACAATTGTCAGGTGCTTTTGTGCAAAAGCATCACAACTGAGACGTCCAGTATTCACAAACCTGACATTCTTCAGCAATCACATTAATGGAATCCAGCCATTTCACTGAACGCGCACCTATTACACCGGGGACAATAACACGCAAGGGATAACCATGATCCCTGTTTAATGGCTGACATCCCAGAATCAGAAAGTTTGAGTTAGAGACTAGAGAACAAGATTACTGCACTCGATAACAATCCAATGCAGACATTATATGAAGAAGTTCACTCTAAGCCTTTTACATGATATGATCAAAAGAGCATAATCAAATTATCAGTAATCAAAAAGACAATTCCCAAGATCCTGCTTTATTGAAATTGGAGGCTGTCATCTTATTTCTACATTGTTCAGTTTTCTCAAACCACAGGAACATTCAGGCATATGAACCACATTGGTGAATTATGTCACCACAAGACAGAAGAGCTAGCCGAATTAATCTTATATGAGCAATTAAGACAGATAAACAAATTGGTGATATCCTACTGTTAATGGGCGGTATATTACTTATTTTTTAGGTACACAAGAGTTAACCCTCTAATCATCATTATCTAAGAGGAAGGAGCGAGTAATATTGCAAGCTTAAATTTAAACCTAAAATCTAGCAAACAAAACTGGGGGGTTTCTTTTCTGAGTTTACATGAGTACTCCATATCTAAACGAGTTCATTGATATGTAAATTTATAGAAGTAAAAATGCAGTTCTCTACTGGATTAAATTATTGGCATGGTACTCTTCAATACAGTATTTGATTTCTGAATCACATCCTAAGTCCTATATTTAGTATATATTGGAAACCTTGAGCTGGATCATGGTTGAGAAAATAAACAGTAGCAAAAAAAAAAAAGCTAGTTTACAACGACTTACCTCGCCGTTCATTTCATAAGCAAGTAACACATCAGCTTCAGGATTAGTTGCTTGACTGATTGGAATTGATGCCTTGTAAGGACCTCCTTTTTCCTCCTATCGGTTCCAAAAGTAATTCAAAATGGGGAAAAATTGTCAAATGAGAAGGTACGGGAGCAAAATTCAACATTCTCGATTATGTGAAAAGAAGTCATGAACAAAATGAAGCGTAGACATCCTAAATAGACCAGGAGGCAGAGCATTACCTTACATCTGTCAATACTAACAAACTCAACATGCTTTCCACCACTTGGCGTAGCACTTGACAGTTTAGAAACACCAACAAGTTCAAGCACATCTGCCAATTTAGCTCCACCCCAGACAGCTATTCATCAAAGTGAACATGGTCGATGAATGAATAACTTCCCAGCGGATTAGGGAGGGGAAGAACAAACTAAACAGTAACGAATCCGTATTTCAGATCAACTCACATAAGGAAATGCTCAGAGCAACATATGAAGTTACACATCAAATATTTCAAGAACTCTCCCAAGCAATACTGAATTACATATAGTTTCAAGCATATTGCAGGGTCAAAGATAAAAAAAGCTCCAACGAAATGTAGACTGCTATACATGCCTTCTTTTTCTAACTAAACAGCTCAGACAAGTCCCAAGTAAATCATCTCACTTCAGTACTTTTCTTGAGTGGTAGAGACCAGTCAGAGTCTCTCACACAAAATGATAAAAAAAACTGCCTTTTTTATAAGAATGAAAAAACTGCCATAAATCCTCCAATGAAATGTAGACTGCTGTACATTACTTCTCTTTCCAATTAAACAGCTCAAACACGTCTGATCATCCCTTGAATGGTACAGAAGCATTAGAGTCTAACACAAGGTAATGTTGAAAAAACTGACACAAAATAATCCAGAACAATGATCAACTCGATTGAGAAATTTCGTACCATTTCCTATGGCAGAAACACCCCAGCCAACTCCTCTCACTTTTCTTACTTTGCTCATAGCAGTCCTGCGGTTTCCTGCACACTACAATATCAAATAAGTGTCTAACTGGTCACCATGTTTTATGGAACATAATGCCATCATGAAGTTCAAGGTAATTGCACAGATGTAAACCAACCTGCAAAGTGGCCGCAACTGTATACTTAGGAAGGTTCCTGGCATAGAGGATACAGTTAGCCATTGTCTTATACTGGCAAAAAAGTGGAGGAAGAAAGAGATTAACCGATTAGGGAAAGGGGCAGGGGAAGGACGGGTCAGTGACTGAGGAACCTTGCTATAGGACAAGAGAGCACATATTGATTCAACCACAAGTGAATCATATATATCTATAACGATCTGGACACAAACAGGACAACACTTCAAAGATTATCCGAACCCCTACTTACAAGATTTCTTTCATCGTGAACTCCTTTTGCAACTTCACCAAGCCAGAAACAGAGAGACGATATCTGCATAGACAAGGAGAATGAATGAGTGAATGAGATAAGAGCATCTAACTAAAAAAAAAATAAATTAAAAACAGAAATCACATGAGAGTAAAGATGACCTCTCGATGTCATCAACTATAGGTATTGGTCCATGATTCCTTTTGTAAAACAAATCGACCGGAGTCACATAAGAAGATATGAGGGCTGATCGGTGTGGCTCTGCATTGAAAGGCTCCTGCACATAAACAAATGCACTGATTACCACCAACTAATACATCAATCCATAGGAGACGCATGCACAAATAATTAACTGATTTTTAAAAGCAACATGCTGGTAATTGCCGATATGTAGAAGAGCTGTCACATGCACACCAATGAAATTACGAACATTCCATTCTCGAGTATACCAAACTTACAAATACCCATAAAAGTTAAATCAACACACCTCTAGTAACCCATTAACCCCACAAACCCTCTTTCCTATAATCCTCGTGTTCATCCTAATACGATATCAATCCCTGAGTTCCAATGCCAAGAAGGACAAGTTACACCCAATCTTCTTGGCTCATTTCTAACACTCACTCACGAGATTGATACCAATTCTATCCTCGTGTCTTCCAAAATGGCTGATCATTTAAAGGAATCAAAACGATTTCTAGCCTAAATTACTCTCGCTAAGAAATGGCAACGAGAGAACAACATAATCAATTTCAATTGCATGAACCCCCCCCCCCTCACCCTCCCACAATTGAAAGTGGCCAATGTACCGGGATGATCATATCGAACCAACCACAAGCATATCGAGTTGTACACTAAACCAAACACCCGAGACACAAATTTCTTCATTCCCTTACTCTACCATTCTTATCCCCTTTCTTCCCTAACCCTACCACTCCTTTTCAATCACCATCCTAAACAAACAGTTCTCCCAAAAACTTATCCATTAAACTCGCCAAAAATCGACTTAACTTACGATATTAACAATCCAAACAAGCTGAGAAAATCAATATCGCATCAAATTCAAGCCGTATAAACAAAACAACTCTACCAATTCCCCAAATTAATTAACAAATTCCAACCCAAATTTATCAGAAATTCTGAAAATATCATCACCATCTACAATAACATTCAACTGCAGTACATTCGTCAGATTATATCAAATTAATGATTAATCAATTAAAAAAATTGAGAAAACAAAAAAAAAAATCACAGGAAATTCATTACAAAATACATTCAAATAGAAAAAAAATATATAATTATTCAAACAGAAAAAAAAAATAAAGGAGGAGGAAGGGGATGCCTTGGAATTGATTTGAAGGGAAGGGTGACGAGAAGGTTCCTCGGAATAATCGGACGGCGCTCTGAGTCCCGGCATTTCTTGATCAAACGGCTTGAGTTGATCGGAGGATAGAGAGTGGAATCTCTTGTGATGTTGTTGAAACTTCAAGTGTCCGAGGATTGGCTGGTATGGGCCACTTTTGTTTTGTAGCCGCGCGCCCGCCACTTAATGGTCTACTTTTTACTTACTTACTACGTAAGGTGCGCCCTTTTACCTTCATCCTCGTAAATTGTTACGTTTTGACTTTAATACGGAGTTTCATATTTCAATTTAATGAGTACTTCGTATATTGGAAATCCTATGACATGAAACTCAACAAAAGGTCAGGTCGTGTCTTGTCGGGTCCGGGCAAGTTATTTCAGATTGGGTGAGTATCGGTTCTATCGAGTTGAGGCTTTGGTATTAGTGAGATCGTGTTCATTTCAATTTTGAGTTGATTTAATACACGTATGCGAGCTTAATATACAAGTATTTCTACGAGTTTATAACCAATTACTAAGGTGTCGTTTGGATACCCTCAAAATCATTAGGAATTTTATTTTCCTGGGAATTGATATATCTTGAATTGTTTGGTTACCATAAAGTGTAGGGATTGGAAATTCCCGGGCATTTCCAATTCCTCCAAAGTGTAGGAATTTAATTACCTTGGGGGAGCTAGGTAAGTAGAAATTCCCATGGTAATTGAATTCTCTTGTTCATCCAAACAAAATTTCCCAATTCCCATACTTTCTTAATTCCTAGGATTTGTAAGCTCATGGGAAATTCGACTTTTCGAGTGTATCCAAACGACACCTAATTGGAGATCAGTTGTGGACTTGTGGGGTAATTTATGAGCCAGGTACATTGGATCTTTGATGCAACTCACAAAAGCAGTCGAGTAATTGAAAAGTCAATTACAATTAACCATTTATACAATAAACTAGTTTCTCTAGTTTGTGCTTCATTGCTTTAATCCTACAAGGTTGTTGATGAATTATTGCATGTCTTATTTATTTCGGGCTTCAATTTGCGAGAACAAACTCAGATTTGAAGGGACAATGCTAGAGGTTTACAGTGTAGACACTCAAAATTGTCTACAATCATCAATAATTTTGGGAAAGGATCCTCTAGAGTTTCATTTATGTAGAGTTGGTGGAGTTTACCAAAACAAGTTATAAGACAAAATAAAAAGAATTTTACTACACTATCAAAATTTTACTATTCACACAATTAATTTTACTACCTGAATTTTCATTACAATTAATTTTACTACCCTCGGTCTTAATTTTACTATTACTAACTCAATTTTACATTGTAGACAAACTTATTGTGTATACATGGTAAACCTCTAGCAATTTGCAATTTGAATAATGAGGTAAGATCAAAATCTTAAATAAATATATCATGTAATAGATCCTTAGCAATTTTCATCCGAACACACAATATGAAAAACCAATATCATATCATAGTATGGATTTTTTTTTTCGAAACACATATCATAGTATATTAGTATGATTGACATTGATAAATATAACAACATAAACTAAAGCCTACTTCGTTGGTTTTTAAAAATAATTTCAAGTGGGATTGTGGGAGTGGAGTAAGGCTGCCAAAACATAACCATGGCATTCCGTGGAATTTTCTATTGCCAAGAACTTCATCAACTATTCGAACTGACTTATCACCCTTATTATACCACATTAGTTCATCATTTGGATGCCCATATCTTATGAGCAAAATTTCCATACCTTTGAAGGCTAATATCCGAGTTTTCTTCCCCTCGAAAAATTTCTTTCCTCCCAGATGTCCAAGTTTTGTCCAAGTATCAAACACACCATATTCCTTCATCACCCAAATCGAAACTCTGCTACAATGTTTAAACGAGTTCACAATGGCGTATAAAAGCCCATTTGAAACCACCAAATAAATCATTTTTCTTTTTCTAATATCACTAGGAAATTGCATCATTCCAAATTCCTCCGTGTAAAGATCAAAAGTCATTATAGTGCCGATACTTTTATTACCGTCTCTACGGTAGACGACCCAATGTAACATGTTGTTTAGGGCTACGGCATTTTCCTTTGGATCAAACTCCCTTAGGATTTTTAGGGCTCTTCTCCATGATTTAGTGCTTGTACTATAAATTTCAGCAACACAATTAATACCTTCATTCGTAAGTCTTACAACCTTAAAATCATGGGCTACACAATCACGACCAAACCCATATTTGCTCGATACATACACGTCTTCGTCCTTTTTATGAGGCATGGTGGTTAACCAGCTGAACTTCCTTGTTACTGGGTTAAACACCGCTAACCTCGTGGCTATGGATATCGAGAGTAAGCAAACCAACCCATCGGAAGAACCCACAAGATTAGATTTATGGTTGATTGTGCTATACGTTTTGATTTCGAATTTTCTGCCACTCAACGAGTCACGAGGAGAATCAAGATGCTTACAGAAACAATTTCCAGTCTCAAAATAATATTGTGTCAAGTCAAGATATACGAATAGAATGTCACTGGAACCATGGGATTCAATGGCCTTCTTTTGATGGATAATGTTGAAAATCGAGGATTTTGTAAGATTGTACCAATCTTTAGACACACACTTGAAGCGTAACAGAGACGTTGCTGGAATCCGAGTTAATATGTCGTAGTATATGATGTCGGCGTGAAGATTTGTTGTAACGTTTTGGTTTTTGTGCTTATTAGCAGGGCTTCTACTTGTCTCCATGACGGGTAAATTTACGCAGGTTATCTACGCATGAAAGAAGATAGGGCAAGTAAGCTAACATGTTAAATAAAGGTATACAAAATCTATCACGTTATGGCAATAATTGTCCTTAATGTATGGTAAGTGGTAACTGGCAATTCCTGTAGGAATTCAATTCTACCTCCAACCAAACAGTTTTGAGAAATTCATGTGAATTTCTACCACCTAAAAAGTGAAACTTTATAGGCACTCCGAATCTAATATATCTAATCTAATCTAATCTAATATAATCTAATCTAATACTATACATTAAAGCCTGAAACCAAGTCTTTCCTACGACGACACTTGGCCTACATTAATTGGATAGAACATAAAAATATCATTAAATACAATTATCGGTTAGGATATGGTAATAAATTATCATACATTAATTGGATTGAACATAAAAATAGCATTAAATACAATTATCGGTTAGGATATGGTAATAAATTATTATAGAGTAATATAGCATTAATTAATTTAGGAATATAATCATTATGGTAATTTATTGGAACAAAGATAAGACAACATTTTTTTTATAAAACGTATATAGACAATATAAATATATAGCCCGTGCGTGGCACGGGCATGCAAACTAGTCTAATATGTAATCCTGAACCCGCTCAATTCCCACGCTGACACGTGGCATATAATAATATTATTATATTATAAATAATGTTTATCCAAAATAGGATAGGGTAAGTATATGGTAATATTAATCTAATAAAATAGCATTATTACTTTATTTATGGAAATAGTTATATAATATAGTAATTACTTGATTTATGCCAATTTGATCAAATATCCCACGCGTGTTTCAAATTGGGACTTTAGCTTTTGAAATGTGACTTTTCCTCTAATTAAATTACAAATATCACACGGTGTTCGAAATGGGCTTTTAGGTTTTTAAAGGTGAGTTTCTATCGAATTAAATTACAAATATCACACGTGTGTTTGAAACATGACTTATATCACACGTGTGTTTGAAACATGACTTTAGGTTTTAAATATGACTTACCATCTAAAATAAGTAGCCCGGGCGTTGCACGGGCCCTCAAACTAGTTTCCGTATACAACCAAGCGACCACTAATCACGTATGGGGTATACCATTGTACGGATAATTTTATCGGGTTAATTAGGTCTAGTCGAGTCAAGGCTACCCTTCATTTACATACTCTACATTCTACGATGAGTCTCTCGAGTATACCAAAAGTCTAAACCCTCCTCTACCATCAAAACAACGGCGGGAGAATCAAAATGGGCAGACCTTCCACCGGAACTCCTCATCACAATCACCAAACTCTGCACCACCACCGTCAAACCCACCTCACCCTTATCTCGTAAACTACAACTCCGCCGCGTCGCCGCCGTCTGCAACTCCTGGAGATCCGCCATCTCATTCCTCACCCACCACCAAATCAACCAACCCCCTCCGCCGTCGCCGTCGCCGCCGCCGCACGACACTCCAATCCCAGTTTTAAATTGTCGCTACTCTGGCTACCATCATCTCTTCGACAAGAATAATGATAATAACAAGGATTTCTCACTCTAACTCGTACCCACCACGGCCTGCATTCTCCGGTCAACAAAAGTCCCGTCGAAACCGCATTTGGTGGTTGTTGATCATCTGGCTGATAATTACGGTAATGTTTATTCTCGACATTTACGCAAACCCTTGTCATCCGATTTTAATTGCCCGAAATCGATTAATCTGTTAGATTATCATGTCTCTGTTGTTGCTGAGGAGTATTGTCTTAGGGTTTTAATGAAGGATGATAATGGGGTGTTGAGATTTCGTGAATGTTGTAAAGATTTTTGTAAGAAAGCGTTAATTATTTGGAACACGAATTCGAAAGATGATGGGGTTGCATTTGTGTTGTTTGATCGTGGACAATTAGCTACGTATGACTTGTTGGAGAAGAAATGGAGATTTATCTATCGATTCGATTCCTGGGATTCTGATTTGTGTTCTGATGTTCAAAGATATGAGGAGGATTGTGTTGTTATTATCGATCAGAAAGCGAATGCCTTTCTTCTTCATTACGATTTCACTGCTAGGAAGGTATGTTGGACTAAGATTGCTAGGAAAATTCTTGGGAGTCTGGAGGCCCGGGATAGGCGTAGACGGTTAGTAGTTGACCCGGGGCGTGGAGGGTTGTTTTTGGTTCAAGTTAGTTCTGTGTGTAAGTGGAGCTATGTAGTAAAGAAGGTTGCGTATGAGGTGTACTCATTTTGCAAACAGCAACAAGAATGGCTGAAACTTGAGGACGATGTTCCTGGTTTCATCTTGTGTGTGGCGTGTGACTTCGCGTTTACTATGGACAAGGAAGCTTTCGCTGGTGTCTGTCGTGGAGAATTTGTTTGTGCTTGTCATTATAAACGTAGTTTTCCTATGTTTAGAGACAATTTTGAAATGGTAGGTGAACTATATTCTGAAGAAGAGATTGAACATGGTATCATCCTTCGATTTCGAAAAGATTGTGCTGGCGGAATTTGTAATATGCCATGGGATGGATCTGATTGTTGCTCTATCTCTGATTCGTGCAATGAATTGCTCGTCTCCAATGCTCCACCACCATCATCATCACATCCTCAACATCCACCAGTGTAAGTCTTTATATACTTCCCCTGCGCCTGTCTTTTCAGTGTTAATTAGGCCTTTTAAATTTGTTTGATTTGTTGGGAAATCGGAGCTAACACACACAAAATAGAGGAAGAGTGCAAGATAACGATTTTAGAGTGGTTTTTTTGGCAAACTTGGCTAATCCACAACACAAGTGTACTATGAAAGTAGTCTTACAAGTACAAGTTTAAGGTAACTTGACAACCACACAATGTCACAATGACCAACCTAAGTACCGAGTTCACCCTCTCACTCAAGGGAACTTAGATGGAGAAACCTAACACAACACTTAGGTGTCGTTTGGATACCCTCAAAATCCATAGGATTTTTATTTTCATAGGAATTGTATTATCATGAGTTGTTTGGTTAATTTCTAGGCATTTCCAATTCCTCCAAAGTGTAGGAATTTAATTACCTTGGGGGGGGGGGCTAGGTAAGTAGAAATTCCCATGGGAATTCAATTCCCTTGTTCATCCAAACAAATTTCCCCAATTCTCATACTTTCTTAATTCCTAGGTTTTGCAAGTTCATGGGAATTTCGACTTCCCGAGTGTATCCAAACGACTCTTTGTTGTGGCTACTACTCACTTCAAACTTGCAACACTACTCAAAACCCCTACTTATAGGCCTTAGCCAATTAACTTTTGAGGCCTCTAATTAAGAGCACATGTACTAGAAGTCTCCGTTCATGCATGTTGAGTTTCCGGTTTTGATGATAACAAATATTGTTGCATGATTAAGGTTAGTATTTTGATTGATGTGCTTATTGAACTATCCTTATGATCTAATACTTGTCGAGTTGTTTGGTTCTTTATAAGAACAGGTTTCGCCAACTATATGTTGAGTTGAGTTTCAATGGAACAACTACAAGTGTGATGCAACTACAAGAGACGTCAAGAACATCTGATTAGTCGGTATAGAACTCTTGTATTAATCTTGTTTGATTCACAGTGGAACGAACTTTGCCTTGAAGAAACGATGCTGGGAACAGAGCATGGAACAGAGTTACAGACTAGCTCATAGTCTCTGTTCCATACACTGTTCCTATGCATACAGATTTTACAAACTGTTATACGTGAGTTTGCAAGAAAATGATCTTTTATAAAGATTGTGATTTTGTCTCAAAAAGATTTTGGTAAAAATGATTATCTCATATGTTATCCTATTTTCGGGTTTATCTTTTAAAGAGATTTTCATATGGTTTTATAAGATATTTTTCCAAAATACTTTCTTTAAGTTGGAAACTCTATCTTTTGTAATATCCTTTCTTAATCAGTTTTTGAGACCTAATCTTTGTTATAAGAAGAACACAAATCACGTTGTTTCAATTGACGCACTTGCACGCACCTTGAGATTAAAACGTTTTGAGCTTAAACAGTATTTCATCAAGGCAAACAAAGTTCCTAGTGCGTCATCTTGATTTAGGGCTTAATCGTATCTCACTCGCTTTCAAGAAGCACATCGAGATATTGAATCTTTGTAATCTTTATTTTCTTAAGAGTGGATTCGGGTAGAGTCTCAATATCTGTGGTAGATATTTGGGTAGTGGTTCTTGTGGTAAGAACGTCAATTAGTTCTTGTGGTAAGAACGTGAATTGGTGCTTGTATTACTCTTGATAATAGTGGATTATTGAAGATTAGGTTAGGGTGGATGTAGACCTTGAGGTAAGGTCGAACCACGGTAAATCTTGGTGTTATCTGCGTACTGCATTATTTCCGTATCACAGGGAACAGTCTCACATACACTGTTCCGTGTGACTTCATCTTATCGCTCCATCGTCTTGGGAACAGTTACACATACACTGTTCCATACGTTGTTCTCACTTATTGTTCCCTTGTCTATCAACTCCAAAGTGCGAAAAAGTTGTAGAATTCGGGTCAATTACTCGAATTCCCTCAAACACTCTATTCACCCCCCCTCTAGAGTGTCCGCCTGATACCAACAATTGGTATCAGAGCAGGTTTGCTCGAAAGGTTAATATCCTAGAGTATGTCTATGGGATCTGTGAAGCAGGCGGCGAAGGGAAATACTATGTATCCAAAGAAGGAACAATCTGAGCAGCAGACGCATCTTTCAAGTACATGTCTTACTTCCTTGATCATGGAACAACGTAGGAAACAGTTCCCTCTAGAGTCTCACTTGTGCTTGATGGCAGGACATGAAGATGAAGACGATGACAATCAGGTAAGTTTCGATTCAATAAAGTCTAATTTGCATAGGCTATCTAGAGATAAACTTGCTAATTACATCATTATAATTATGGATGAATGTATGGAAATAGCTAGCACATGTCAAGACTTAAAAGAACAACTTCAAGATCAAATCACTAATAGAAATTTGCACGAAAAGAAAATTTCTTCACTTGAAAATGATTGCTCAGCTTTATGTGAAGAAAATTCTTTGTTATTGAAAGATCTTGAAGAAAAGAGTGTTCAATTGTCTATTATGCAAAAGAAACTTGATGAGAAGTCTATTCCCGCAATTGTTCCTAACACTGTTCCCATGTTTGAAAAATGTGAAAATAAAATTCGTTTGTTAGAACAGGAAATAGCAGATCTCATGTCAAAATCTACTCATGTGCATAATTCCGATGATTATGTTTTGCTTGATGAAAATGTCTTACAAAGTTTTGAACTTGCTAAATCTAAGATTGAGTCTTTGACATTAAAGAACAAGGAACTTGTGAGTAAAATTGAAGTTCTTGAGAATTCTTTAAAGATTGCTAAACAACAGAATGATAAGTGGCTCTCTAGTCAGAAAGCTATCAATCTCTTAAGCAGTCAATCCAGAAAACAAGGTAAGGCAGGTATTGGCTATGTTGCTGTTGAGGCCAGTAGAAGGAACAATGCACATACTATCAAGAGGAATAGCGTGCATACAAGGAACAATCAGTGGAATAATGATTTTCGATTCAATCACTGGAATAATGGTTTCAGACATGCTAGCCCTGAGACCAGTGGACGGAACAGTGCACACACCAGCAGAAGGAACAGTGCACACACCAGCAGAAGGAACAGTGCAGAGACCAGTTCCCGAAATAATCCAAGGAACAGTGCACAGACCAGTGAACGGACCAATCAATGGAACAATGCACAATTGAATGCTCGTGCCCTCCAGAGAAAGAGAATGAATAACTACTGGAGTAATGTTTACGACAATGTTCCACAGTCCAATCGAAGGAATGGGCAATGGAACAATGCATGGACCAGTGACAGAAGGTGTTTCAAGGACTACAGCCAAGACACTAGACGATGGAACAACGACTGGAACAATGCACGGACCAGTGTACGGACCAGAGACAAAAGGTGGTCTTATGATTACAAGTATGGTAAGTATCTTTGCATGCCTGATTCGACTGTGTATTACTTGTCTAATGATCTTGAGATGTATGAATGCACGAATCAGAGGAAAACATTCTCAAGGAACGGTAAGGTGGTCAAGCAAGTATGGATTCGTAAGGATTTGATTAATGCTATAACTAACTCCAAGGGACCCAAGTCTGTTTGGGTTCCTAAATCAAAGAACTAAGTTCCTTTTGCAGGCTAGGGTGGGAGCGAGCAACTTTTGGTATGTGTGAAGTGGTTGCTCGAAGCATATGACATGTGATCCGATTTATTTCTCTCACTCACAGCCTTTGAAGGAGGGTGTGTGATTGTTGATGACATCAAGCATGATGATGTAGGTAAGATTGGTGTCGGTTAGTGATTGTTGAGTTTTGCTCTGTGTGTCAAGTTTTACATTGTGCTCTATTGTTTACTATTCGTTCTTGGACATGTATCTCATTCTTTGTGACAATGTGAAAAAGGGGTTTTGATGAGCTGTTGTTTGTGGCTAAGTGAAAATCAACTTGCTGGTACTTTATTAAACTGTTACCTAGTGATAGGTTTAAGAAAATAAGAGTCGAGCTTTGGTTGATTATATTGAGATGTTTGTAAGCATACTTCGACCCCCAATGATTGACGAGAATTGGTTGTCTCCACTTGAGTTACACAAATGTCTTTTGTATGCGTCTGATTGATCTTGTTGAATGCTTTAGATGTACAAACACTCGTTAAATTGTTTGCAAGCTATGATATCCATTAACCTAAGTTGCCTTGGAAACAGCGTTGAGAACAGTCCTGAGAACAGCATTGGCCCCCTTGTTCCCCTTTGTGCTTTTGATCCGAAACTTGTTTCCAACTTGCTCTCATTTATGCCTAGTCCATTTTCCATCCCTTGGTCCTACACATGTTCCCATTTATGTTTCTAACAGTTCACATGGCACATATATACACTGTTCCCTCGCCTGTTCCTAAGTTGTTTTGTGAATCGTCTAATCAAAGGCAGAAGGTTAGGATTATACGTACATTTGCAATGGTGGAAAATTTTCTATAATCTTGGGAAATCATATTCAAGATAATCGGGAATATTCATTGTTTGACAAGTTACTAGTTATTGAAAAAATTGCGGTGAATGTTTCCTTGGATTGCAATTGAAGAAGATTTTGGAAATTGAAAGATAATCAATGAATGTCATGAAAAGATTTTTGCTATAATTTGGTTGGAAAATTCATGGAGCAATTGTACAAGATATCAGCAAAGATCAGAATATTTGCAAGGGAGATTCTTAGAAGATATTTATGATATATGATGATTTTGGAAATATTCTCTCTTGGTTTTGAAGATACTCAGAAGATATGGAATGAATGAAAGAAGAGAAGGGGATTTGATGATACGGCATCTTGGGGTAATTGTGATTTCAGTTGTGGTGTTATTCCTGTTCCCTCACTTGTTCCTGTTCCCTCACTTGTTCCCGTTGTTGTTCCCTCGCTTGTTCCCAAACTCTTTATCAGCCTGTTCGCAGTACTGGTCATATGTGCAACGTGCAGATTGCGAAATTTGTTGGAAAGTGAATATTCAGATGATATTTGGTAGCTTGGATCACAAGTCGAAAATATGCAGCAGATATGGTGGAAAGATCTTATATGTGTTGGTTTGGAAGGTTTCACGAAGCAAGATCATCACAATAATTTGTAAAGGGAAGTATTACAAAAGAGGAGCTGTTTTCCAAAACCAAAAAAAAAAAAAAAAAAAAAAAGTTGTAAAAAAAAAAAAATCGGAAAACAGACTCCTAAGACGAGACGAACTCCAAGAAGTCGTAAAAGGAAAAGAGTCGTCGTTTCTTCTTCCCAAACTCCAAGTTGCTACTGCTGCATCACTAGTATCACTAGTTTTCCAATCACACCATTACATTCATCAGTGAAAAAGGATAGGCTTGACTGATAAAATGGAAAGAGGAAGATTGTTTTTAGGGGGAACGTCCTTACTTGTTAAAGGCAAGAGTGTTGAATTCATTTGCAAATGCTTTTCGAGGGGAACATTATTTGAAGCTCGAAATCTCCGCAAAGCTAAGGTGGTTTAGGCAGGGATATCTACAATTGATGCTGATGCTACTACCCACGACGGACAACAAAATTGAATGTTGATGCTAAGACCACTGTTTCGTCATCTGTTCCTTACACTGTTCCAGCATCTGTTCTTGCTCCTGGTCCCATCACTGTTCCCAAGTTGTCAGTTGATCGTAAAGAATGAAGAGAAGCAAATGATTCTTGAGGGAAAATATGGTTGTATGCCAATATGGTTGCTCAATGATGCATGAGTTTTGGATTCTCTACGGAACTTTTTGAGGGGGAACATGTTTGAAAATCTTGAGGGGGAATATGGTTGATAAATTTCACAGAAGAGGTGAGTGTTCAATAATGCATTCATCACTGATTCATTTGAGGGGAACATCTTTGCATTGATTATCGAGGAGGCAAGCTCGATTCCCGAAAAGTTTGGAAGAGCAGGTGATTGGTTTTGATCTTTTCGATGAATGAGTTGATGATTATAGTTGGAACAAGTTTGGCAGATAACTATCGTTGATGGTGGCTACTGCTACTCACGGTACTCATGGTGTTCTAATGTTGATGCGAGAAGTTCTTGTTGAGAACAGGCCACCTGTACCTGTTCCCAACACTGCTCCTTTGTTGTTACACTGTCACTGTTCCCGCCACTGGTCCCTTGAAACTGATGAGTTGGCTCATTATGCACCTGGTAATATTACCTTTGTTCGCACCACTGTTCCCTCATTTGTTCCCATCACTGATCTTTTCTCTCCCTTCAAAATACCACAAACCCAGCCTTGAACATTTGCTGTTGTTCTCTCTTTTGCTGACTGTTTGATACACTCTCATGCTAACGCTGTTATGTTTCTAAGGATTTGTGACCTGGTTTTGGGTAGACATAGCTTAATTACAGTTTTGCTTGAGCTATTTGGTTTCTATTGTCTACTCGACTTGGTTCAATTCGCATTTGTGGTGTTGGATTCGCATACTATCTTGTGCAGTCTTGACCTTTTTGATGGTGTCAAAAGGGGGAAAATTTGTGCAAACTTTCCATCTCTAAATTATGATGACTAGAGTTGTCTTGAGTTTTCGGCAGTTTAGTTCAGTACCAAATAGTTGAGATTCATGTTTGCTACTGACCGTTGAGCTTCATGTATGCTAATGACCATTGTCTACCTCTATGTCTTCATGCTTTGCTTTCTGAATGATTTTTGTGAAAGTTTGACACACATATTTGTCATCATCAAAAAGGGGGAATTTGTTGAGTTTCCGGTTTTGATGATAACAAATATTGTTGCATGATTAAGGTTAGTAATTTGATTGATGTGCTTATTGAACTAACCTTATGATCTAATACTTGTCGAGTTGTTTGGTTCTTTATAAGAACAGGTTTCGCCAACTATATGTTGAGTTGAGTTTCAATGGAACAACTACAAGTGTGATGCAACTACAAGAGACGTCAAGAACATCTGATAAGTCGGTATAGATCTCTTGTATTAATCTTGTTTGATTCACAGTGGAACGAACTTTGCCTTGAAGAAACGATGCTGGGAACAGAGCATGGAACAGAGTTACAGACTAGCTCATAGTCTCTGTTCCATACACTGTTCCTATGCATTCAGATTTTACAAACTGTTATACGTGAGTTTGCAAGAAAATGATCTTTTATAAAGATTGTGATTTTGTCTCAAAAAGATTTTGGTAAAAATGATTATCTCATATGTTATCCTATTTTCGGGTTTATCTTTTAAAGAGATTTTCATATGGTTTTATAAGATATTTTTCCAAAATACTTTCTTTAAGTTGAAAACTCTATCTTTTGTAATATCCTTTCTTAATCAGTTTTTGAGACCTAATCTTTGTTATAAGAAGAACACAAATCACGTTGTTTCAATTGACGCACTTGCACGCACCTTGAGATTAAAACGTTTTGAGCTTAAACAGTATTTCATCAAGGCAAACAAAGTTCCTAATGCGTCATCTTGATTTAGGGCTTAATCGTATCTCACTCGCTTTCAAGAAACACATCGAGATATTGAATCTTTGTAATCTTTATTTTCTTAAGAGTGGATTCGTGTAGAGTCTCAATATCTGTGGTAGATATTTGGGTAGTGGTTCTTGTGGTAATAACGTCAATTAGTTCTTGTGGTAAGAACGTGAATTGGTGCTTGTATTACTCTTGATAATAGTGGATTATTGAAGATTAGGTTAGGGTGGACGTAGACCTTGAGGTAAGGTCGAACCACGGTAAATCTTGGTGTTATCTGCGTACTGCATTATTTCCGTATCACAGGGAACAGTCTCACATACACTGTTCCGTGTGACTTCATCTTATCGCTCCATCGTCTTGGGAACAGTTACACATACACTGTAACAACCCTAAATTTTGACCAACTATAAATAGAAATAATTTAGAATTGTCACGCCACAATTGACTATCGAGTCAATTGCCAGGCTAGAAATTCAATTACAATAGACTAAAAGAAATAATACAGCGGAAGTCTTAAAATATCAAACCTACAGTTTTCAAACGAATTATCAAAATTACAACTGAAATGAAATAAAGTCTTTTAAAATGAATCCCCAGCATGATCAGCTCCACAAGCAAGCAGCCATAACATCAAGACCTGCCAACTATGCCATCGAAGATTGACATAGGCCCCAGAAAATGGTAGGGACGAACCAGAAACAGAACGTCAGCACAGGCTGAGTAAGAAGAAATAAGCATACATAAAAGATAAGATACGCGCCTTGAGGCGCGTAGCTAACAAGAACGAATTGAAGTTATATCATAAGAATATCAATGACAGTAGACAGCGTAAACAAAAGAGCATCGCCGCTCGCATAACAGAATTATACGTTTTGTATTGGCCAGGGTCCTACCCCATAGCCCCACTTATCGAACCGCGTTCGAGCTAGAGTCGTAGTAAAAGCCCCTACTAATCCCTAGTGTGCACACCCCTCGCTAGACGGGCCGGTAGGACGAGCTCCCATCTAGGAGGAAGACTAATAGGAAGTCGGTAGCTAATCCGACCTACAGTACCTTGATCAGAGGTATATAACAGCGGCCAGCCGAGCTGAACTTGCGCTGAGACTCTAGGTGGATTAATAAATTATCTTTCATCCATTTTAAATATATTATTCGCGGATGTATTATTTGACGGTACAAAATTATACGATCGTAAACGAATCACGCTAGCATACGAAGCATCAAGAGAACAAACAACTAACCACTCGACCAAGAGGCCGAGTGGCTCGAAGCCCACGGCCGAGGGGCCGAGAGGCCGAAGGGGGCAGCAAGGCCGAGAGGCCGAAAGAAGTTGAACGGCCGAGAGGCCGTTCGCATGCAAGGAATTCGTGGAACAATTTAGCAAAGCCAACAACGATAGTATGGATTAAACGATGAGATTAGGAACAAGTATCATATAACATGAACAAATGAGTGAAATAAGGCAATAGACGATGATACAAAACTTATCAAAGATTCAATAGCTAGTGAGGGTGTTTGTGATCAACGTTCTTACCTTACTTGCGAATTCTCAAGATCAAATCAAGTCTTAAAACGGAACCTCCTCGAATACACAACCTAAAATCACACAACAATATTCCAATTACTAACCAATACCCTTCTAGCGCATCTAAGGCACTTAAACTTAGATTTCATCAATCAAATGAACTCCAATTGACACCAAATTCGCACAACAACCCCCTAGGCATATTAACTTCATGAATCTATCATCAAATCACCATAATAACAACTTTAACAACCATTAAAGCCAATTTTCAGATCTGGGCAGCATGTATTATCACCATTAAAACACTTTAGAATTTCACCACATCAATACCAACGTTTACCCAAATCATAATAAACATCTCCTTCAAATTTCATAACAACCTACTCATAAAATCATTCATAAACTTCACATAAACCCTAATTTCAAAACCCTAGTTTCAAAACCAATTAATCATGCATCAAAATCATCATAAAGCTTGTTCATAATCTAATCACACAACACCCAACAATACAATCATGTTTAATCTTCAAATAACATGATGAACTAAAAGCCCTAATTCTGAAAATTACTAATGAAAGGATTCAAGACTTACTACTCTTGATTATAAAATCAAGAGGGGAAGGAAAAAGGGCGGTGGTGGCGTCCGGCGGCGGCGGCGGCGGTCGGACGGCGGCGGGCTTCTCTCTCTCTCTCCTTCTCTTCTTCGCGCGGCTTTCTTCTTCTCCTTCTTCTCTCTTTTTTTTTTTTTCTTTCTCTGCGGCTTGTACGTGTGATGGGGTTTGGGAGGGTTTTGTTTTTTTTTTAATAAGTAGAATAATATAGTAAGGGTATTTTTGGTAGTTTTGCCAAACAACTGCCAAAACGGGAAAGTGTCTCCAAAAGTGGAAGTATGCTCTAAAGTCCCAAAACGAGGCTTTATAAACTTAAAATAGACCCTTCCCAAAACTTAATACCATTTAAAGTAACCCAAAAATGTGGGGTGTTACAATCTTCCCTCCTTAAAACAAAGATTCGTCCCGAATCTTTAAACCCATCCTTTAGAAGTACGCTCTTAACTAGTAACATTGATCACAGGGTAAGATAGAATGGAAAAGAGAATAGAACATGTTTGAGATCAGAACATGCTCGTGATGTCATAAAAGTAATTGAATGAGAAGTAAATTGAGTTGGAAATATTGTACTCAAGGTATGAAGAATTGATCAACATATGAGTCACAACACACATCATACAGTAAAGATCACAACAACAAGCAATTAGGAACAAGTAAAGACAAGGCGCGCGAGGCTCTCATCCCCCTTAAAAGAAAGGTTCGTCCCGAACCGAATATACCTTAAGTGAACAGATGGGGGTACTTTTCTCGCATAACCGACTCCACTTCCCAAGTTGCCTCCTCAACGTTATTATTGCACCACAGAACTTTCACCATTTGAGTCTCAGTTCGTCGAGTTTTGCGCACCTTGGTGTCCAAAATTTTCAATGGCGCTTCCTCGTAAGTCATCGTTTCGTCAAGCTCAATGGTCTCAGGGTTGAGTACATGAGTTGGATCACTAATGTATTTCCTGAGCTGGGATACATGAAACACATTGTGGACCTTCTCAAGATTCGCTGGCAAATCTAACTCATAGGCGACTTCGCCTACTCGTTTGATCACTCTGTATGGTCCAATGAATTTAGGACTCAGCTTCCCTTTCCTCCCAAACCTCATTACACCTCTGACAGGTGACACTCGAAGTAGTACCATATCTCCTTCATTAAACTCAATTTGACTGCGAGTCTTATCTGCATAGCTCTTTTGTCTGTCTTGCGCAGCCTTAAGTCTTTCCTGAATCAGTTTGACCTGGTCGGTCATTTCCTGAATGTAATCTAGACCCAAAACCATTGTTTCACTGATGTCGTTCCAACAGATAGGGCTCCTGCACTTCCTACCATTAAGAGCTTCATATGGAGCCATCTTGATAGAAGCTTGGTAGCTGTTGTTGTAAGAGAACTCTATCAAGTCCAGCTTGTCCTCCCAACTTCCTTGGTACTGTAGAGCGCAGGCTCTTAGCATATCCTCCAAGGTCTGATTTGTCCTCTCTGTCTGACCATCGGTTGCAGGGTGGAAGGCCGTACTCATTAAGAGTCTAGTTCCCAAGGCTTCCTGTAACTTCTTCCAGAAACGAGAGACAAAACGGGCGTCGCGGTCAGAGACAATCTCTTTTGGTGTACCATGAAGCCTTAACACGTTATGAATGTAAGCATCGGCCAATAGTTTCTTTTTCCACGTGTCCTTCATTGGTATGAAATGCGCACACTTTGTCAGCCTATCCACTATTACCCAAATCATGTTATTACCCTTAGGCGTCCTAGGTAGACCAGCAATGAAATCCATAGGTATGGAACTCCATTTTCACTCTGGTACTGGTAAGGGTTGTAGTTTACCTTGAGGTCTTTTGTGTTCACTTTTAACCTTTTGGCAAACCAAACACCTAGCCACGAAATCAGCCACACCCTTCTTCATTCCCGACCACCAGAACACCTTCTTCAAATCCTGATACATCTTGTCTCCACCTGGATGTACCGAGTATTTACTTGCATGGGCCTCAGTTAGGATTTTATCCCTCAAGGTAGTGTTATTAGGTACACAGACTCTCTCTTGGAATCGAGTCACTCCATCGTCACCTCTTTTGAACAACTCAGGTTCCTTTGTTACTTTACCCATCAGCAGCTCGTCCATCTCTTGTAAACCCTTGATCTCCTCGATTATATCGTTCTCAATCGCTGTTGACCCTGAAGTTGCTCCCGATTCTGTCAACTGAACCCCGAAATTAAGGAACTCATCTCGCAGCTTCTGCCTTTGAACAACTATTTGAACTGAATGTAGTGACTTTCTACTCAATGCATCAGCTACAACATTCGCCTTCCCTTCATGATACTGTATCTCCATATCATAATCCTTAATCAACTCCAACCACCTTCTCTGGCGCATATTCAGCTCTTTCTGAGTGAAAATGTACTTTAGACTTTTGTGGTCAGAGAAAATCTTGAATGTAACCCCAAACAAATAATGTCACCACAGTTTCAGTGCAAATATCACGGCTGCTAACTCCATATCATGGGTCGGATAATTCTCCTCATAACTTTTGAGCTGCCTAGACGCATAGGCAATCACTCTCCTGTTCTGCATAAGGACACATCCTAAACCATTTTTCGAAGCATCCGTGTACACCTCATAAGGTATATTCTCGTCAGGTAGTGCTAGCACTGGCGCCGTGGTTAACAGTTCCTTAAGAGTCTGAAAGGCTTTCTCACAAGTCTCATCCCATTTATATTTCGTAGTCTTCTTCATCAAGGTAGTCATTGGCTTCGCAATCTTAGAGAAATCCTTCACAAATCTCCTGTAGTAGCCAGCTAATCCCAGAAAACTTCTAATTTCTGTTACACTCTTTGGGGTCGGCCAATCCTTAACAGCTTTGATCTTAGCTGGATCTACTGCAACTCCATCCTTGGATATCACGTGACCCAAAAAGGCTACCTTTTCCAACCAGAATTCACATTTCGAGAACTTACCATATAACTGCTTCTCTCTCAAAATTTCCAACACTATCTTCAAGTGATTCTTATGTTCCTCCTCAGTCTTGGAGTAAATTAAGATATCATCAATGAATACTACCACAAATTTGTCCAAGTAGGGTCTGAATGTGCGATTCATGAGATCCATGAACACTGCAGGCGCGTTGGTCAACCCAAACGGCATAACTGTGAACTCATAGTGTCCGTATCCAGTTGAAAATGCTGTCTTTGGCACATCTTCCTCAGCTACCTTCAACTGATAATACCTAGACCTCAAGTCAATCTTAGAGAACACGCTTGCACCCCTAAGTTGATCGAACAAATCATCAATCCTAGGTAAGGGATATCTGTTTTTGATGGTTACATTATTCAATTCTCGATAATCGATGCACAGTCTCATTGACCCATCCTTCTTCCTCACAAATAAGACTGGTGCTCCCCAAGGTGAGACACTTGGTCTAACATATCCCTTCTCCACCAACTCATCTAGTTGCTTCTTAAGCTCTTGCATTTCTACCGGTGCCATTCGGTAAGGTGACTTAGCAATCGGTCCCGTACCTGGGACTAGCTCAATCTTAAACTCTACCTCCCTCTTGGGTGGCATCCCGGGTATTTCTTCAGGAAAAACATCAGGGTAATCACATACAACAGAGACATCACTCAACATTGGGTATTCTACTCTAGTGTCTCGCACATGACATAAGAATAGAGGTTCTCCCTTGGTTATCTGTTTCTTCAGGTTCATAGCTGATACAAACTTAATTCTTGGTTTCTTGGGTAGTACACGATAAGTCACATGGGTGTTTTTCTGACCTCGTAGTGATATTTTTCCTATCCAACAATCTATTCTTGCTTTATACTTACCCATCCAATCCATCCCCAAAATTACATCAAAATAAGTTAAAGGAAAAGCTATCAGATCAGATTTGAACTCATGTCCACAAATCACTACAAGTACATCTTTAAACTGATTCTTACATGCAATACTAGACCCATCAGGCAAAGAAAACTCAAGATCTACTCCAGAACTATCCCTAAGTCCACATTTCTCAACAAACTTATCAGCAATAAAAGAGTGGGACGCACCACTATCAAATAGAACATTTGCAAGTACTGAGTTAGCAGGAAATTTACCCGATACGACGTCGGTATTTTCATTCTCCTCTGGGTTCATGGCGTACAGCTGACCTGTGGCTTTCTTAGCCGGGGCGGCCACGCTGACCGATCCAGCCTGCTTAGCTGGCGCCACATAGGTTGTCCCTTTTGTTGGTGCCGGGTTCTTGTAGGTGTTGTTTGAACCTGCATAGCCACTTTGAGCCTTGAAGCTCTGAAATCGATTGGGTGCTACAGAGTTACTCCCAGATGCCACAGATGGTTTTCCATTTAACTTAGAGTAGCACACATCAGCCTTATGCCCAAGCTTTCCACAATAGAAACATGTGACCTTATCACCATTGCAAAATTTCCCAGGGTGCCTAAGTCCACACTTGAAACAAGGTTTCTCGTACTCAGAGTTCTGGCTACGAGCTCGGTTGTAGGGAACATTCTTGTAGTTAGATTTCCCAACCCCAGCAGACTGAGCCTTTCCTTTGAAATCCCCAAAATTTCCTCTCTTGTTGGGTATGTTCACCAGATCAAAGGGGGTCTCTTTCCTCTTTCCCCCGAGTTCAGCACTCATTGTCTCCATGTTCTGTTCTGCTGTTGTAGCCCTCTCATAAACATCTTTGACGGTATGAAATCGCTCAGACGCAAACCATCCCTTAATGCTCCAAAGCAGCTTCTTGCGCAAACTAGCAGCTCTAGCAGACTCAGTAGGCGTCACACTCTCAGCAAACCTATTTAAATCCTCAAACTTATCATGAAATTCCTTAACTGACATGCCCTCAGTTTGCTGAAATGCTTCAAATTCAGCTGCCTTCTGTTCCTTCAGGTGATCTGGAAAGAACTCCTTTTCCAGAATATACTTGAAAACTTTCCAGTCCCTAAACCGCTGGATAACAGACCCATCAGCTTTCTCCTCCAACACTGGCTTATAGAACTCCTCCTGGATCTTCATCCACCATCTTCCAGCTACCTCCTTAAGGTAAAATGCAGCAACCTTTACCTTGAGATTGTCCGGAACACCAACAGCAGCAAAAATCCTTTCCATATCCTCAATCCAGTCAAGCAAGATGCTTGGCTCCCCCTTCCCAGTAAAGTTGTCAGGCCGTTTCTTCTGCACAGCATCTGACATCTTAGCCAACAACAGATCATCACCATTAACAGCGGTAGCCCCAACTCCGTTATTTGCAGCATTGTTGTTGTTGTTGACATTGTTAGCATTATTCTGGGCCATATGCTGTACGGCCTCAATCATAACCTGCTGTTGCTGCGCCATTTGCGCTAGAATGGCTGTCAAATCGGGAACATTGTTTCGCACCATGCTATAAGTAATAACGGTTGTATCAGATGTAACTCACTCCACTCTCATATTCATATCGATATTAATAAGCATGAATATACAGAATTCAATCAAAACAACAATAACAGATTGCGTAAACAGTGAATCAAAATAGCAATTCAGCGCAGAATTAGTAATATATCGAAATCAGTAACTAACTATTCGTCTCGCACGAGTTTAACTTTCCAGAGACTTTTCGTTTTTTTTTTTTTTTTTTTGAATCCCGTCTCGGTTACTGTAGCACGGGCCGTGCCGGGTTCAGGACCTCAGCCGCACGAATTTTCGACAAAAGCAACATCAAACGCACAATTAAGAACAAATAGCATTTAGTTCGCATAACTCCTTGAATTTATTGAAATAACATAATAGTATGGGGTATTGTCCCCAGCTTAGAGTACATGATAACAAAAGTTTTGACGAAAATTAAACAAGACATTAAACGCTAAAGTTTAACAACAAACACACTCGAAGTCTAATAGTAGCTAGGCCTTATGCCTTTATTCGTAAATCTATATATTATCCTTTAAACATCATATCTAGGATCATAATCCCCATCGTTAGGAACTTCTCCGCCATCGTCTTGCTCCGAGTCGCTCGACTCCTCACCAGAACTGATGTCAACTATCTCTTTAGCAGGGGGCTCAAGAATAACAACCTCGTCATCTCCCATAGGCTCCTCTTCCTCAGTTTCTTCAGGCACATCCTCTCTTGCTTCCTCAGGCACATCCTCCTCTACAGGTGAGGATGGTGGGTTAGGTGAAGGGTTGGATACCTCAATCTTAACCTTCTTAAATCTCAGCTGGGTAGATCCTTCGTGCTCTTGGGACTGAGTCCTCTTTCCACTCATCGAACTGGTCTCATGAGGCTCTGGAATAGGGTTTCTGAGGTGTGGGTTCATGGGCACAGGGGGTATGTAGACTGGACCATTTTCAGGTGCAAGGTTTGGGCTTAAGGATACTTCATACTCCCACTCTAGAATCGCCTCCAATCGATCGAGGGTGATTGGTCTACCTGATCTATCCCTCAAGTAGCTTGAATCTCCTGAGAGACATGCATAATAAGCATTCCTTTCATACCTAGCTCGAACCTCATCCCAACGGGTAAGTGCCCTCAAATTCGCCAACGTCACAAACACTTGAACCTCATTCCTAACCACCCATGGAAACCTTTCAACAGCCCCAATAAATTTAGCCCTCATTCTGGCTACATAACTCTCAATAGTCTCTCCAATCCTCATTCGATCCTGGAAGGTTTCAGTAGAATAAGCTATGTGATCCATTATAGACCAAGGACCATCCATCGAACTCACTCCAGAAGGACCGAACTCCCAAACGTAAACTGGTGAACCTGCCATTCTGCCAGTATTCCAAAGAGATCAGTTAGGTGTGTTAGTATCCCAAACATTTTGTATACTCCAAATAGCACGTAAGTTATCCCTTGTTAGTATGAATCAACCTCTCTAGTAACACATAGCAATTAGCACATAGCATGCGAATGAATGCACCCATCCCATTCCCAGTTTAAATGATTTTCGAAAACAAGTTTGAAAACTCTTGTAGACTCGACGAATCAGAACAAAGCGCTCTGATACCAACTGTAACAACCCTAAATTTTGACCAACTATAAATAGAAATAATTTAGAATTGTCACGCCACAATTGACTATCGAGTCAATTGCCAGGCTAGAAATTCAGTTACAATAGACTAAAAGAAATAATACAGCGGAAGTCTTAAAATATCAAACCTACAGTTTTCAAACGAATTATCAAAATTACAACTGAAATGAAATAAAGTCTTTTAAAATGAATCCCCAGCATGATCAGCTCCACAAGCAAGCAGCCATAACATCAAGACCTGCCAACTATGCCATCGAAGATTGACATAGGCCCCAGAAAATGGTAGGGACGAACCAGAAACAGAACGTCAGCACAGGCTGAGTAAGAAGAAATAAGCATACATAAAAGATAAGATACGCGCCTTGAGGCGCGTAGCTAACAAGAACGAATTGAAGTTATATCATAAGAATATCAATGACAGTAGACAGCGTAAACAAAAGAGCATCGCCGCTCGCATAACAGAATTATACGTTTTGTATTGGCCAGGGTCCTACCCCATAGCCCCACTTATCGAACCGCGTTCGAGCTAGAGTCGTAGTAAAAGCCCCTACTAATCCCTAGTGTGCACACCCCTCGCTAGACGGGCCGGTAGGACGAGCTCCCATCTAGGAGGAAGACTAATAGGATGTCGGTAGCTAATCCGACCTACAGTACCTTGATCAGAGGTATATAACAGCGGCCAGCCGAGCTGAACTTGCGCTGAGACTCTAGGTGGATTAATAAATTATCTTTCATCCATTTTAAATATATTATTCGCGGATGTATTATTTGACGGTACAAAATTATACGATCGTAAACGAATCACGCTAGCATACGAAGCATCAAGAGAACAAACAACTAACCACTCGACCAAGAGGCCGAGTGGCTCGAAGCCCACGGCCGAGGGGCCGAGAGGCCGAAGGGGGCAGCAAGGCCGAGAGGCCGAAAGAAGTTGAACGGCCGAGAGGCCGTTCGCATGCAAGGAATTCGTGGAACAATTTAGCAAAGCCAACAACGATAGTATGGATTAAACGATGAGATTAGGAACTGCGGCGCCCGCAAAAAATGGTTTGAGGTTTGAATGGTTATTGAACTAAGCGAAGTTGGATCGTTGAAAACTCAGAGTCGCCACCCTGTCTTTACCCCGACAAGGAAGGGTTTCGAAACAAGTTTAAAAAGCACAAGTTCGAAAACAAATGAAAGAATTTTACGGAAAACCTCTCTAAAACCAAAAATGACTCCATACGCCCTAAGGCAAAATTCCGTTTTATTATATTTACCAAACGGTTTGGAAAACTGGTCTGCGAAATAGAGAAAAAAGGTTCGGGGCCTTAGTTAAGAGGTGCGAACATTTGGAACTCGTCTCCCCTTCCGTCATAAGGGCGGGCACTTACTAATACATCATATCCTTCTAAAGATTCTCGGTGAATTGATTACGTTAAGATCCATATAAACAAGTAGAAATAGAAAAGCATATATATTCACATTGTCATTCACATGCAAGAGTTTAGAAAAAGAATTTACAAAAGATTTCCCGAGTCTTTTGGGTACGGACTTGGGGGGTTTGAGCACCAAAGTTGCCCTACGTACCTTTCATCGTGGGATTGGAATCCACTCGAGGATCAAAACCCTACGTAGTTCTGACGGGCAGCCCCACGACAACGGCCTTTTCCACTGGGGGGTAGCGGCTAATATCCGCGAGGGTGGATGGATGGATCCACATGGTAGATATCATTCCACTGGGGAAATGATCGGGTTGATTCCACTGGGGATATCACCAATGTGGGGGTAGAGATGGGTTTTACTTCGCTTGGAAGTGGTAGAAAGTCGTTTCATTCAAAGTCGTGCTATTGAGAGACTTTATAGATGACTCACATTAGAGTCAAGTCGATCCACGTAGAATAGAGCAAGGTATATTTCGCTTGCATCTATGTGTCTCTCATCGAGACGGCGATCGCCATGATCACCATGCCTCCTGAACCAGGCATGCCCCCTGAACGAGGTCTTAAAGTGGATGACTCGACCTCTCTAAAGCGAGTTTAAAGATTAGACCTCTCAATAGTTTGACTATGGTTGAATTGACTATCGTGGGGAGATTTAATGGAAAATGGATTGTGTTAGGTGTTTAGGGCTCGGTGGAATTGGCCGTATCGCTAGAGCTGCCCGTGTAGGCCCTACAACAATATAAGGAAAATAAATCGCCGATTCGATTATGTTCGATCAAGTGGTGTTCCACTGGGGTGTTGGTGGAATAGATGGTAGAGGTGAATGTAGATCGACCTCATGATCGTGCATAAGCGAATTGGCAATCCTTGCCTAGTGTTGGGGTAGGGCCCCGTCCAAAGTCCATACTAGAACGGGAAAATAAAACTTTTCATGCAAAACACATCAAAGAAAGCTTATTTACTTCCATGTACAAAAAGTTTTGGAAAAAGAAATGAATTTCTTAAAACGTTGACGAAAATGGAGAAAACGATTTTAATTAGGAAAACTAAGAAAAAGACGTTTGAAAACAAATAAGAAAACATTTTTAGGGGTTTTTTGGTTTTATTAATTACATTATTTACATAAGGGGGTCGATTTTAGTCCTTATTGACTTTAATTGACTCGGGTTGACTTCGGTTGACTTGCACCTATTTGCAAAGTTGACTTTAGACGACTTTTAGGTAGATTTGGGTTTGACTTGGGTAGACATTGACATTGGTAGATTTGGGTAGACATTTGGCATTGGTAGGCTTGGATAGACGTGTTTGACTTTAGTTGACTTTAGTTGACTTTGGTTGACTTTTGGTTGACTTTTGGTTGACTTTGGTTGACTTTTGGTTGACTTTGAGTAATTGGTTGGATTTTAGTAGACTTTGGTAGACTTGGTTGTAATTGAATTGGTTTTAGACGACGGTTGACTTTCATTGACTTGACCTCGATTGACTTGACTTAGGTAGACTCAACTTATGTAGACTTGACTTAGATTCACCTAGACTTCTTTCTAAGTGTTTTAAAGTCATCAAACAAATGGATTGATCAATTAAACACCCTATTAAGTCTAATTGTTTTTATAAATTGGGTTGAGTAGACTCCTAATTAAGTCTAAATCGATTTTAACATTTTGACATCTCAATGAGGTGAACTAATTAGACTCCCTATTAAGTCTAACCATTTAATTAATTAAGACAATTAATTTGGGTGAAAAACTTGTCATTTTCAACCCCAAAAACAGAAAATTGATGGAAATTGAATGGTTTGAAAGATCAAATCAAATCTTCAAATTTTTCTGGGTTGAGGGTGGGTTCATTAACATCTTGGGATCACACATGAATTTTTTCATGACCCCAAAAGTCCATTTACTAACAAAACAAATTTAAGGTTGAAATTCGGATTTCTGAGCAAAACAGGATCTGTTTTCAAAAAATCATAGCTGTTGATAGAGACATGACAAAATTTTGAACCTTAGCTTTCTGGAAACTTGGGAGTCTTATCTTCAACTTTTGTGAAGGAGACATACCCAGAAAAGGTCGTTTTCAACTCGAAAAACCTCGTTGAATACAACTGGTCGGAGCAGGGACCAGTTTTGAGTCATTTTATTGCAAAAATCATCATAAATAATCTGGTTTGAGTTTGGATCTGAAATTTTGCAGGGTTGCATTTAAGACCCCAAAGAAGCATTGTTTATAAAATCATGAATTTTACCAAAAGGGAAGATTTTATACGGATTTTGGAAGTCAGACTGAAAAACAGTTTTCAGAGAACAAAAAATCGGATTGAGTTGTAGATAGTTTTTGTACATGGAAATAATTGTAGAAAAATTTGTGAAAAATATCAAATCACCACAAAAGGTCAATAAAACAGTAGACATAAGAAAAATCACCAATGGGCACTCCACTCCTAAAACTCTCTCATCTAATGTTCCCCTCAGTAAAGGGAACGACCACAAAAGGCCCTAGAGGCAAGCTTACGAATCCATATGGCTCAATAAACACGTATTTCATCGTTACCGACCAAGGCTCAACAAAGAAAAACGTTAGTAAGGTATTTGAGATAAAATAAATGAAATGAAATTACAATAAAAAGAAGAAGGGAAGAAGAAATACTACCTTTTGAGATCAATGGTTGCAAATCCACCAATGCTAAGGTATTAAATCCTCTTAATTGATTTTAATTTAGATGAGATTGATTTTATTTAGTTATAATCTAAGTGATACTAATGCTATTCATTTATTAGATTGAATTAGAATTAAAGTGGAGGCTTGATGTGGAAGTAAATAAGAGAAAATGAATGAAAGTAGGAGTAAATGCAATGAACAAATACTCTTCTTCTCTCTCTCTCTTTGGCCGGCTCTCTCTCTTGCTCTCTCTCTCTTTTTTTTGTTTTGTTTGTGAGTAAAGAATGTGTGTGTGGGTGTGTGAATTAGGGTTTGTTTAAGTATTAAGAGGGTAGTAAAATGAGTGAATGTGAGTGAATATGAGAGATAAATATCTCATTAAATTAGCAAAATAAAGAACAAAACAATCTTGCTCTCCAAGCCTTGATTTGGCCGGCCAAAATGAGTGCCAACACACAATTTATTTTGTCATCTTGCTCTTGTAAGGAAGGGAGGGAATCAATGAGTCATCAATTCAAATTTTAATCAAAAATCAAATAGTTAGCATATTGTTAGCATCTTGTTAGTGTAAATGTGAGTGACATGGGCATGACATATAAAATGATGTCATTGCCTATGTGGTTTAGTAGTACAAAAAATTGAAATCGAGTTTGGCTCGTCTCGAGCAAATTTACCTCGGTTTGCGCGAAAATGAAAACCGGGTGAATTAAATCAAAGAATAAATGAATTTGGAATTATAAACAATGAAAATCAATATTATTGACATTATAACATAATTTTCAAAATTATTATAATAATAGAAAAAATGGTGAAATTGAAATTGTTGAGAAATCGTTTGAATTACAAATAACCGAATAGAAATAGGTAAATAGAAATGAATAAAATGAAATTGAATTAGAAGATAGAAATAGAATTAGAAAATAGAAATAGATTAATAAAAATGAAAATAAAAAAAGGTGAGACAAAATTTGGTGTCTACAGTTTGCCCCTCGTTGGTCGAGTTTTGCAAAAATGAAGACCAACGCCATGAGAAGACGCAAAATTTTGGATCCCGACTTACAAGCTTGTTGTCGTTCGGGAGAGAAGAAGACCCTATTGTCTGAATTTGAAAATCTCTTTTAATTTTCAAAATACGGCTCATCGCCGTTTGTTTGGTTGAGGTAGATTGGTTGGATGCGACTGAGTTGTCGTCTTTTGAGGCGAAAACAATTTAGTTTTCAAAAATACGGCTGGTCGCCGTTTGATCATTGGTTGAGGTCGAGGTTGATGTTCGAGGTTGAAATCGAGTTTGAGGTTGAGATTTGAGGTCGAGGTTGAGATCGAGTTTGAGGTTGAGGTTTCAGATCGAGGTTGAGATTGAAATTGAGATTGAATTTGAGGTCAGATCACGACTCTATTGTCGTTGTTTGACTTTTGAGTTGAAGTTGTGGTTGAGGTAGATTTACGACCTTATTGTCGTGGTTTGACTTTTGGAAAAACGTTTATCATTTTGAAAAAAAGAAAATTGAGTTTGAGAGTAAGATCAAGGGCCAATTCCTTTGACTCTATTAATCATGGTGATCAAGTAGCAATCCTCAAGGTTGACGTTAGGTAGTGTTGAGTGGGTTTCTCAAGGAAGGGAGGATTGTAAATTCAGTTGTCGGGTTGATGTTGACGGGTTGATAATGGTGTAGATTGAATTGGGTCGAAGTTGCTGCAAATGGGAGTAACTTTCCTTTTCTAGCATAGGTCGCCCTTTCGGGTTTTCAACCTAGCTCCTCCTTTTCACCTTTTTCTTTTTTTTCGTCGGTAGAGATGTTGAACGCTTTCCGACCGAGGCAACGCTGTCTTGTCTCTAGTGTTTGCACCAGGTTTCCATTGCCGTTCTTCGTCTTTGAAGCTTTTGCGGTGGAGCCGAGCTACCAAGCTAGCAAGGTTGTATGTGGTCGGGTGTTTGTTTCAATAAGGGCCGTAAAAGATGAGGTTTGATAAGCTAAGGTGAGGCTGGAGTTTGAAGAGGTGGAGGTTGAACAGGGTAGAGTTTTAAACGATGGAGGGAGAGGGTGGAGATCGAAGGGTGGAGTTAGGAAAGGTGGAGGTCGAAAATATAAAGTTGGAAAAGGTCGAGGTTGAAAGGGTAGGGTCGAAAGAGGTTGATGTTTAAAAGGTAGAGTTAAAAAAAAGTGGAGGTTGAAACGGTAGAGTTGCAAATTGTCGTGGTTGAGAAAGTCGAAGTAGAAAGGTTGAGGGATGAAGTAGGTATGACTATGGGTCGAGGTTGGGGATCGATTACTTTGAGGTGGAGAAGATGGTTAGAATTTTCACAGTTCGAGTGGGGTAGTAAAGGGTCGTTAGGTTGAACAGGTGGAGTTAGCGTGACTTGGTGGACAAATAACCTTCATGTACTTACAGATGAAATGGGTTGCAATGAGATGGTAGTGCATGAATTTCAATCCAAGCATGTTTTTATGAATGACAATGATTTGATCAAAGTATGCATCCTTTGAACACATGAGTTCAAAATGATCCTAAAATGATGCATGAAGACTCAACACAAGATTAGCCCAAATGCAAATGTGGATGCACAAGATTAGAGAAACGTGGTAGATTGCCTTATAGCCAAGTTGAGGTCGGAGTTGGTGCGGTTCGACTGCGGGTTTGACCCGTTTTCACCCGAACCGTTTTTTTTTTTTTTTTTTTTTTTTTTTTTTTTTTTTGGTCTCTCTGTTTTTTCAAGACCCTAATTTTTGCATAAGCCATCACTCATTTTTTTTTTTTGCTCACTTTTTTTTTGGCTTATCGGGTCGTTTAGCCGGATCTCTAACGATCTTTTCGGCTCTAAAGAACTTTATTGGTAGATGTATGTCCACGAGATTTAAAAATTTCTCACGAACACTTGACCGGACCCAGTGAAGGGTTGCCTACGTATTCCGTCGTTGGAAATCAGGTCATGCGTAGTTCGGGCTCCTGTTAGCCCAAAATTCTGGTAGATTTGTTGTCATCTGTTGGAAGCGTTCGGGCTCCTGTTAGCCCAAAATTATGGTAGATTTGTTGTCATCTGTTGGAAGCGTTCGGGCTCCTGTTAGCCCAAAATTATGGTAGATTTGTTGTCATCTGTTGGAAGCCCAATCGGAATACATTTTCCATATCGGTACTTCAATGGCATGGATGCGTTCGTCTTGGAAAGAGTCATCGTACTCATCCTCCGAAATTGGCCTACTTGCCAGGGCTTCTGAGATTGCCCCTCCTTTTACGGATTTTTGATTCATGTATTGGATGTCGAACTCAGACAAGATAGCATGCCACCACGCAAGCCTTTCACTGAGTATTGGTTGGTCGAAGAGATGTTTGATCGGATAATTGAGCGTAGAGACCAAGTATGTCGTGTGAGCTTCAAGGTGATGTCTCAATTTCTTGGTATCATAACCAGGGAGATGCAAGTTCGTTCCAAGGGTGAGTATCTCGTTCGTACTCAAGGAATTTCTTGCCCAAGTAGTAGATGGCCACCTCTTTCGTGGACCCTTTTTGGTATTGTGCCAATAATGGCCCCATTGCAGTTTATGTCATTGTGAGGTACAAGATCAGCGGCTCGTCTGGTCTTGGTGGCATTAGAACTGGTGGATTGGCGAGATACTCCTTCATTGAGTCAAACGCCTTTTGACATTAGTCGTTCCATTCTTTGGAGACTCTTTTACTCAACAGTTTGAAGATAGATTCACATTTGGTCGTGAGTTGAGATATGAATCGGTTGATGTACTGGTTTCGACCCAGAAAACCTCTGATTTCTTTTTTTTTTTTTTTTTTTTGTCGTTGGTGGTAGTAGTTCGATATTGATTTTCTTTTTTTAGAATCCACTTTGATCCCATCTTGACTCACGACAAAACCAAGCAGCTTGCCTGAGGTTACCCCGAATACACACTTCTGCGGGTTCAGTCTCAAGTTGTATTTTCTACTCCTCTCCAAGAAAGTCCTCAATGCCGAGAGATGCCCCTGGCGGTCTTTACTTTTGACAATCATGTCATCAACGTAGACTTCGACAACGTCGTGAATGAGATCATGCAAGATGGTCGTCGCAGCTCTTTGATAGGTGGCACCGGCGTTCTTTAGCCCAAATGGCATGACTCGATAGCAGTAGGTGCCCCATGGGGTGATGAACGAAGTTTTGTTCCTATCCTCTTCTGCCATGAGAATTTGGTTGTACCCGGAGACCCGTCCATGAACGAGAACATAGCATGGCCGGCGGTGTTATCGACTAGGACGTCGATGTGTGGTAGCGGGAAGCAATCCTTTAGCGATGCCGCATTGAGGTCTCTGTAGTCGACACAGACTCGAACCTTTCCTCCTTTCTTTGGCACGACCACAATGTTGGCGAGCCAATCTGGATGCTTGATTGCTTTGATGAAGTCTGCTTTGAGTTGTTTCTCGATCTCCTCTTTGACTTTGAGACTCACCTCAAGCTTCATTCGGCGAAGTCGTTATTGTTTTGGCTTGCATTCTGGCAGCAGTGGAATTCGGTGCACAACAATTTGTCGATCGACACCTGGCATATCGGCGTAGGACCATGCAAAGACATCTACGTACTCTTTTAACAATGCAATGAATGCAAGACTCTCTTCTGGGGAGAGGGTTGAACTTATTTTGACTTCTCTAACGTCATCATGTGACCCTATATTTACAATGATGGGCTCCTCCATGGGAGTCATGCATGATTCAGGAACACCTATGGACTCGGTGTCAGAAGATGCGTTATAATCAGATGCAATGTCATTTATGCAAACATACTCGGATATTGATTTATACACAATGTTTTCATTATCAGAAAAGTCAGATTGGGTAGAAAGAGACGAATTGTCGGATGAGGAACTGTCGGTTTCGTGGCCGTCAGAATTGGTAGGGGAGTCAGGATTCGGTTGGTCAGTGAGTTCTGGGGTGAGGTTTCCTAGGGGATAGCCTAGCTCGGTAGCTTCGCTCCTGGATTCGCACTCCACGTTCTCTTCCTTTTGTGCAAGGTCTCTTGTCTCTCGATCAAGGTGGTGGGGTCGTTATCTATCTCGTCACTCAACTCTGATTTGAACAAGCGTTTCATCGCTTCACCACACATGGTCTCCACCCAATTTTGGTCCCTCTTGACCGGTTCGTCTTTCACAAACCAACTTCTAATCAAGTCTTCATTGGAAGCCTCACCAAAGAATATCTCAAGTCCTGGAAGCCTCTCTCGCTTTTTCTCGTCAAACCATGATTCTGGGAATTCGAAATAGGGTTCACTCTCTCCCTGCAACACGAACTGGCCATTGAGGGTTAGGGATGGCTTTTTGGCTTTTGTGGCTGTTAAGGTTTCCTCACTAGGGTTGTAACCAAGGCCGTGTTTGTTTTGCTTGTTGGTGACCTCAATTGGACATTTGATCCCCTCGCCTTGTCTTCCTAGGCCATTTCCGGAGACATATCCCATCTTGTCCATCATGAGTAGAGTTTGGGGTTGGAAGGTAGGGATTGGTGGCGGATTCTCACGCTCATGGCGGGTTTGGGGTTTTTTGTTTCTCTTGGTGGTGTTGGTCATTTTGTGGGGACGTGGCGGGTTAGGATTGACTACTTTCATACCACAACTCAAAGGATTTCTTTCAAGAGATTGCCCCTAGAAATAAAGAATAAAGAATGAAATCAATATTTACACAAAAAGGTTGAATGACAAAACACGAAAACTCTTTGTTTCCGTTTGTGCGTTTGTTTTTAGAAAACAATTTTTTGTTTTGTTTGGTTTGTTTGATTGTTGTTTGTTATGGACAGTTCGAATTCTCCCATTCAGGATTTTGCCGTTTCACTTCCCACTTGAAGTTTAAATTTATATACAAAAATGTACAACAGAAGATAGTAGAGTCGTCTCCCTTTTGAGACATAGTCGGTTGAGTTCCTGCGAAGTGGACAACATTTTTATTATAATTAGTTTGGGCCGAACCCTGAGGTGGGTTGCCTACATATCTCCGTGTGTGAATGAACTTTGGAAGCTCTTTCTCATTTGTGGTGTTGAGGTGCATGTGATTTGGAGAATCAGGCCCGATGTAGTTCTTGTGAGTACAAGAGAAATTTATTTTTTTATTTATTTTACAAGATTTTATCCGTGGCCACATCCACTAGTAGGATGTCTACGTAACCCCAAACTATATTACAAAGAGTGCAAATGGGTCAAATGTTGTAGCAACATTGACTTGGGGACTCGGGCCTCGCGTAGTTCTTTCTCGACCTACGTTATTCCTAATAAGCTAGGTGATGATAGGTTGGAGGTTGTTGAAGCTTCAAAGGTCGATGACCTTGGAGTCGATCAGGTCTTGGATCTTGTGGCGGAGCTTCAGGCAGTCGTCGACATCATGGCTACAACATTGGCAGTAAGGGCAGAATCCCAAACAGTCGGGGTTACAACAATATGGTTGAGTTGGCGGCGGGAGAGGAGATATCACCCCACATTTCTTTAGCTCTTCAAAAGCTTGTCCCAAAGGTTGAGATAGCACAGTAGACCGAGGGTTTTGGCACAAGACTTCACAATAAGTCCGAGGTGGTTGATCATGTTGATTTGATTCCCACATTCTCTGCAGCTCAGCAACATCGAGCTCATAGCCATAGCTCTCCATCTCTTTTATGGTTGAGTAAGACAGTTGCCCCATTAGGCTAAAGTATTGAGGATTCAATCCCGAGGCTATCATCAGTAGATTTTGTTTCTCGGATGGTGGGGAAAAGGTCTTCTTGCTTTGGTGCACCCACCTTGAATAATAGTCGGAGAATGATTCATATGCCCCTTGGCTTATGTCCTTCAACTTTATCTTTTCTAGATCGGTTTGTTGATAGAATCGGGCCCACCCTAGGAATGCAGCACACAAATTTGGCCACGAGCTTCTACAACATGCTTTCAAATGATAGAACCATTTCAGAGCTGGGCCATCCAGACTTGTACCGAATAGAGGTGGAAAGTTTTCTTCCGAGATTCCATGGATTGTCAATTTCTGGAAGAATTTGATGAGATGGACTTGAACATCCTCTTTTCCGGTAAACTTGTCGGTTGTTGGGAATGTGAAACCCTTGGGATATCGGAAGTTAGGGAACAAGTTCAGTTCTGGGAGAGTGTATTCATCAGCTTTTGCACTCGCTCCCCAATCTTGGTTGAGACCTCTAATGACCTTGGGTCGAATGGGAGGGTAGAACGGTTGTTCGTTGGAGTTGGCCATAGATTGCATTGAGGGAACTTCCTCTTCATTCAGAATCGTCTCGTCGAAGTAGGGCTTAAAGTAGGAAATTTGCTCAATGGGATCTTCTTCCAAGGGTACCACTGAAATTGCATTGATTGAGATTGTCTCTTTGTGGTTTGGTAGCGGGTTTTTTGTGATGCCAGGATTGTCATTTCGGTTGACCACAAGTTTTCCTTGGTCGATAAGGTCTTGAATTGTGTGCTTCAATGCTCCACAATTTTCTGTATCGTGACCAGGACCTTGATGGAAATTGCAATGTTCATTTGGGTTGTAGCCAGGGTAAGGGTTCTTTGGAGGTGGCTCAGGAGTCAGAGGTTTGATCAGATTGGCTTTTGTCAGTTTTGAAAAAGCTTGGGTGTAGCTCATGTGGATTGGGACAAACTCTCTTCTCTGTCTTGTTTGAAAGAAATTGCTGGACGTCACAGCATTCACTCCCGTGTACTGTTCCGAGGTACCTCCCTCATTTGCTACAGGATTTTTGGAACCAAACCTATAGGGACCTTGATTAGTGTTGGAGTTAGATCCAGTGTTCTTGATTTCACCTTTCTTAATGGCATCCTCTACCAACGACCCGGTTGCTATCAAAGCCTTAAAGGATGGAAAGTATTGAAAGCCCATGTGCTCCCTATAAGCCGGTAAGAGGTTCTTGATTACCATCTGGATTTGCTCCTCTTCCCCAGGCCTATTAACCATTTGAGCGGCCTTAGATCTCCACCTAGTGATGAAAGCGGAGAAGGTCTCATTGAAATTCTGGGAGGTGGTCTCCAAGTCTCTTCGGGTGATGTCGATTTCCTCATTGTACTTATATTGGTTAGTGAATTCCCGTACAATATCGGACCAAGTAGACTTCTTGCTATTCTCTAGGCCTAGAAACCAATTCAAAGCCGCACCCTCAAGATATTGTTGAAACATTTGAGCCATCAGCGGCTCGTCTAACTTCAGTAAACTCATGGTCCCGGCATACAATTTGAGGAAGTTGGTAGGGCTGCCGGTTCCGTTAAACTTGGAGATACTTGGGCTGCGGAATCCCTCGGGCAGGTGAGCCTTGGGGAATAGCGTTAATCCATGGATGTCCAACCAGGGTTCAGCTTGGGTCATACCCTTCAAGACGTCTTTCAACTTGTTTATCTCATCCCCTAACCTATTCGGCACTACCTCTTGGTGCTCGGAGGGAGGTCCTAAGTTGAAGGGTATTCCGATCTCGGAAGGGACAGGTGGCCTCAGGATGTGATCACGTTGCATATTGAGAATGGTTTGCTCGACCGTGTCCTGAAGGTCCAGTATGGTTTGCATCATCACTTTCCACTCGCTCATAGCATCGGAGTGGGGGTTAATCCGGTTGTCATTGTCGTTGCTCCCTTGAGCATCAGCCATTTCAGATGGTGGTTTTGGTGACTCACAAGTAGGTGCTCGAACTAATCTAGACCCGGATCGAAGCCAAAGGGTTGACCTACAAATTGAGGAAAAGAAGCGGTTTAGTAATGGTCGTGGGAGAAACGTAATTTTATTGATAGCGGGAGATGAAACGACAAAACTTATTTACAAGTGTGTTTCGGGAGAATTCCTTTATTAATCTTTGGATTGATAGTTTTTTTTTTTATGTTGAAATTTACAAGTTCAAAAACTTTGGTATTTGGAAAATAGTTGTGATATTTACAAAGGTAGAAAAAGAAAGTTTGTGTATATTTACAAAACTTTGTACAAGGTTGATTATATTCACAAAATTAGCAGACTCGTGTATATCGACAAGGTTTGAGGGGTAGTGCCCGCATCCATGAGGACTGCCTACGTATCCCTTTCGGGAATCAGGGCGACGTAGTTCGGAAGTGAACTACGAGAAGGTAGATTTTGAAAAGACCCTTTTATCTTTTGAAAAACGGAGACCCTATTATCTCGTTTGATTGGTTGAAGTAGATTTGGTTAGATCGTTGAAGGTTTGAGTAGACACCATCGTCTCGTTTTAAATTTCGAAAAACATTTGTTTTGAAGTTTGATTTTTCTCTTTTTGGGATTTTCGTTGGATTTGAACTTCTCGATTTGAAAACGAGAGAGGTTTTATTGGAAGTGGAAAAAATGATTTCTCTTTACAAAAGAAAAATAGTGAAGGTTGGATTTGATTGTAAAAAATAATTTATTTACAAAATTTGAAGGTATTTACAAGTAAAAACCTCATTTTCATTTTTGAAAAAACTTTGAGAGTTTTATTTGCAATTCTCAAAAGAATATAGAGTTAGTAGTTAGTTAGGTTTGAAAACATTTGGTTTTGTATTGAAGAAAGAAAGGTTATTTCAAAACTTTCTTTGAAACAAAAATCTTTTTACAAAAGAAGAAAATGTGTGTATTTACACAAAATTGAATTTTGAAAACGGTTGGAAAACCTTGACACTTATGTTAGACAAGACTCGTGAGTTAGACTCGGACTCGACAAATCACAAGAATGACTATGTATGTAGACGTAGTAACGACGCTATTCAAGCATGCGTTGGTCCATGTGTCCTACACTCAGACTCAGGGTGGTTGATTAAGGTATAATTTTTCTTCAAGTGACCTCGGCGCACTCCATTGTGCCCTCCGAGGGTTGAACGCTCTTGCATAGCCGGTCCTCAATAAGTCGCGGATACAAGTTTACGTTCTTAAGTATTTTATAATCTTTTCTTCTATTCCTGACCCGTCCTCAGTAAGGATAGGTGTCAGGCCTAAGTTTGGTTTTTCTAGAGAACAACATCACTGCGCAGTGTGTGCGGAACGGGGATTCAAACAGGCATTCCCAAACACACGTAATTTCACATATATACATGCTAGAGCAAGAATATACAAAAGCGATGGATCTACGCAACCAATACACGTCATTGATTCTAAAGAAGGAAATGATGTACTTTCAGGTCAAGGCCTCAAAAGGAATTTAGTTTATTTTTTTGTATAAAAAAAAATAAAAGAAATTAAATCTCCCCAGCGGAGTCGCCAGACTGCGGCGCCCGCAAAAAATGGTTTGAGGTTTGAATGGTTATTGAACTAACCGAAGTTGGATCGTTGAAAACTCAGAGTCGCCACCCTGTCTTTACCCCGACAAGGAAGGGTTTCGAAACAAGTTTAAAAAGCACAAGTTCGAAAACAAATGAAAGAATTTTACGGAAAACCTCTCTAAAACCAAAAATGACTCCATACGCCCTAAGGCAAAATTCCGTTTTATTATATTTACCAAACGGTTTGGAAAACTGGTCTGCGAAATAGAGAAAAAAGGTTCGGGGCCTTAGTTAAGGGGTGCGAACATTTGGAACTCGTCTCCCCTTCCGTCATAAGGGCGGGCACTTACTAATACATCATATCCTTCTAAAGATTCTCGGTGAATTGATTACGTTAAGATCCATATAAACAAGTAGAAATAGAAAAGCATATATATTCACATTGTCATTCACATGCAAGAGTTTAGAAAAAGAATTTACAAAAGATTTCCCGAGTCTTTTGGGTACGGACTTGGGGGGTTTGAGCACCAAAGTTGCCCTACGTACCTTTCATCGTGGGATTGGAATCCACTCGAGGATCAAAACCCTACGTAGTTCTGACGGGCAGCCCCACGACAACGGCCTTTTCCACTGGGGGGTAGCGGCTAATATCCGCGAGGGTGGATGGATGGATCCACATGGTAGATATCATTCCACTGGGGAAATGATCGGGTTGATTCCACTGGGGATATCACCAATGTGGGGGTAGAGATGGGTTTTACTTCGCTTGGAAGTGGTAGAAAGTCGTTTCATTCAAAGTCGTGCTATTGAGAGACTTTATAGATGACTCACATTAGAGTCAAGTCGATCCACGTAGAATAGAGCAAGGTATATTTCGCTTGCATCTATGTGTCTCTCATCGAGACGGCGATCGCCATGATCACCATGCCTCCTGAACCAGGCATGCCCCCTGAACGAGGTCTTAAAGTGGATGACTCGACCTCTCTAAAGCGAGTTTAAAGATTAGACCTCTCAATAGTTTGACTATGGTTGAATTGACTATCGTGGGGAGATTTAATGGAAAATGGATTGTGTTAGGTGTTTAGGGCTCGGTGGAATTGGCCGTATCGCTAGAGCTGCCCGTGTAGGCCCTACAACAATATAAGGAAAATAAATCGCCGATTCGATTATGTTCGATCAAGTGGTGTTCCACTGGGGTGTTGGTGGAATAGATGGTAGAGGTGAATGTAGATCGACCTCATGATCGTGCATAAGCGAATTGGCAATCCTTGCCTAGTGTTGGGGTAGGGCCCCGTCCAAAGTCCATACTAGAACGGGAAAATAAAACTTTTCATGCAAAACACATCAAAGAAAGCTTATTTACTTCCATGTACAAAAAGTTTTGGAAAAAGAAATGAATTTCTTAAAACGTTGACGAAAATGGAGAAAACGATTTTAATTAGGAAAACTAAGAAAAAGACGTTTGAAAACAAATAAGAAAACATTTTTAGGGGTTTTTTGGTTTTATTAATTACATTATTTACATAAGGGGGTCGATTTTAGTCCTTATTGACTTTAATTGACTCGGGTTGACTTCGGTTGACTTGCACCTATTTGCAAAGTTGACTTTAGACGACTTTTAGGTAGATTTGGGTTTGACTTGGGTAGACATTGACATTGGTAGATTTGGGTAGACATTTGGCATTGGTAGGCTTGGATAGACGTGTTTGACTTTAGTTGACTTTAGTTGACTTTGGTTGACTTTTGGTTGACTTTTGGTTGACTTTGGTTGACTTTTGGTTGACTTTGAGTAATTGGTTGGATTTTAGTAGACTTTGGTAGACTTGGTTGTAATTGAATTGGTTTTAGACGACGGTTGACTTTCATTGACTTGACCTCGATTGACTTGACTTAGGTAGACTCAACTTATGTAGACTTGACTTAGATTCACCTAGACTTCTTTCTAAGTGTTTTAAAGTCATCAAACAAATGGATTGATCAATTAAACACCCTATTAAGTCTAATTGTTTTTATAAATTGGGTTGAGTAGACTCCTAATTAAGTCTAAATCGATTTTAACATTTTGACATCTCAATGAGGTGAACTAATTAGACTCCCTATTAAGTCTAACCATTTAATTAATTAAGACAATTAATTTGGGTGAAAAACTTGTCATTTTCAACCCCAAAAACAGAAAATTGATGGAAATTGAATGGTTTGAAAGATCAAATCAAATCTTCAAATTTTTCTGGGTTGAGGGTGGGTTCATTAACATCTTGGGATCACACATGAATTTTTTCATGACCCCAAAAGTCCATTTACTCACAAAACAAATTTAAGGTTGAAATTCGGATTTCTGAGCAAAACAGGATCTGTTTTCAAAAAATCATAGCTGTTGATAGAGACATGACAAAATTTTGAACCTTAGCTTTCTGTAAACTTGGGAGTCTTATCTTCAACTTTTGTGAAGGAGACATACCCAGAAAAGGTCGTTTTCAACTCGAAAAACCTCGTTGAATACAACTGGTCGGAGCAGGGACCAGTTTTGAGTCATTTTATTGCAAAAATCATCATAAATAATCTGGTTTGAGTTTGGATCTGAAACTTTGCAGGGTTGCATTTAAGACCCCAAAGAAGCATTGTTTATAAAATCATGAATTTTACCAAAAGAAAAGATTTTATACGGATTTTGGAAGTCAGACTGAAAAACAGTTTTCAGAGAACAAAAAATCGGATTGAGTTGTAGATAGTTTTTGTACATGGAAATAATTGTAGAAAAATTTGTGAAAAATATCAAATCACCACAAAAGGTCAATAAAACAGTAGACATAAGAAAAATCACCAATGGGCACTCCACTCCTAAAACTCTCTCATCTAATGTTCCCCTCAGTAAAGGGAACGGCCACAAAAGGCCCTAGAGGCAAGCTTACGAATCCATATGGCTCAATAAACACGTATTTCATCGTTACCGACCAAGGCTCAACAAAGAAAAACGTTAGTAAGGTATTTGAGATAAAATAAATGAAATGAAATTACAATAAAAAGAAGAAGGGAAGAAGAAATACTACCTTTTGAGATCAATGGTTGCAAATCCACCAATGCTAAGGTATTAAATCCTCTAAATTGATTTTAATTTAGATGAGATTGATTTTATTTAGTTATAATCTAAGTGATACTAATGCTATTCATTTATTAGATTGAATTAGAATTAAAGTGGAGGCTTGATGTGGAAGTAAATAAGAGAAAATGAATGAAAGTAGGAGTAAATGCAATGAACAAATACTCTTCTTCTCTCTCTCTCTTTGGCCGGCTCTCTCTCTTGCTCTCTCTCTCTTTTTTTTGTTTTGTTTGTGAGTAAAGAATGTGTGTGTGGGTGTGTGAATTAGGGTTTGTTTAAGTATTAAGAGGGTAGTAAAATGAGTGAATGTGAGTGAATATGAGAGATAAATATCTCATTAAATTAGCAAAATAAAGAACAAAACAATCTTGCTCTCCAAGCCTTGATTTGGCCGGCCAAAATGAGTGCCAACACACAATTTATTTTGTCATCTTGCTCTTGTAAGGAAGGGAGGGAATCAATGAGTCATCAATTCAAATTTTAATCAAAAATCAAATAGTTAGCATATTGTTAGCATCTTGTTAGTGTAAATGTGAGTGACATGGGCATGACATATAAAATGATGTCATTGCCTATGTGGTTTAGTAGTACAAAAAATTGAAATCGAGTTTGGCTCGTCTCGAGCAAATTTACCTCGGTTTGCGCGAAAATGAAAACCGGGTGAATTAAATCAAAGAATAAATGAATTTGGAATTATAAACAATGAAAATCAATATTATTGACATTATAACATAATTTTCAAAATTATTATAATAATAGAAAAAATGGTGAAATTGAAATTGTTGAGAAATCGTTTGAATTACAAATAACCGAATAGAAATAGGTAAATAGAAATGAATAAAATGAAATTGAATTAGAAGATAGAAATAGAATTAGAAAATAGAAATAGATTAATAAAAATGAAAATAAAAAAAGGTGAGACAAAATTTGGTGTCTACAGGAACAAGTATCATATAACATGAACAAATGAGTGAAATAAGGCAATAGACGATGATACAAAACTTATCAAAGATTCAATAGCTAGTGAGGGTGTTTGTGATCAACGTTCTTACCTTACTTGCGAATTCTCAAGATCAAATCAAGTCTTAAAACGGAACCTCCTCGAATACACAACCTAAAATCACACAACAATATTCCAATTACTAACCAATACCCTTCTAGCGCATCTAAGGCACTTAAACTTAGATTTCATCAATCAAATGAACTCCAATTGACACCAAATTCGCACAACAACCCCCTAGGCATATTAACTTCATGAATCTATCATCAAATCACCATAATAACAACTTTAACAACCATTAAAGCCAATTTTCAGATCTGGGCAGCATGTATTATCACCATTAAAACACTTTAGAACTTCACCACATCAATACCAACGTTTACCCAAATCATAATAAACATCTCCTTCAAATTTCATAACAACCTACTCATAAAATCATCCATAAACTTCACATAAACCCTAATTTCAAAACCCTAGTTTCAAAACCAATTAATCATGCATCAAAATCATCATAAAGCTTGTTCATAATCTAATCACACAACACCCAACAATACAATCATGTTTAATCTTCAAATAACATGATGAACTAAAAGCCCTAATTCTGAAAATTACTAATGAAAGGATTCAAGACTTACTACTCTTGATTATAAAATCAAGAGGGGAAGGAAAAAGGGCGGTGGTGGCGTCCGGCGGCGGCGGCGGCGGTCGGACGGCGGCGGGCTTCTCTCTCTCTCTCCTTCTCTTCTTCGCGCGGCTTTCTTCTTCTCCTTCTTCTCTCTTTTTTTTTTTTTTTCTTTCTCTGCGGCTTGTACGTGTGATGGGGTTTGGGAGGGTTTTGTTTTTTTTTTTTAATAAGTAGAATAATATAGTAAGGGTATTTTTGGTAGTTTTGCCAAACAACTGCCAAAACGGGAAAGTGTCTCCAAAAGTGGAAGTATGCTCTAAAGTCCCAAAACGAGGCTTTATAAACTTAAAATAGACCCTTCCCAAAACTTAATACCATTTAAAGTAACCCAAAAATGTGGGGTGTTACATACACTGTTCCATACGTTGTTCTCACTTATTGTTCCCTTGTCTATCAACTCCAAAGTGCGAAAAAGTTGTAGAATTCGGGTCAATTACTCGAATTCCCTCAAACACTCTATTCACCCCCCCTCTAGAGTGTCCGCCTGATACCAACAATGCATTTACACAAATAATTGCATGCCTCTTCATATTCGAATAATTTGATCTAATCTAATAAGGAATTCAAAGAGTCTTCAACATGATTGTTAGGTTACTTATTGATTCGGAAACATCTTCTCTATGTTTCACCTAGCCATATGCGTGCAGAAGGATTTGAGGCATTGAGATAACGTGGTTGTTAATGTTGGTGTTTAGGTTACTCATGACGTCTGCTATTTTTCGTGGTGTTTGTTATTTTAGTGAACACAAACAGGATGCGGAAGTGGAGCCTAAGATTGACAACAGAGCCGGAGTCTATGGCACTGGATCAGTCAAGCCAGGGCTGGACGTGAATGTTCGTCTTGATCATAGTTCACCGGATTCTAAAGAGGTCCTGAATGAAAATGGCAAAAGGAGAACTGATGAACCTGGTCATGTAGAATCAACACACTGCACCCGACACCTCAAGTCAAGGAGGATAATTTAGGGGTAGTTTATCTAGGGAACAGTCTAGTAACTAATGTCTTTTGCTTGATACAGTCTGACATCAGATGCTACTGGTGTTTTTCCTGTCATTTTGAATGAAGTGCAATTGGTTCCGGTCAATAGCATTTTCTACAGGACTGAGGTTGATGAAGCAGGTGATTGCAGTACATTGTAGTTTGCTTACAGTAAGTTTTGGCCTTTTGGGTGTGTGATTCCTATTTATTTGTAACTTGGAAGTTGTCTTGGTGGAATTCCCTTAGTTTGCGAATGCGTATTAACGTATCAATCTGACATTTGCTGAAAATAGAAAGAATTGCGGTTATAGCAGTGTCCAGTCTACTATGATTGTGCCCTGGTTCGGAATTTTGCTAAGCCATTTTCAACCAGTTCACGTAAGAATGGCTGAAGTACTTAACCTTGTTGAAAAGTACTGAAATTAGCCTACCACTGGAATGAATAATCTAAGTAGTAGGGTAATGTTGAACTTATGTAGCAGTATTTCCGATAAATGTAATTAGCTCAGGTAGAGTCGGGCACACTTTGGAGTCTCGAGGGTTTCGGTTGGTTAATAAATCAGAGGACTTAGCATACGATAAATCTAAGTAGATGGTCTTCTAAACACCGGCGTAGAGAGAAGACATAATGTCACTCGTGGGGCGAAACAAAGATGAAAAAACTGTTGAGATGCAGAAAAGGCGGGAAATAGAAAGAAAAATATGTTAAATGCAGAAAAAACGGAAAATAGGGATACAAAAGCCGCGCAATTTAGAATTAGAAGGTGAAAAGTTTGGCGCGGTATTACTAATAGAACATACGGGGCCAGAATTTGCTGAACCCAGATAGTAAGTTTCGTTAAATTTTTCCGTTAAATGATTATGTGTTAGTTAGTTGTTGAGCAGGCCCGTAGATGAGGCTGGGCGAGCAGGGCCCATGCCCAGGGCCTCCGAAATCTGAGGGGCCCAAAACGTTTAAAACTGATTATATAAAATATATTTTCCTAGTATATCACATGAATGATTGTAGCCTAGTGGTAATGTTTGCATACTAATTCCCTTAGCACCTTGGGTTCGAATCCCACATTATACTGTTTTTTTTAGTTTCTTTTCTTTTTTTCTCTTTTTTTTTTTTTTTATTTTTTTTAGAAAAGGTAAGCGGAGTACAAGGAAAAGCAATCGGGTGCCCCTACTGCCAGGGTTGCACCCAATGCCGATAGGACCAAAAGAAAAAGAAAAGAAAAGAAAAAAAAAAAAAAGAAAGGCCGAGCCAGAACCAATGACTCGGACTGCTTAGTAGGAGGGTGGACAGAACAGCCGAGCCCAAAAGAGGGCGAAAGGGTAAGCAATTGATCCAACCAAACTCACAACTAAGATCCAAGCCACCGATGTAAAGGCCCAACCCAAACCAAAAACAACCAACCTCTAAGAAATACAACACCAGCCCAAAGAAAAGGCCCAAACATACAAAAAAAAAAACCCTAATACAAACTTAACCCTAAAGACACTAGAGGACAGCCGTCACCGACGAGTCTTCGCTATAAGCCGCCGCCGGATCCTACGCGAACCGCCACAACGACTTGAACACCAACGGGCGTTCTCACGTTCCCGTCAAAAAATGCAGCGGAAAAGGTAGGTTCTCAGAGGCCATGAGTAGTCGGAGAGCAGCTTGGTCACCGTCTTGAATCGTCCCCAAAATTAGGTCACCGAAGAAGCACATGCATGCCATAGAAAGTAAGGAAAACATGAAGAAGATGGAAAAATGGATGGCTCATCGGGTAATCTTTAAGAAAAGTGATTATATGCCCATAACCACTAATTTTGGGAAAAAGAGGGGATATTCATATGAAGAAAGCTGAAGACAGAAATCAAAGGCAAAACTAAAAAACGGATCTGATTTTGGCTCATAAAACGATTTTTAAGGCCCAAAACAGAAATCAATAGGAGGTTAATTTAGAAACCTCAATCGTTTTGATCTTAATGAATTAGACAAAATTAGAAAAGGAACCAAGACCAAAATCAAAAGAAAACATGCAAACCTGAGCCTTGGAAGGGGGTACAAAGTGTTTGAAGAGAAAGAAATCAAAGAAAAGATTACTTTCAGTAGGAAGACGATTGAATTTCATGGAAGAAATCATTTTTGCATAGTGTTTCCCTTGTTTCCCTTGATGGAGGCCATGGGAGGTTCTAGAGAGAAGAGAGAGAGTTTCTCTCTCTAACTCTCAAAACCCTCTTCTCTTTTTTTCTCTTTCCTTGCTTTGAATATGTTTCTATTGATTTATTTTCTTTTCCAAATGTTTTTTTTTTCTTTCCTTTTCCCAAATTAAATGTGTTTCTTTTGATTTTTTTTTTCTTTTCCAATGTTTTGTAACTTTCCTTATTTATTTTAATTCTACTTTCAAAGTATTTCAAGGGGTCCGAAACAATGTTTTGTATATGGTCTCAAATATAAATGTCGTCGTTTATATTTAGGGCCCCAAAATTGTCGTTTTGATGTATTTTGTCCCGGGCCTCTCGAATCAATGCTACGGCCATGTTGTTGAGTAAATTAGTTGATTAATGTTACTAATTAACAATTAGTGATGATTTTCCATTTTATGAAAAAAAAAAAAACAAAAATTAAGAATTTTTGAAACAAATTCAATAATTATTTCGTGAAAAAAATATCCAAAAAACTTGTTTTTTCCATAAAAAAAAAAATATTTTTTCTTGAAAAATATTCATATTTAGTGCACATGGTACCCTATATGTTACCAAATCAGTGCTCACGATCACAATATTTGCATGTGGTACCCCTAGAAAAATCAGTTGTTTTTTTTTTTGGTTCTTTTTAAAAAAAGAAAAAATCTTTTTCTAATAATTTGTTTAATTAATTTATTACCTAACAACTAACCGGCACATCATCACTTAACAGAAAAATATAACGGAAGTTCATATTCGGGTACCATGTGCACAAAGTGGTAACCTTAGGGTTACCATGTGCACAAACTTGCCAAGTTGGGTATTATGTGCAATCGTCAAAGTTCGAGGGTACCACGCGAATTTTCCGAATTATTATTTATTTTTACAACATCATCATATTTTTATTTCTTTTCCACTTTTACGTCACCCATTATGTTATTTCATTTTCATTCCACTATCAAGACACTCGTTATACTATTCCATCTTCATTCTATTATCCCGTCACCCGTTATATCACTACCATAAATTAACTTTACCATAATTAGCTAACTTATCAACATAAATTATAATATCTATACTTATCTATTAATAGGCTAGCTTCTCGGATGACGTGGCATACTCTCAAAGCCTCTACAACAAATTAATTCCAGCTCAACGCCTATGTGTCAACTTCATATTGCACCTAATAAAAGTATTCTCCAAACGCCTTTCCCCCCTCCCGCTGTCAGGTGTTTCATCTCCCCTACTGCTTTGTCGTTTCATTTCATCATCATCAAACGTAATAAGTAAAGTGAAGGTAAAACACCTTCCACGTTCCTCTTGTGAAAGATCAGCTTTCTCTGCCCCCTCCAATTCTTTTCTTCTCCATCAACAAATCTGAAAATATGAAATGTCCTCTCGCCTTCCGCATTTTTATTTGCATGATGAAACTGTTCATGTGTCTCATCCACCTCTCCTCCCATGGCCTTTTCAAATGTTTTGTTGGCTCCTTGCGAAATTATTCCTGGTAATTTATTGTTCAATCTATTTTCTTAGATGTAAGTTTTTCCCTCAATTGTTATTTCGTTGTATAAGATTATTGTTCATATAGTTTTTTCCCCTAATTTTAAATTGATTTGCTCATATATTGATTTTCGTTTGACATTGCATTTGACATCCAATATATTGATCTGTGTGTTATTTGACCTTGAATTTGCTAGGAATTTCGATGCTGGGCATATCAATACATTTTAATCCCAAAATATGAATTGAAGAACATTTGGGTGTCTATTATTCGAGCTCGTGCTCTTATCGAGGTATAATTTCAATTCTTTATAGGTGAAGTTCTTATCCAATGGAAATTAATTGTACACTGGCTTGCTCTTCCATTTCTTCGTAACATCTACTTCTCTGAGCAATTGGGCTTTAATTCTTTAAAGTACGTATTTCATGTTCAACCTTAGTGTTTATATTAATATTATTAATTAATTAAAGTAATAGTTCTAGCGAGGAATTCCATCATTTTCTATCTGTTTTAGCTTCTTGGAGTTACTGTACTTCGTCGACATCAGAATTGCGGAAATGAAATCCGATCGCGCAACCCACCTGATGGTGCTCTCTAAGTACGCCAGCATCTCCTCATGTATTATGGAGTATGATTTTTTTTGTTTGATTATCCTCTACTCCTTTATTCGATGTAATAATTGAAGGTATGATCTTTCGTGTAATGTATTGAAGGTATAAATTATGGAGTATATGATCTTTCGTGTAATGTCTTCTTTGATGTTCTTCAAATTTGGACATGCTATTTGATAATTCTACCTTCAATTTTTTCCTGTCCCAGATGTAGATGTTTTGATGTGCTAATCTGATGATGTTTTTATGTTTTTTTACAGGGATTTATCAATCATCAATTTTGGGTTTTTGCGAGGTTCAGTTGTCCAACGAAACGGAGCTTCTTTCAAATCCTGAAATCGGTAAGTAAGTCTAAACAAGCTGTTCTCTTTTCTTTGTTAGTTTCGTCTATGTGACTTTTTAGTATGATAAACTATGCTTTTGTGTAAATTTGTGAAACAATACAGTCCTCAAGCTTTGCAGCAACACTAGAAAATTTAGAGAAATCCATCAGTCTTCCCGTTATTGAATCAAGGTAAATTGCTCTTCTTTTTTTAATAATTGGTTTTTCAATTTGTTAATGTTCAAGACAGAGTTATGTATTATGTAAATCACACGTATAATCAATTTTAATAAAATAGAAAGACGATACTACAATCTACACGCGAAATATTAATAAGAAATCCAGATTATGTATTATGTGAATCGCACGTATTATCAATTTTAATAATCAATACGCTACTATGATGTCTGTTTGGTTGGAATTTATTTCAGTTGGAATTGTTTGTAAGTTTATGTATGTGTTATTGTGTTATATGTTGTGTGGCTGAACATTCTGATGCCATCTGTTTGGTTTATGCCGTAATGTTGTGTGAAATGACCATTTGGGAAGTTCTTAAGGATTTCTGCAACAATTGGGAATGCTTTTTTATAGCTTGGATGACACTCTTAGAGAAGATGAATGATCTGCTACTCATAATTCTAGAGTTTCTACATACAACTAACTTATTTGATTAGCGACTTTTTGGTCATTGGATTTTTGTGTGCTCGGTGAGAAGTAGTAATCTGCTTCTCCTAATCTTGAACGTAAATGGGTCGTAAAACTGAGTATTCATGATTTCTTTGATAATCCCTTAACCTACTGTGAGGCCACGTATACGAAAAACATAAAAAAAATCATGATCTTGGAAAAGTTGACATCTTTTGTCCTTAGAATTGTACGAGTACTGATAGGTACCTTACTTCTTGCCAATGTAGGCGCCTGTTTGCATTACGCTCAACATAGTAAGTAAATAGCAAGTTCTTTTAGGTTGACACACGTAATCTATCAATAACTGAAATATACAGTTATTTTGATTTGTCGCAATGTGATGTTTTGAGATTGGCAGCAAGTTGTTTTATGCAGCAAGTTGATACCACCCTTATGGTATCAGAGCAAGAAACCATGGCAACCCCTTAAAAAGTATTTCACTGAATGAAGGATTATTTTTCTATATGTTTATGAATTTCCGCTATGATATTCTTATGCAGGCTGAACTAGCAGTACCCATCCGTGAAAATAGGGCAGCCTCTCACCAGAGATTCAGTAAGGAATAAAGCGTGAGAGGGTTCTACAAAAGATTCATGTTAAGTGTTAAGTATAATGATACTAGAAAGATATTGCCAGTTTAATTCTCAACAATTTATTGGTATTGACTATCTTCTACTGTGATACAGGAACTGAGTGGTTTCTTCTCGCAATGGAAAAGCACAACATTGTCAAGACACCAAACAGTAAGGTCCTACATATTTTCTAATTTATGTCTTCTGTTAATAGTTGTACTTTGATTAGCCCGGAAATGCATGTTGATAAAGCTTGCCTGTTCAGCTGTGGAGTTACTACAGGTTATTTTTTGTTGTTTTAGCCTGCTTATCTCCCACCTTATATACAGCAAGCGTATGAGATACTCTGCAGCTTATATCAGTTGTTGGACTAATGGGACTGCTGTGTGTTTGCGCAATGAAACAGGTGTAGGAGGTGTGTGGAAGGTGGCAGCTGGAAGAAGGCTCTACAGTCTACATACACTTGCTGTTTGGACTTGGTGCAGTTGGACTTGCGGTAATTTACTAAAATTTGAATTCCTTAATGTAAATTATTCACATTCTTCATGTCATTTCTGACAAAGTTTTAAAAATGATCTTTCTGTTCTACGGTATGTTTAAATGGTGTTGTGTGTTTCTGCATTTTACGTCATAATTAATTTGAGTACATCGAAACAACCACCAAAAACATGAATCATGAAGTTGGTTCTGTGGAGTACTCAAATTTTAATTCATGAAGTGGACCATTTTGTATGGAATTAAGGAGTCTCATGACTGTCTTATATGCTATTCTGTCAACAGGGTTACTCTGGTAGCATACTGGGATCATAGTTAGGAGGCCCTTTATTTTATCGGAACTCATGCTTTGTGCTGTTTCTAAAGGATTTTTATATAGGTTGACAATAGGAGCATGTTTTGTTTATCATTTCCCCTTTCCTTTTTTCTCAGTGTTCCAGTAAGTAGTTAGTTTAGAAAATCAGTACATAAGTGAAAGTGGAACTACATACAAGGCTACAGCTAATTGATGAAATCACAGATTTAATACATGTCAGTATGTCATATTCATAATTTGCTTCATATTCGATCACCATCTGATATTGTTCTTGCAATTATAAAGAGATGCTTATTTACACCTACCTGGAGTACCTTATAGAGAATATAAGAGATGAAGGATTATCTCACAGTCACACTGTTTAAAGCTATACAAACCAAAAAAAATAAAAATAAGAAAGATGGCTGATGACGAGTGAATCTAGAAAGTGTGTTCTCTTTCTAAGGCTATCGCTGTTAATCATGATGCTAAAACTAAGTATTTTTTTACCTTATTGTGTTATAATTTCCCCCACGTCAGTCTCTTATTATCATCTTTGGCTTACAAGCTTATGGAATATGGACTTGAAGCCAGCACCTGAAGAGTATACATTCTTGGCTACTGTTTGTGTTTAAATGTGGGTAATGACCGGTAAATATTTAAGCTGAATGTCATAGACATGGTATACGTACTGATGTGCTGTTATGTTGTCTTCTAGGAAATGGGTGCTTTCTCTAATGGAGCAAGATGCTGGTATTGTGGATCGATTATCAATGTACTTTGTTCAGTGGTTGAAATTGTGATCAAAGGCACTTGCAATAAGTAATCTCAAATATATTTTATTATTATTAATAAATGATTGTACTGATTTGCGCTTGAATTGATGAGCATATTACAGTTCTAAAATTATTGTCCTGTCTTCAGAAAATATTACGATTATGTGATCCTGTGATATCTAGCAAAACGAAGAACTGGTGCATAGTCAGTCATTTGGGTAAGGCTTACTTGCGGCCTGTGCATAGTAGTCGTCGTTTTGGAAAGCTTAGTGTGCATTGTGCCGAGACACCCAATGAAAACGGGCAGTGGTTTACAAAGTATCAGCTCTCTCAATTATGTGGGTTCCCAGTGTTCAATCTAGAGTACTAACTACAAATATATAGCCCGAATTTGTTCTATTTTCATGGGGATTAACTTCTTTACCATATTTTTGTGTATCCTATAATCCCTTACCCCCACGGGATGGTGTTTCATTTTGGTTGTTTGTTGGCCTCATTAAGGTCAACATCTACAAGATCAAAGTATGTAGCGACGTAGAGTATGGGTTGTCAGTTTTCGTTAAATGATATAGGCACAATAAGTTGTATGGACCTTCATTCTTCCATTCTTTGACTGTTCCTCTTTCTCTCACACATACGCAATGACCTAATGATGCTCAAAAAAATGTTTTTCAAACAGTCCCGTGATTTTCACGGGGCCAAAAACTAGTTTTCCATAAATTAACTAAATATTATCATAATACCATATTATTTAATTTCTCTTGCAATTATAAAGAGATGCTTATTTACACCTACCTGGAGTACCTTATAGAGAATATAAGAGATGAAGGATTATCTCACAGTCACACTGTTTAAAGCTATACAAACCAAAAAAAATAAAAATAAGAAAGATGGCTGATGACGAGTGAATCTAGAAAGTGTGTTCTCTTTCTAAGGCTATCGCTGTTAATCATGATGCTAAAACTAAGTATTTTTTTACCTTATTGTGTTATAATTTCCCCCACGTCAGTCTCTTATTATCATCTTTGGCTTACAAGCTTATGGAATATGGACTTGAAGCCAGCACCTGAAGAGTATACATTCTTGGCTACTGTTTGTGTTTAAATGTGGGTAATGACCGGTAAATATTTAAGCTGAATGTCATAGACATGGTATACGTACTGATGTGCTGTTATGTTGTCTTCTAGGAAATGGGTGCTTTCTCTAATGGAGCAAGATGCTGGTATTGTGGATCGATTATCAATGTACTTTGTTCAGTGGTTGAAATTGTGATCAAAGGCACTTGCAATAAGTAATCTCAAATATATTTTATTATTATTAATAAATGATTGTACTGATTTGCGCTTGAATTGATGAGCATATTACAGTTCTAAAATTATTGTCCTGTCTTCAGAAAATATTACGATTATGTGATCCTGTGATATCTAGCAAAACGAAGAACTGGTGCATAGTCAGTCATTTGGGTAAGGCTTACTTGCGGCCTGTGCATAGTAGTCGTCGTTTTGGAAAGCTTAGTGTGCATTGTGCCGAGACACCCAATGAAAACGGGCAGTGGTTTACAAAGTATCAGCTCTCTCAATTATGTGGGTTCCCAGTGTTCAATCTAGAGTACTAACTACAAATATATAGCCCGAATTTGTTCTATTTTCATGGGGATTAACTTCTTTACCATATTTTTGTGTATCCTATAATCCCTTACCCCCACGGGATGGTGTTTCATTTTGGTTGTTTGTTGGCCTCATTAAGGTCAACATCTACAAGATCAAAGTATGTAGCGACGTAGAGTATGGGTTGTCAGTTTTCGTTAAATGATATAGGCACAATAAGTTGTATGGACCTTCATTCTTCCATTCTTTGACTGTTCCTCTTTCTCTCACACATACGCAATGACCTAATGATGCTCAAAAAAATGTTTTTCAAACAGTCCCGTGATTTTCACGGGGCCAAAAACTAGTTTTCCATAAATTAACTAAATATTATCATAATACCATATTATTTAATTTCGTTGCGCTAAGGAAAAGCTTGGTTTCAGATTTATACAATTGGTATATGGTACCCCGGGGGTACGTAGAGCTACGTACCCCCCGTCCAATTATAACTCTGGTCTGCTACGACTCTTTACAAAGTCCAGTAGAATTCTTCATTCAAAACAGGCCCAATAGTTATTTTTAGTCCAAGGCCCAATAGTTATTGAATAACCAAATTAAACAAAGAAAATAATAAACCCACCCTCATTCTCTCTCCTCCCATTCCCCCTCCCCGACCCACCATGGCCCGCGACAGGCCTACAGCACCACCGCCCCACGGACCACCGCCACCACTTCTACCTCCGGCGACCCCCCTTCTAAACGTCCAGAGACCGGCGACAAAATCCCCACAATCCACCATCGACGCCACCTTTTTCTTCCCAAATTATTCTCTATTTTTCTCGTTTCTCTATCTCTAATTCTCTATCATATCATTTCCAGAAAACGACAATAAGGCGGTGATTGTGGTGGTGGTGGCGCGGCGAAATGGGCCGGAAAAGAAAAAAGGAGAGAGAAGGTGAAGAGAAAATGGAAGGAGGAGAAGGTGAGACGGTGGCGCGCAGTTATAGGGTCGGAGTTATTGGGTTGAGGTCGCCGGAGTTTGGTGTTTCGATCTAGTGGTGGATAGGGTGGCTGGTATGATGGTGAGATGGTAAATAGTGATTGCCGGCGAAGGTGGCTAATGGTGATCGTGGTTGTGGGTCGGGTGGGGAGAGAGAGAGGGAGGGGGAGGGAAGATATTTTTGGTTATTTTTGTTGTTTTATCTATTCAATTTTTATTTTATTTTTTTTATGTGATAACGATTGGAAATGAATAGTTTTTCTTACATAATGATTAGTACTATTGGCCTAATAATACGATCATTTGCCCGCAAAAAAAAAAAAAGAATCGGATCATAATGAGTGAAAATTAGGATATAATGAGTGAAAATCGGGATATAATGAGGAAAATCGGGTTATAATAATCTGATCATTTGCCCTCATTGTTTTTTTATTTTCACTAATTATTTACCATTTTCTAGTCATTATCTATAGTACTCATTGTTTTTTTTTTCTAATTTTCACTCACTATTTACTCTTTTCTGGTCATTGTTTTTTAATTTTCACTCATTTTACTAATTTCTACTTTTCACTTATTATTTACTATTTTATTGTCATTATTTTCTTATTTCTAGTCATTGTTTTATATTTTGCACTCATTATATATTATTTTCTAGTCATTGTTTTTCTGATTTTCACTCATTATTGACCCTTTTCTAGTCATTATTTATAGTACTCATTGTTTTCTATATTCTAGTCATTGTTATCCAATTTTCACTTATTATCTTTTATTCTTACATATTATTTTTAAATTCTCACTCATTATTTTTCAATTCTCATTCATTGTTATCCAATTTTCACTCATTATCTCTTATTTCTCACTCATTGTTATCCAATTTTCACTAATTATCACTCAATTCTTACTCATTATTATTAAATTCTCACTCATTGTTATCCAATTTTCACTCATTATCTATCAATTTTTACTCATTGTTTTTCAAATCTCACTCATTATTTTAAAATCTCACTCATTGTTATCCAATTTTCACTCATTATCTCTCAATTTTCACTCATTGTTATCCAATTTTCACTCACTATCTCTAAATTTTTACTCATTATTTTTAAATTCGCACTCATAATTTTTTAATTATCACTCGTTGTTATCCAATTTTCACTCATTATCTTTCAATTCTTACTCATTGTTTTTAAATTCTCACTCATTATTTTTAAATTCTCACTCATTGTTATCCAATTTTCACTCATTACTCTAAATTTTCACTCATTGTTTTTCAATTCTCACTCATTGTTATCCAATTTTCACTCATTATCTCTCAATTCTCACTCATTGTTATCTAGTCATTATTTTTGACTCATTATTCACTGTTTTCTAGTCATTGTTTTACGATTTTCATTCATTATATACTATTTTGTAGTCATTATTTTCTATTTTTGACTCATTCTTTATTATTTTTTAGTCATTGTTTTCTAATTTTCATCCATTACTTACTATTTTCTAGTCATTTTTTTCTAAGTTTCACTCATTATTTACCACTTTATAGTCATTATTTACTCTTATTTAAAAAAATACTTTTTTATTTGGATTGTTAATTTTTTCATTTATCATCATAGTTTTTATCATTAATTTGTTCAATCGGAACATTACATTTTTAATTGGTCATCGAATACGTTAAAAGAATAAAAAAAAAATCAAACAAAAGCCCCAATTCCCCCTCCTTTTCTCTCTCCTCCCCCAACAAAAAAAAAACAAACTAACCACCACGTCGGTTCTGCCGGCCACCGGCACCACACCATTTCCGCCCGTTGGTGTCGACGTAGAGTATGGTGGTGGTGTGGGTTGGAGGATGGCGGGGTTGTGTCAGGGGCGGGGGCTTGGTCAATGGAGTCGTGGAGGTGGGTAAGTGGAGAGGAGAGAGAATATATGATGTGAGTTTTGTCTTTTCTGTTTGATTATTTAATCTGATATTTGTGGGCCTGTATTTTATAAAACATATGAAGTGGGCTCTAAACTGTTTAGAATACTGTTTTGGATCATGTTCAGAATTCTTTTTCTGGGCCTTGTTCAGAGTTCCTTTTTTTTTTTACTGAGCCATGCGAACTAGTGGATTAAGACACGGGGGTACGTAGACCTACGTACCCCCGGGGTACCTAATAATTTGTGAGATTTATATATACTAGTTTGCAAGCTCGTGCCACGCCCGGGTTTCATAAAAGATGTAGGTTTATTTTTGGCCTGATTTTTTATGAACGGTACTGTACATTTTTTTTTTCTTCAACTTTTGTCACGTCATGTTATATTATAATCTATTTTTACCCCCTTCCTCTTAATAGTATATTACCTTCTCACTTGTCATCTGTCATATTATTTCATTTTCATTCTACTATCCCGTCACCCGTTATATCACATTATTAAATGTGTTACCATAAATTAGTTAATCACCATAGTATTATCTATTCGATCCCCATACTGTAAACTAAATTACCATAATTATTACTTTCCATAAATTATCTAATAATATATTATATGATAATTTCTTACCATATCTTAACCAATAATTGTATTTATATGTTCTATCCAATTAATAAGTGTCAAGTATCCAAAGACTACCTTATTTTACGTACCGTACCTCCTTTCAAAGTGCAAACCCTCCTCTGATCTTTCATCGCAACACTATGGCGGGAGAATGGGAAGACCTTCCACCGGATCTCCTCATCACAATCATCAAACTGTGCACCACCACCGTCAAACCCACCTCAACCTTATCTCGTAAACTACAACTCCGCCGCATCGCTGCCGTCTGCAGCTCATGGAGATCCGCCATCTCGCTGCTGCTCAGCCATCCGCCGCCGCGCGACACTCCAATCCCAGTCCTCGACTGTCGCTATAATTGCTACCATCACCTCTTCGACGATAATAATGATAATAATAATAATAATAATAATTTCTCACTCTACCTCGTACCCACTACGGCCTGCATTCTTCAGTCAACGAAAATCCCAACGAAATCACATTTGGTGGTTGTCGAACATCTGACTGATAATTCCGGTAATGTTTATTCTCGACATTTACGCAAACCCTTGTCATCCGCTGTTAACTGCCCGAAATCGATTAATCTGTTAGATTATCATGTCTCTGTTGTTGCTGAGGAGTATTGTCTTAGGGTTTTAATGAAAGATGATAATGGGGTGTTGAGGTTTCGTGAATGTTGTAAAGATTTATGTAAGAAAGCTGTAATTATTTGGAACCCTAATTCGAAAGACGAGTTTAAATTTGATGATGGGGTTGCGTTTGTGTTGTTTGATGGCGGGAAGTTAGGTATGTATGACTTGTTGGAGAAGAGATGGAGATTATTCACTCAGTGTGATACTGCGTATTCTGATATGATGTGTTCTGATGTTCAAAGATACGAGGAGGATAGTGTTGTTATTATCGATCATAAAGCTAATGCCTTTCTTCTTGAATATGATTTCACTGATAGGAAAGTATGTCATACCAAGATTGCTATGAAAATTCCTGGGAGACAGCATAGACGTAAACGGTTAGTAGTTGATCCGGAGCGTGGAGGTCTGTTTTTGGTTCACGTTAGTTCTGTGTGTAAGAGTAACACGGTAGAAAAGAAGGTGGCGTATGAGGTGTATTTGTATTGCAAAAGGCGACAAAGTTGGCTGAAAGTTGAGGATGTTCCTGGTTTTATCTTGTTTGTGGGGTGTGACTTTGCGTTTAGTATGGACAAGGAAACTTTCCCTGGTGTCTGTCGTGGAGAATTTGTATGTGCTTGTCATTATAATCTTAGCTTTCCTTTGTACGATAATAAAGACAATTTTGTGATAGGTGAAGTGTATTTTGAAGAGATTGAGCATGGTATGCTCGTGTTTTGTATTGGAGAAGATTGTGCTGGTGGAATCTGTAATATGCCATGGGATGGATCTGATTATTGCTCTATCTCTGTTTCGCCCAATGAATGTCTCGACTCCAATGCTCCACCACCATCATCAGTTCCTCAACATCCACCAGTGTAAGTCTTTAATTGCTTCCCTTGCCGTCTGCCTTTTCTGTGTTGATTAGCCCTTTTAAATTTGTTTGTTTCGTTGGGAAACCAGTGCTAACACACATAAAACATAAAATAGAGGAAGAGTGTAAGATACTCCGTAACAATTTTAGAGTGGTTTATGGCAAACTTGACTAATCCACAACTCAACTGTACTATGAAAGTAGTCTCACAAGTACAAGTTTAAGGAAACTTGACAGCCACACAATGTCACAATGACCGACCTAAGTACCCGAGTACACCCTCTCGATCACTCAAGGGAATTTAGATGGAGAAACCTAACACAACACTTACTCTTTGTTGTGGCTACTACTCACTTCAATCTCTCAACACTACTCAAAACCCCTATTTATAGGCCTTAGCCAATTAACGTTCGAGGCCTCTAGGAGCACATGTACTAGAAGTCTCCATTCATGCATTTAGAACATGCATTTACACAAATAATTGCATTCTTCTTCATATTCAAATAGTTTACTCTAATAAGGAATTCAAAGAGTCTTCAACATGATTGTTAGGTTACTTATTGATGCCGAAAAAGCTTCTCCATGTTTTACCTAACCATATGCATGCAGTAGCATTTGAGGCATTAGAATAACGTTGTTGTTAATGATGGTGTTAGGTTACTCACGCGTTCTGGTATTTTTGTGGTGTTTATGATTTTAGTGAACAAAAACAGGATGTGGAAGTGGAGCCTAAGACTGACAACAAAGCCGGAGTCTATGGCACTGGGTCCGTAAAGCCAGGCTGGACATGAATGTCGATCTTGATCATAGTTCACCGGATACTGAAGAAGTCCCGAAAGACAATGGCAAAAGGATAACTGATGATCCTGGTCATGTAGAATCAACACACAGCACCCGACTCCTCAAGTCAAGGAGGATTATTTAGGGGTAATTTATTATTTATCTAGGGAACAGTCTAGTAACTGTCTTTTGCTTGATACAGTCTGATTTCAGATGTTACTCGTGTTTTTCCTGTCATTTTGAATGAATGCAATTTGTTCCTGTCAATAGCATTTTCTACCGGACTGAGGTTAACACAGCAGGTGATTACAATACATTGTAGTTTGCTTACAGTGAGTTTTGGCCTTTTGGGTGTGTGCGTGATTTCTATTTGTTTGTAACTTGGAAGTTGTCTTGGTGAAATTACCTTAGTTTGTGGATGCTTATTAACGTATCTATCTGTCTGATCTTTGCTGAAAATAGAAAGAATTGCGGGTATAGCTACTCGACTTTAGAGTCCAGTGACTCCAGTCCTACTATGATTGTGCCCTGCATCCGAATTTAGCTAAGCCATTTTCAACCAGTTCACGTAAGAATGGCTGAAGTACTTAACCTTATTGAAAAGTACTGAAATTAGCCTACTACTGGGATGAATAATGTAAGTAGTAGGGCGATGTTAAACTAATGTACCAGTATTTCCAATAAATGTAATTAACTCGGGTAGAGTTAAGCACACTTTGGAGTCTCGAGGGTTTCAGTTGTTTAATAATTTGGGTGACACGACAGACGATAAATCCAACTAATCCAAGTACGGATGTTTACTAGTATATGCTCTTGTGTGGGAAACTGACAAAGAGAAGACACAATGTATTACACGTGGGGATGAAAAAATGATAGAAGCGGGAAAATAAAATGGAAAAAAAATCTGCTGAGAAACTAAACAGGCGGGAAAATAGAAAAAAAGAATCTGAAGAATGCAGAAAAGGCGGGAAAATAGAGCGGAGAAAAGCGCGCGCAATTTACAACCAGAAGGTGAAAAGTTTGGCGCGGTATTACTAATAGAATATACAGAGTTAGAATTTGCTCAACCCTAACTAAAATCTTACTAAAAAAGGTATAAAAAAAATCCATGGAGATTTCCGGTGAATCAAAATGGACAGAAATTCCTCCAGAAATCTTACTAAAAATTGCCAAACTTTGCAGCGCAACCGCGAATTCCACCTTAAGCTTCTCCTGTAAGCTACAACTCCGTCGTCTCGGGGCAGTCTGCAAGCCATGGAGGTCTGCTATCTCTCGTGTCAGCCGCGAATTCAACGAGTACCGTCAGTCTCACGACACCCCAATTCCTATTCCGGTTTTTCGTCAAATATGCTATAATCTGCCACACCCAATGAACATGCCAATCGACCCTTTTGAGGGATCACTCTACCTCGTACCGACAACGGTTTGTCTGGTTAGGTCGACCAAAACGGGGTCCGAGGCACATTTGTTGGTTGTGGAGCATTTGGGTGGCGTAAATGGTAAGGTTTATTGTCGTAAACCCTTGTTAACATCTCATGATATGTCTAGTACTTGGAATGTTAGGTGTCCGAAATCGATTAATTTGTTGGACTATCATTTCTCTGTTGTTGCCGAGGAGTATTGTCTTAGGATTTTAATGAAGGGTGATAATGGGGTGTTGGAGTTTGTTGAATCGCACAAGAGTTTTTGTAAGAAAGCGGTTATTATTCGGAACCCGAATTTGAAAGACGGGTTTGGAATGGATCATGGGGTTGTGTTTGTGTTGTTTGATGGTGGAGTGTTGGCTATGTATGTCTTCTCTGAGAAGAGATGGGAGTATGTCTTTGATGTTGGTAATTCTAAATCGGATAAGTGTTCGGATGTTCAAAGGTATGAGGATGGGAGTGTTGTTGTTATTGATCATAAAGCGAATGCCTTTCTTGTTCAATACGACTTCACTGCTAGGAAAGTATGCTTGACCAAGATTGGTAATGAGATTCGTGGGAGTCGGGATAGGCGTAAGCGGTTAGTACTTGAACCCGAGCGTGGAGGTTTGTTCTTGGTTGTTCAGAATAGTTCTCTGCAGAATTTGGATGAGTTGAAGATGGTGTACATTGTTTACATTTTTCGCCCGAGGCAACAGAAATGGCAGAAACTTCAGGATGTTCCTGGTTATATCTTGTTTGTGGGGTGTGACTTTGCGTTTACTACGAGCGAGAAAGCTTTTCCTAGGGTTTGTAATGGAGATTGCATATTTGTTAGTGAAGGTAGCTTTCCTTTGTATAAAGATGGTCCTGATCATTTAGCTGACGCGTTTTTTAAAGAGATTGATAACTCTCTATGTGTGTATCAATCTGGAAGAGAGTTTGCTTGTGCTGGTGGGATCTGTTATTTGTGGGGTGGAATTTGTTTTTGCTCTATCTTTTATTCGCCCAACGAATGGCTCGAGTGGAATGATTTACCTCCATCACCGGTCCCTCAAATTCCACTGTAAGTCTTTACATTCACGCAACCTAATCCACTGTAAATCCGCTGTAGCCTGTAGCTTTTGAGGCATTGAGATAATGTTTTTGCTGCTGCTGTTAGGTTTACTCATCCTTTGTTATTTTGTGTTGTTTGCGTTTTTAGTGAACAAAAACATGGTCTGCAAGTGGAGCCTAAGACTGACAGCAGATCTGGAGTCTGTGGCACTGGATCAGTAAAGCTAATGCTGGACTTGAATGTTCATCCTGATCTTGTAGAATTGACCAGGAGTTCTTCAGATTGTACAGAGATTCCGGAAGCAAAAGAGAAGAGGACAGCTGATGATTCTGGTCTTGTAGACTCGACCAAGAGTTCTCGGCTTCCTAAGTCAAGGAAGATTACTTCAAGCACGTGTTCATCTGAAGTCATAAATCCAAATTCTGAAGAAGGCTTTGAATTAATCCAGCCGTTGCTGAAATCCATATCAGACTTAGTTAACAGTCCTGCTGTGGCGCAATCTGATCAACGTGGATATACCTCAGCTGAAGTATTGCAGGAATTGAGTTGTCTTCCTGATACTGACCTAAGCAGTGACTTCTCTGCTTGTCTTCTTCTTGAGAAGAAAGAGAATCAAGAACTATATGTGTGCCATGCTGTTGGAGATATCAAGGATAAGTGGCTGCATTTTGTGTTTGATAGGTCTCAGATGTAGGTAATCGCGTATATAGCTCTGTGGCTTAGAAGCTCAGGGTAGCGTATATTTTGGGAACAGTTTAGTATCAATGTTTTGCTTGATGCAGTCTGCTTTCAGGTTCTACTGGTATATTCCAGTAATTTTGTATGAAGTGCTATTCGTTTTTGGGTCATTAGCATTTCTCAGGGGACCAAAGTAAGAAAAAGCAGGAAACTGCAGTAGGTTTTAGCTAGTTTGCAGTAGGCTTTAGATGGAGGATTCCTGTGGTTGTAACGCGTAAGTTGTCTTAGCCTCTCAAGAGAGGTTGAATCCTTGTATCGTATGATTTCCCCTCCTTTTGTGAAGGCTTATTAATATATCTAACTTTTCCGGGGAATTAAAAAACTTTAGGCTTGTTTTATGGTGTGGTACTCGTATGAAATCACTCGGCCTAGACATAGTCCAGGCCGCTTTGCACTTGAAGACTGGTGAAATAAGAGAATTGTGTACACCCTGTAGTTTAAATGGACAGACTGGATTTGACACAGCTTTCAAATCATGAACATCAGACATTCAGTGCTCACTCATGAATTGTGAAGACTCGGTATATTCACTCTTTTAGGGATCCATTTCTGATTCATGAATTTTGTTGTGTTATCTGCTTGTCTTATGAGATGCAAGTTTAAGTATCGAACATGATTGTGTTCCAAGGTCCATGACTCAGAAAACCGAAACCATTTTACTCCTAAATTCTCGATACAGGAATTTTGGTAATGAGACTCATACTTGGTTATTGAACTTGTGATCTATTCACAAGGAAAAAAACAAGAGACTGGTTATCACTTACACTTTATAGTTTCTCTGAACAGCTATGTGGCCACCAAATGCAGCAAAGACAGCAGGGATACGGCTGAAGTGAACCCTGGCATTATACTGTATGATTGTGTATTCTGTACATATAGGTACGATGATCCTCTTTACGCTTGTCTGAGTGAGTGGAAGATATTGAAGCTACTACCCTTTTACTCCAGAACAGACCCAATTAAATCCTGTATCTCCTGAAGACGAATACTTTGGTGCTGTATCAATTTACCCTGTCCTGGGACATGATATTTATAATGGACTGCTTGCCATATGAATGTAGTTGGTCTTCAGACTCTTCACAACTGTTCCTTGCACTGTCTGTCCTGCAGAAAAATCTAGACCTTATGCTGCGCGCTTTTTTGCATTCCACGCTTCAGAAGAGAAGTATAATCTCGGCCTCTTGACCATTCATCAATCTCGCGAGCTCTTAAAACAGGAAGTGGGTGTGAAAGCTGCCTTGTTTGAGCATTCCTGCAAGAATTTTAAGGTTACTAAATCCAGAAGATGGCATCAACTAGTCCCAAAATGATCTAGGATTTGCTAATATGAACTGTCACCTTAAAGTTAATGGCTTGCATCTTAAACCAACCTCGAACTTACCTTATATACCACCCTGTTGGACTAGAAGAAGCTTTATCATAAGATCGAGCTTGCTCCAGAAACGCATCCACGTTCAGTTGATCCGCCATTGAAGGACAGCCCCCAGATAATTTCATCAGAACAGACATGACAATCTCTTGTAAGATCAGCAAGGGGAGAAAAAAAGTCAGTTGAATATCTCTAGCAAGACTGATACTGGAGGGGAGAAATGAAAAAAGAAGAATGACAGGAAGTCCATAAAGCCGCGACAACAAACCTTGGGATCTTGAGCCACAAGAAGGGCTGCACGATCACATGTTAGTTCTGCAGCACGAAGCCAACGTAACAGCTGGTCTTCTATGCTCTGAGCAATCAACCCACCTATTCCTGTAAACAAATGCCGAGCTCAGCCTTTTCACAGTCCAGGGAAGTTAAACAACAACGTTACCCCAATGTCTCAAAGACTCTTGCCTATAGCTGTCTACAGGGGGGTTGGATGTATTGCCAAAAAATCGAGTAACCTCTACGTACTCAAGTCATACATACACACTGTAGACTGTATAGGGCTGTTCTCAGACTTGTTTTAAGGAATTTGTAATGATTTGTCATCTCGACAGGAAAAGTTCTGAGCAACTAACCCTATATGTGGACTTCTAAAACAGAAATACAGTCTGATACCGATATCCATTATGTCTGATTGTCTGTTAGTCTCTGTGTGCGAGAAATCTGAGTTACTTACCAGGTATGGTGTACGCCCCTAGAGCAAGGATATTAGCATATGTCAGCCATACTCCATGATCACATTTCAGATGACCTAACTCATGAGCCAATACAGCCTGTGTGACAGTTGAAATATGTTAATTTCCATCTTATACACCTCGTAAACATTAGATTAATGGGCAGGTGCTCAAGTATACAGGGAAAATGGACAGGAGACAAAAGGAGACATATAGTTCCGGTACCTGTAACTCTTTTCGTGTCAAAAGCTCAATAAGACTTGTGTGAACAACTACAAAGGGCCGTTTACCACTGATGGCTAAAGTGTACGCGTTTGGGGATGGGCTCTGACGAATGTACAGGTCAGGAGATTCAACATTCAGTATTTTTGCAGCCTCAAGCATCAATTGGTGGAGTTCAGGAAGCTGTTTGTTATCACACTCAAACAGTCAGGAAAATAAGCTTCAGCAATTCAAAATGAGTAATTCCATGCAGAGGAATTAACCAGGGAAATATAACGTTAACAATTTAAAGGAACGGATAAAGTACCTGATTTTCAGATACAAGTAGTGAAGTCCCAATGTTCTCAAGATACATGACTTCCTCCGCAATTGACCCTTAAATCAAGACAAAGACATACAAACAGATGAATTTTGTCAGAAAAAACATCAATTTCAGCTAAATATTTTGCACATGCACATATTTCACAGCTAACATTCCGTCCACTAGGGTCCAGCAGTATAACAGGTGTACACAAAGTGCGCCTACATTTTTGAGACGGTCTCATACAAGAATTTGCGCAAAAAAGGGTATGATCATAAGTCATGACACACCCACATAACCAACAATCACAGTAGTGCAATTTACTAAGCATTTTGTAAATAAATTCACACAAGAAGAATAATTTACCTAGCAAAGCCTTGCCAAATTGATCCAACCCCGGAATTGCTCTCAATATCAAAGTGTTTTGTTTATCAAGAGGGTGTCTGAAATCATCAGCGTCGAGGTTGCGAAAAACAACAGCTGAAGATGAAGAAGAAATAGCAGCTTTACAAACAGAAACAGTAAGCCTTGAACTGCGTAACGTTGTGGGTACGGCCAAGCGTAATTGAGAAGAGAAGTTGGTTAAGTTGGCGCCAAAACAAGTGAAAGGTAGTTGATGATAAGGAGAAAGGCATGATGATGATGAAGAGGAGAGTGAAAGAGAAGGTATTGCCATTCTTTGTTGTGTGTTTTGTTGCTTGTTGAAGAAGCACTGTGATTTTGTGAAGAATGTGTGTCGCTAGTGTAAAGAGTTATATGAGAGGTTCAGAGAATAGAGTGTGTCCATGTCGACTGTTTTTTGGTGGTTATTAATGCTTTTGCGTTGCCGCCTTTTTTTTTTCTCTATTGACTTGTTTTTTTCAATTGGCTGATGGCTTGAACTCTTGAAGCTTACATTTTCGTTATATCGACTCACCTAGTTAAAGAGATGGTTAGATTGACTACGATATTTCTGCTTTCAATTCCAATGGTATAACTTGTGTTATATAGGAATTGAGTTTAGGATAAAGAATATTGTGGGTCTCTTATTAGCTAAGCTTTTGTGTTTCACATTGTGTTAATTTGATGAGGCGTTGATCACGAGGTCACAAAATACACCAGTTTATAATTAGATGTCTCGAGTTTGAAAAGATGAAAAGAAAAGAAAAACAGTTATGCTGAAAGTCCGGAATATACTAGTATCTTTACATCTCTGTCATATACTTAGTGAGGACGCTCTCGAAGTCGCTGCCCCTACTAGTTATGAACTAGCTATAGTTTTCTTTGGGCTTCGGCCCTCTTCTGTACCAACAAAAAAAAAAAAAAAAAAAAAAAAAACGGGGATATCTCAGTCGATAGAAATACCAAGATACATTTGTCGGTTTCATTGCGAGAAGCTCCTTTTAGGTCGTTTTCATTTTTTTTTCTAAAGTCAATCGATAAGCCTAGTCAAACTCAAACAAGAATTCGAGCTCGTTTGAGCTCAAGCTCTTGGTTCGACTCGCCCGATACCGCTTAACGAACCGATCAACTGTACGAGCCCCAACGACAAGCAAACTCTGGAGACATCAGAAGATTTGTTCACTAAATAAAAACGCCGAACTTGTTCCTCTTTCTAAACCCAGAAAACATCCTGGGATTTCATCATCAAACAAATAAAAACCCAGAATCTCTGTGCTTTCTTAATCTTTATTTACCAATGTAAAAATCTCTCGTCTCTATTTCTCTTTGTTTGTTTATTATACAATTCCTTTGTTTTTACTGTGTTCTTATGACTGTCATTCTTTTGTGTGGTAAAAAAAAAATACAGGAGGCACTCGGTAAATCGGCCACCAACTCCAGATGCAGGAGATGAAGATGAAAAAGAACTTACCCTTCAAGAAAGAATCAACATTAAGGTCTAAAGTTCCTTCCTTTTGAAGTTCTTTTCTATAAAGTTTGCTCCTTTTTGCTTAATTATCATTGGGTTTATCTTAGAATTGGGGTTTTATGCTTTCATTTGTTGAATTTGAGCTGATTTAATTTTTTTCCCATCTGTAATTTTGTATGTTTTTATGTGATTAGTTGGGTTTGGTTCAATATTTTGCCCAAATTGATGAGATTGGGGTGATTACTCGTAGTTGGTTTACTGAACATACAGCTGTTTAATTCATTTGTTGTTGTAATTGGATAGCTTTATCGATTCATGTTAGCCGACCCCAAATCATGTTGTAACTAAGGCGCCTGTAGTGGCGGAGCCAAGATTGAAAGTTGGACTGGGCCGAAACTTTTTTATCGGAGTTGGGGTGGGTAGAATACTATGATTTGCCAATTTTTAATTAGTTTGATAGTAGATATGAACAAAAAGTTTCTATCTTTCACAAACCTGGGGCGGGCCATAGCCAGGGTAAACCCCCCTGGCTCCGCCCTAAGGCGTGTTTATTGTTGTTTTTTTGTTGTTGTTGTTGTTATTGTTGGGTAATTTTGGTAGCTTGATCTCATTTATCATATGTGCATAAATTGCAATATACTGAGATGGGTGTATGGTTGATTAAAAATGCAGTTGATTGAGAGTGGCGAAAAGGAGAGATTGATGGAACTCTTGAGGGAGAGGCTCGTTGAGTGTGGATGGAAAGATGAGATGAGAGCCCTTTGCAGGTACATTTTATTCAACGTATAAGAATTGTGTTTAATTATTTTGTCAAATTGGTTTTGTTGACACTCTCAGCTAGGCTTGTTTAAGACCGTATGACACGATTATCTTCAGATGAGATGGTCCTTGCAGGACAACCACGCTTTAAGACGTGTTTGGTGCATTCAAAATGGGTCTGATGATAGTCTTGCGCTCAGACAACTTTGAATTAAGTTTTTGACCATCAACAAAGTCAGTAGCATATAAGTGCAAATTCGATTCAAACTCTGTCGGTGTTATTCCTTATTGTTTAGCTGACCTTCATAAGCTTTTATTGGGCTTCTGAATGCAATTCTTTTGTTTGTAGTTTTGGTTTGTTGCGTTCTTTACATGTTTGAGATTTTAGCTATGATTTCTATCTGTCTAGGGCATTTATAAAGATGAAAGGGAGGAACAATGTGACCGTGGATGATCTAGTTCATGTAATAACACCGAAAGGAAGAGGTAAGGATATGCGCATTTCGAACCTTGCTGCTGTTCGCAGATTTGTGTTATCATGGGACTCTTGTGTTTGTTCCCCTTTGATAAAAAAAGGCTTTTGAGTTTCTCATTAGTCTGTATTTTGTAATAATGAAATTTGGTGGATGTCAGAATATTGTAGATTTCTAGCTGAACAGTATGCCATCCTGGTTATGAAGTTTATGATGTTAGAGTTATTTTATCTGATGTTGTGCAACTGCCTAATAATTTGCAAGTCGGAGGATTGGATGAGTAATTAACTAGTTTAGGAATTTTTACGTAGCTGTCCTGCTATTTGTGACCTCCCTGCGGAACACGATCTTGATTCACCAGTCAAGACCAAATCAATGATATTGTTTCCTGTTATAATATTTTGGTGCACACTATAGATTAGTTTATATAAGGAAGCAACTGTTTCAGCATTACTCTTGGGCTGACGGCTGGGTGTTATAATAGGCGTTGTATGAGCAGTTCCATTTATATTGAACTATCAAAAAATCAAAAATATTAGCAGTTTCATTCAGAATCTTACTATCTAAAGATCAAAACTCAAGTTTCTTCTTTATCAGAGTGGCCACGAGAGGGCTTCACATAGGTCAAGTTTAAGCTTCTTGAGAGGCTTTGGGTTGCGAAATAAGTGGCACAAGGGCTGGGGGAAGAATGCCAACAAGTGTGCCAAAGAGGAGCTTATCTTAACAAATTCAGGGTTACCGAAAGTGGTGGCGAGAGGAAAACTATGAGAGTCATTGCCAAAAAAATTTACAGACCATGAGCATGTAATGTGAAGCAAGATAATTAATCAGAGTTGAGGAATGATTACTCGTAGACTTGTAGTTTGCTATGCGAGGGGGTGTCCATGGTCAGACATATTGAGAGAGAAAGGATTGGTATCAGGCTAAAACCCATAGTAGCTTGTGCCATTCAAATTTACCACTCAGTTGTCGTTCTTTTTTTTTTTGGGACAATCCCCAACTTTTAACTAGCAGAAATAGGGAGGACTTTACATTGTTTTACTGGAGGTGCAGAAGTTCTTTTTCTCTACACGTAACATGCTTTGCATGGGTTCTCTCTGAGGACTCATATTGCAAGTTTCAACTGGTTCTTTGTGATGCAAGGCTTTCTTGTTGTCTTTTGTGCTTTGATTTTTCAGTAAATATCTTCCTTCTTACTCCCATCTTGTGAAAACTTGTCATGCAGCATCTGTTCCTGATCCTGTGAAAGCTGAGCTGTTGCAGAGAATTTGGGCCTTTTTGAATGCAGCCGCAATCTGATTCAAGGAATCATTACATCAGGATGTAGAAAATGTCAGACTTTGATCATGATATCAGTTCCAACGACGGAGGATCCCATACAATTTGGTGTAGGGAAGTGTATGCTAGTCGGTTTTAGGACTGCAGTACCTAGGTTCGCGACTGCCATGTTATGTCCTCCGTGATGCTAGAGGCACCCTTTAGCATTATCATGTGCTTCTGGAAGAGGCTCGGATGCTTAAATTTCGATTCTTTTTTAATACTTGCATTGTAACCGTTAGTTGGTGTCTCATTTTCAACTTCAAACCCGTTCTTGTACTTATATTATCAGAAAGGTAAAGGAAGAACTGCATTCCTTCTGGTGTCGCTGTTTGATCTCCCTAAGTCGTCTTGTGCGACCTACTTGCTTGAAGTTCCTTTTGAATAACGTCGAAATTGTCCTGTATCTCATTTGTCATCCCTTGTAGCTTGTTCTCATACTTTGCAAAATGATTCATAGATATACCCTTCTTGTTCTCTCGAAGTGGTCAAATACTCCCCACCTTTTGTTAGAAGTTAGCAGAATTAACAGATGTTTGACCTGTAATTGTAATTTTCATATGATGCATCTCGCCTTAGAAATCGTCTGCAAGGTTTTTAATCTGCGGCTTCTAGTTTGTTGAGGGGTGATGAGCCTATTACTCGAAAATCGAAATAGACAAATTCAGACATGCAACATTGCTAGACTGGCCCTTTTCTGAACGAGCATATCTAACATTTGAATCAGGGTAGATCGATATAACAAGGGCTCATGAATCATGATATGCAAATGCGCCAAGAGATATACCGAAAATTATACCATTGGGATGGATGTAAGAAAAAAAAAACACTCCGATTAAAGCACACTTAATCATAGATCAAGTTTATAATCACAAGACCTTTTTTACAGCATTGTAGTTTGCACATTGCAGTCAGATGATAGAGCTAAAACCACTCTTCTGCAACAACTTACAATATATGTTCATGAGCACAAGAGATGTTTATTGGCTAGTCAAAACACCTTTCCTACTTTCTCTTGGTAATAACCCAAGCCAGAATTCATCTTCCAAGCTTGCGCTTCACGGAAAATTTGGCTCACACACAATAGATATATAGCACAATCTACAACATGCTCCCACAATCCTTTAAACAGCTTGTGTTGTGAGCAGATCATGTCAGCAACGGCATTTACACTCCAGCTTGTTCACAGAGGTCGAGTAACTCAAGGGTCTGTAAAACAAGACATCATCCAAAATAATCAATTGGAAAGGAATGCCATAAATCTAAATATATAGTAAAGCAATCATATTCAGGTGTAGCTGAATCAAGTATTGGTTTTTACCTCCAATACTGAAAGTTCAAGACGAAATTTGGGGCCATCATAGTGATGAAGGACTGGCCTAAAGGCATCTTCCTCCAGCGCTTTGCTCAGCTTTCTGATACGGATCCTCACCTAAAGCAATAATCAATAGGGGGAAGATTTAGAAGCAGCAACCAAAAACATTGGATGGACAATAACATCAATACTCCCCCACCAAAAAAAAAAAGGAAAAATAAGAGGACAATTTACCTGTGCTGGAAACCTTGATTCACCCTTGCACTTCTTATCCTCCCATGCAGTTGGATCGATATTTGAACCCCCAAAGCTAGATGCCTGTCAAAAGTTAATTAAAGTGTAGCGAATGAGATGATGGCTGTATCACATAGGACGATCTGGAATGCCAGAACGATAAGCATTTTCATTATTATGATCATGAAAGCGCCACACAATGCCTCTGTCATATCTTTACTCAGAAACTTAGATCTAAATAGAAGCAGCAGCAATAGAAGGAGACTGTTCCACACAACCTAACGATTATGGATTGAGAAGAGGAGCACCTAGAAAGAAACTTCCATTATACTCTTTCCAGGGTCATAAAACCCTAAAAAGTGCCATAGGTTCTGCCAGATCATCAATCAGGCATCAAGCAAAGGTGGAGGACTGTGGTGGACTGGTGGTGATTGGATCCAAAGATCCAACTCTAAATTAACAGTAAAATACCCAAGCTTTGTCAAATAGTAGGTGTTTTGTCCAATGCGAGGACTTTGTAAGGACTCTAAGGAGATGTGGCTGTTGGAGATTCAAATATATTCAATGACTTTCAAGTAACCATTTCTATACCACCCACTCTGAGTAACTTAAGAGTCGGGCAGAGAGGCAGCTAAACATGAGCTTATGTTCCTGAATACAGGGAGCTCTGCTATTTACCCCGATCACAGCACACACTGGGTCCAGAAAACTAGAATGTAATATTAAGTATTAAAGTAGAAAGACTACATATTACATGAAAAGTTTCTTCTTAAGCTTATTAGGAAAACAAAATACAGTGGGCACAAAATACCTAAAACTTAAGCTCCACATGACTTCACTAGCTTTATCTAAGGTCTGTTCACTAACCATTTCACAACCTTTAGACTGACTATGTGACTCGAAATCTGACTGCATAGACGAAGCTGTACACAACCTGGTTTTACTAGAGAATTACTAGGAACAGACAACTACACTAATAACCAAAGCTCTCTTTCAAAGTCGGCGGTTAAAATTCTACAACGTTACTGATCATATAGATAATGGACATAAAGATGATGGATACAAACCTCAAATGTCCCATAAAGCTGATGAGTTGTGTAGTTGTACAGGAACAAAGGTAAACCAGGTGTAATTGCTCGAACAGAGTCTCTGTATCTTGGAGGTAAGCCTGAAAACAAAAAATGTGTGAGCACTCATCATTCATTAGCATCATTACTTTAACTGAAATGAATACATAATGCTTCTTACTGTTTTAATTTTAAGTCAACTGAACCAGAGTATTTTATTGTCTACACGGCGACTTATCTATGTTTACTACTCTCAAATCTCATTTCTGTAGTCAGTGTAAGCATGGTCCAGGTTTTATTTGGATTTGGAAATGCCACGTATCCTGCTTCAAATGCCACCCATATCTTAACCCCCCAAAGCGACAGAAAACAGGCAACTAGGCACAATTAAAAAAAATGATCAATGGTTTTACAAAATAAGAGCTACATAGATGTGAGAATTACCAAAAAGCTGCCGCTTTAAGTTCTCTTGCATGGTATCATTGTTGCAGACAAAGATGTACCCACCAAGAACCTCATTACGAGGAAGTGTCTCCGCTGCAGGCAAGGTCTTGAACCTTTTCTCATTGGCATTTTCAACATTATTGTTGTTGTGGTTCATAGGCTCCTTGTTGATGTGGTTGTTGATATTAGACTTGGTAAATGGCATGTTTTCAACAAGGTTTAAATTGCTCTTATGGTAGACAGGATTGGTATTGTGAATGTTATTCCTGAAGGCACTTTTGCTCATGTAGTCAGGGCCCTTGGTGTCCAAGCTCAACATGTTGAAGTTCAGGCTTTCAAATTTGTTGTCTTCTTGATACCCAAATCTATCCCTTGGCCTCAAATCAGCAGCTCCCTTGGAGAAGTCAAGATTATTTGTACGCTCTCCCTTTGGCCTTGTCTGCTCAGCTAGCTTTGAAGCTACCATCATCCACTTGTGATCTTCCGACATTCTCGACTGTCCACGAAGGTCATCTCCCAGCTGCCAATAACTCTGCATGTTGTCCATCTTCCGAACGTGACACTGCATTCAGTAAAAACTGGTTTCAGACACTATAGAGAGTTTTCAACATTAAGCACTGTCAAAACTAACAAAAAACAGACCCCAACACTCAGTTTTTAACCAGGCCTACAGTCGGCAATTTCATCTAACACAGGACCACAGAACTCTTGAATTTTTTGTACAACTTTATTTTAGACCGACTTCGCGTATTGTCTTGTGGAGTACGGTGTAGCATACAATCAGCACAATCCTTAGCAAATTTCTTATACCATGGGTTATCCAAATAAAGACTCTTGATGCTTTCAACATAGGGGAAAAGCAGCATACCTCCGAACCCCCCCCCCCCCAACACACACACACACACACCCGTCACCATAGGCAAGAGCCATTGAGTTGGGACAATGTTGTTGTTTAGACTTTAGACGAGCTAAGAAATTAAAACACTTTCACTTAGAAACTGACAAACAATGAAGACAGCTAACAAGTATGACATCACATAAGGAATGTATTTAAAATGGTGATAGCAAATTCGGTCAGACCTATTCACCACTAAAAAACTTCTGACAACGGACCTAGTCACCACTGACTATTGAGAAATCTCTTCAATTTGCTTTATTCACCATATCTTAAAAGTCAAAGTTTTGAGATCTAAACATACTGCTTGGTTACATCCTTACATCTATCATTACAAAAACTTGAAATATCAAGGGCTTTTGAATCCCAATAAGTCGCATCTAAATTTGGAAACGAGAAGCCGTCTCTTGCACAAACATCTAACCACCACATCAAAGGACCCTTATATCTAAGTCATATTACCTTAATTAGTGACTTCCAATAAATTCAAGTCTTACATACATCGACTCAAATATCATGGAGACAATCACACCAGCTTAAATGTCAGTAAAAACCATGCCATATAAAACATTTAAACCAACGAAGTAATGTATCTAAATCAACTCCTTCTAAATTCTTCCTTCAAAGGCAATCCCCCTTCATAAGGATACCTTCTCCTAAAAAAGCAAACAAATCCCAAAACACCGAATTTCTCAACAACAATGCGCTTCATTTAAGTCGCTCATGAAACCACACATACACCAATCAACGCAATCTAGCTACGAACCCAATTCCTCACCAAAACCTAAATACTCCATGAGCTAAGCTATCCAACATCCACCCAACAAAATTTTATTCTCATTCTACCACATAAAACCTTATCTACGACCGACCACCAAACCCGAGTATCGCTACGATTCAATTCCTTCATCATATATCCACCTACAGATTAACAAATTTATACAATCCTAAAGAAACAAACAATGTCAAATAAATTCTACTCAACAATACAACTTACTCTATATCCCTAGCTCTAATCAATCAACATTACACTAATACTCAACTCCACAAAACCCAAATATAAAAATAAAAAATCATGGTTACAACATTTCACCAAACTGTCACAATAATTTAGCACAAATAAAATAAATAAAAAACAAAATAATTGTAATCTAAACAATAAATCAAACAAAACCCACAAACGTAATCATGAAGTAATCAAACATACAAGATTAAATCATCATCATCATAATCAGCTTACCAGAAAAACCAAGTCAATATAAGCAAAAAAAACAGTGACAGAATAAGTTCAGTAAAAAAAAGTTGAAAAGAAATGAGTCGGAAAAAAAAGGAGAAATAAGAGCAGATCTGAAGAAAGTAAAACATACCCAGTAATCAGAGAGATAGTTTGGGCCTAGATTTTGGGGATTCTTCGAAAATTTAGGAGAGAGAAAGTGAGTGGAGAACAAGGAAGATGGGAGAGAAGAAGAGAAGAGAGAGAGCGTAAGTGGGAAGCTTTATCCCTCTTTCTCCGCAGATGAGGACGGAGAACGTGACAGAGTGTTAGACTTGGACTTACTACCCTTTTGGATTTTTTGTTTTTTCTTTCCCACTCTTTTCACACTTAAATAATATGTGCATTTCTTTAATTTTACGGATCACGATCATCTAGAGTTTTTACTCGTTTCGAGTAGTATTAATTTTTACAATCGTGTGTTAGAGGCGTGTATGTGAAGTCGTGAAATGTATTTGTTATAGGAATAACTAAAATGTGTATCTATTGTATTTATGAGACAACTGATTAAGATTAATCGAACCACAATTGTACTCTAGTTGTGTTGATAAGACATAATTAGTTTATCTCTTATATCATTGGTTATATGGAGTGGAATTTGAACAGTTGAACAAAATATTTGTATAAGATACTACTCGATGCAAAATTCAACGATGAATTAGTCATGAGCGATATTGAATTTTATACGACTCTTCTCGCCAACTATTGTTTTCAATAAGACTTTGTTGGACAATTTCTATATTTGTGTTAAAAAAAAAATGAAAATGACCTTAAGATTCTTTTCTCTAATTTTGGATATCCAATACTAACGACATGTTTCTAAGTACCATAGAACAAGACAAGTTTCTGCTAACCTAAGATAAGTGTATGAAAGTCGGGTCGAAACTGAATTTAAGCGAGTGCAAAAGGCGGTAAACGATTTTCATAAATTTCAACTTGTTAACTAACAGAAGGTAAAATGTACTCTATCATGTTAATGGACGTTCCTACGATAATAACACACACAATAAGATATGACAAAAAAAATCGACACCAAATTTTAAACATCCACAATCCGCTTTAAAATCAAAAGACACTAAAGTCCACAACTTTGGAAACTTTGACGAACACACACCACAACTCCATCCATAAGTATCTTGTACAGTAGAATGGCATCTTACAAAAAACAAAAGATCTCAAAATTTGAAATTTAGATAGATATTGGGATGTTGATTGAGGTAAATGACGAAATAGCCTTTTGTAGTGACATAAAATTACAAAGATGGCCAAAGTAACGGCCAAATATATTTGGGTTAGTCCAAAAAGTGATGAAAGAGTACTAGAGTGAGTGAGTGAGTGACACTTGTTGAGTTGTGGTTTGTTGTTGGTCATCTTGTTTTTAATGAGTGATCAGAGTACGTCGTACGTTGGTACGTGTACATGCTTCATTCGTCTTGTACATGTTAATTTTTTTTTTTTTTTTTTTGAGGTCAGTCTTGTACATGTTAATTGTCTTGCTATTCTATCCTTTTGTTTTTAATTTTTGCAACTTTGTACTGTTTTTCTTTTTTTTTGACTTTGCTCTCTTCTCAAAACATTTATTTCCAGGGTCAGGGTGTTTCTTGTCCCCTCATTTTTTTTACTGCTGTTGACTGGTTATGGTATACTCCATGTACTTGTAAAGTTGTAAACATGATGATCATGATTCATGAATCTACTAAACAAAAGGTGGTGTGATACAGTTATACCCCGTGATTTTGGGATAGAAGAAATAAGATTGAAAAAAGTACTTGTATACAGTATTTTATCACTATCTCATGATACTTAACGATTTCTAAATTTATTTGTAATACTACTAATGTGATTAGCTTAATTCATAGTATGTGATACTGCAGACATGACTTGATAGTATGTTGTGTACATTAAAGGGATATTATTTGTACCAAAAAAAAGAATATATTATTAATACTTGAGAATGCTATGGGAGCCTAGTTCTGGACTACCGGGGTTTGGTCATTGGTGCTCTAGTTTGTAAGGGATTTCGCCTGATGTAGGTGTATAAATAATCCTAGCGATAGATCTCGTCCTTGTGAAGTTGTTAGGTCATAGACCAAATTCAGATACGGAGTATGAGTTTGGTTTAATTTGAGCTAAAATTTGTTAAAGTGGAAAATTTCAAGTCCCGCCTCGATCTGAAAATATTTACTCATAAAAGATCATCGAACTAATTAGTTAATTTGGCCTAAAGTGGACAAAGCAACTCAATTGGAATAATTTGGGAAAACAATGAGTAATCTGGAAATCGATGTTTACCACTAGAGATGCTCTAATATTTTTATGAATTTCACTACAAATACACATGGCCTCCTATTTAGGCCATGTGCGATTCAACTTATTCAACGTTGTTTTCAAATCAGATCTGATTTGATTTGATTTGATCTGAACTGATCTGATTTGATTTGATATGAATTGATTTGATTTGAATAAATTTGATTTGATTTGATCTGAACTGAATTAATTGATAAATTAACTGCAATTAGACGAATTAATAACTAGTAATAGACTAGATTCATTGATTGTTATTTAAATAATTATGATCTGATTTGATTTGATTTGAATAAAACTGATCTGATTTGAAAACACTGTTGAATAAGTTGAATCGCACAGGGCCTTAATACTTTAGTTGAGATCTCAAAAGAAAAATTTATACAGTTATAACTCAATAGCTCACAAATTAGCCCACGTTAATCTTTATTTTCTCAATGAAATGATCAGGAGACCGTCCACCACGACTCGACTCTGTAGCAAACACGGTTTTATGTATTATTTAGTTGTTCGGAGAAAAACAAGTTCCTAAAATTCTAACACAAACCTTTTGTTTGATCAAGCATTGCCATTTAACAAAACGAGCGGTAATTGCATTTAGGAGGAGAGTTGAAGTTGTATTATTCAAATTGTTTTTCCTCGAATTGTCAACGGCTTTGATAATTACCCATCTTTTGTAATTACTTTTTAATTTTATTTTTAGGGTTCACCCCTTTGCTATTATCAATGTTTGCCATTATTGACGATGTGGCGCTAGCTAGCCTAGTGGCCATAGCTACCACCCGAGCTTCAAACAATGGCGCCCTTTTGTGACCATTATTTGAACTAGACTCCCGAATAGAACCCGATAACTTCACAGAGGCCGAGCCAAACCTAATAAAAAACATTTTTGGGCATTTCCTATTCCAAGTTTCCAATCCATACCATTCCCTTTATAGAAGAGTTACTAGTAATTTTGCAACAAAAAAAGTCCAACACCAACATATGGGTGGGTTTCATGTCCAAATAACATTGGTCATAATGTTCATGTATATACAACCCACATTTCCCAAGCCCACAGTGTAGTGGTTCACTCACAATATTATATTATTATAATAATATTATTATATTGTACTCTTTCTCTCTCCTCTTTTTTTTTCTCTCTGCTGCTCTTGCTCATCAGCAAGCTTCACCATCGACCAACAAAGTTCATCAAAATTCTCCAAGAAGATTCTCATTCTCCTTTCTCAAATCCAAGATTATAACATTGTTGGGATATTAAGGTATTTAGCGTGTTCATCACTCTTTATTTTCCCCCCAAATTGGGGGATGATTATCTTTGTATATATACACACTTTTGTTTACTTATTATTTGTGGGTTTCGATTTATTTTACTGTTTACTTGATTTTTGGGGGTTTTCTTCATCTGGGTACTGATAAAGTTTCCGTCTTTGTTATTCTGATTTAGTTTTTTTGAATTGTGGGATTTTTTTTCTGGGTAATTTCATGGGATTTTGTTGATTTTTGTCAGCTGAAGTATAGATTAGTTCGTGTAGAATTTGCCTGTATATTAATTTATTATTGTTGATGAATTTGAGAGAATTATCAGATTGTTGTGGTAACTGTTTTCGGGGTTTAAGAATTTTGTGTTGCAAAGTTGTTCGATGGTTTTGTTAGTGTTGTAATGCTCAATTGTCGGAAAAATGTTAAAGTTCTTGGAAAGAAGTGAACTTTATTGGGAAATCTTGTGGCGGAATCACGGGGGAAGACGGTAGGGTTGGATGTTATGATTTTATAGGTGCAAGAAGATGAGGTGTGTTTCGGCAAAATGTGGGTTTTGGTGTGATTGTTTCATGTTTGTTGTAGCTGTGGATTTGTACCTTTGATCTTAGATACTTGGATTTAGTTGTCTTTGTTTGATTGTAGGTCTTGTTACACAAATTAAGGCGTAGAGAGATCGTTGCTTGGTGTTCGATAAGCTTGGAGAAAATTTGCGTGTGGCTAGCAGGGAATGATTCTTGTTTGATACCCTAGTTGCGTTTTCTGCAATGTCAGGTGTACTTAATGTAAGTCCAAGGAGTTTTCATTTCCGTCTAGCTCTTTGCCGCAGTATTTATCTTTTAGTAGTGTTATTGTTATGTCTTGTTATTTAGATGGTACTTTAGTTTGATGCCGGATAAGTTATGCTGTGGAGGATGAGAAAGATTTCCTTAATTATAGAACGAAAGAAGGTTTTACAATACTTTCCTGTCTCATCTCTGAGGGACACTTTGTTTCAGTACCGAAAAATGGAGGGAAATAAAGGGGTTCGGAATACTGGGTGTTGGGATAAAACTAAAAGAGTGAGGAAAGATGTTCTGTGTAACAATAGAGAAAAGAAGATATTGTGTGTCAATGTCGTGGTACTGCGGAACTAGTAAATACTGTGATTAGTTACACAAACTTTAGACAAGATGAAACTGAAATAGATTGAGGCGTTCACCTTTACAAACCTTTGGCCTCCCATCGTGAGAAAAGGTTTGGTCTCTAACTTTAAAGCGTCCGAAAGGGAGGCACTTGCCTCTCAATCCTCATAAAGAAGGGAGGGGTATTGTCCTACCAACTCTTTTCAAGCTTGGAAGCTTTGCCCTTTCGAATTGTCTTCCCTCCTTCTTTCAACCTAATGCATTTGTTATCCAATCAGCCAATTCTTGATTCCCTCCCCCTTACTCCCCTACCTTTTCCTTTATTATAAGAGTATTTTCTCGCTCCAATTCTCTCCCATTTCCCTCCCTTGCCCTCCAATTTCCGTATTCAAACAAGCTGTAAAAGAATCTTCTTTGAGTTGCTTTTGTTTACTTCTTACTGGTGCAGTGTTTTAGTTGTCTATCATATATTGTTGTATGCTTCTATTTACATGATCAGAAGTCCTGGTAGCTACTTTCTACTACTATTGTTTCAGAAAGTAATGGGGTAGCAAATATAATAACTACTAGAACATTACCACAGTGCCTCAAAGACCCCCACCTGCCTACGGTGAGGTAAGGGAGGTCGGATGGTCGCTGTCATGGAGAGACTGTTTTCGTATGATCCTTGATAAATATTGTGTTATAAATCACACCGACCAATAACTATTTCACAATACAAGAAACGCAAATATATTGAATAGGAACTAAATCTACTAGGATGACCAAAATGCAAAGGTGGTGGGAAATCAGTGATACTTCCTCATATTGATATACCCCAGAATCTAAAATTTCCAACAAAGTTTCACCTATTGTCAGCAGGTTGGGTACGTAACTAGCCTCGAGACGAGGTGCACTAATAGTTTGGTTCTTTCTTGCCTTTGGAAAAAATAAACTTGTTCGGGCACCAAACTTTATGCTCGCTGAAATGCCCCAATTTAACTATCCAAAAATAACAAACATGTAGAAGTTGATGTACCTATTCTGTATACGAGTTTTTAAGAACCAGAAATATCAAATACAGGTGCCTCATGATTTGTTGCTATGCAATTGTGGAAGACTTCTATTAATGTATGTGATGTAAGTCATGTAACCGATGGATTAGCTATTTGTTCACTCCATGGCTGATTATAATTACAAAAGAAGCCCATGTTTTTCAGTATACATTTCTTTTCAGTGGACTTACTTTCTTGTATCATCTGGCGAGGCGCCAGAAGTGTTGTACATTTACGTAATCCAAAAGAGATTAGATCTGGGAAATTGTGCTTGCCAACCTCTTATCCCATTATTCATCAACATAGATCATGGGGATATGCTATGAGCAAGTGTGACGTTTTCTTGGAAATTTAAGTACGAGGCTTTTCTGGTTTCATAAATTATAGGATAGAAGTAAAGTGTTACAAAGGGGTTTTGCTCCTATAATTCGCAAGATACAAATGTTACCCTAAAAGTCTGTTTTAGGTTTGTTTCTGTCATTCTAGATATGTCATATGATGAGAGCAGTCTTTGGATAAGTGTTTCTGACACCTGGTCAAACCTGAATTTTTCTTAATTGGTTACTGATTGTTGGTGTTTATCCCTGGCATTGGTGACATGCATTATTCTTCTTTGTGCAGTCGTCTTTAAACGGCTCAGCTACAAATATAACAGATAGCACTGGACGATCGTTTTCCTCATCTTTCTCTGGTCAGCCTGGTGCTGGCAATCCTGTATTTCATCACACTGGTGGGTAGATTTTGAAAGTTTTATGCTTATATACTTTTCCTGATTCATAAGAAAATTGAGTTAGAGTTCTCCTACTAATATGAAAATTGAGCTGGTTCTTCATGTAGGAATTCAAGGGCTTCATAACATGCACAGTAACTTCAATGTTCCCAGCATGGCTGGGTCACTTTCGTCGAGGAATTCAACAATAAATGGTGTACCTTCCGGTGGGATGCAACAATCAAGTGGAAATCTTCTTGCTGGTCGATTTGGATCTAATAATTTATCCGATCCTCTTTCACAGGTATTTTTTTACCACTTGGTATGGCCGTAGCCCGTGGCCCATTTCAGGCATATACTCATTGCATATGATCTGTTAACAGAATCATCTGAAATATTCAACATATTACCAAAGCCAACAGTTATTGTAATTTGTAATCTTCATTTCTTTCTTGTAGATTTCTCATGGTGTCTCACATGGGCATGCTGGAGTCGCTAATAGGGGAGGTATGAATATCGGGGGAAGTGCTGGCTATAGCAATAGCACAAATGTTGTTGGTGGTTCACTTCATGGGGTTCTTCCAACATCTGCTGCTGGTGGTAATCGTGGTGCTGTTCCAGGCCTTGGAGTATCACCTATGTTGGGAAATGCAGGTTCTCGTATCACTAGTTCAATGGGAAGTATTGTTGGCTCTGGCAATATTGGTAGGAATATGAATTCTGGTGGAGGATTATCTGTGTCTGGTCGTATGAATTTGACATCAAACAGCGGATCTGCGAGTTCAGGTTTGCAAGGACCAAATGGATTGATGGGTGGTGTGCTTCAACAAGGTATGAATTCTTTGGTATCGGTGTACCTCTTTTTCTTTCGAGATAAAGAGAACGGATTTGAAACTCTGGCTGCAAGAATATGTAATATTTCATTAGTGGCATATTTCTGGTGAACTTTTACTATTTGAAATAGCTTTTGTGCTCTCATCACATCATCAATTCAACTTGACAAATTTGATAATTGAAATCTTAAACAATAATTACAAAGCCTCTGTCAAAAAATATTTTGGGTTCAATGCTCGCTATTATGGTTTTGTCCTGGAACGTGACCTGGGCTTGTTAATAAATGTGACATGGTATCAGACTCCAAGAGTTATCTCTTGGACCAGGTGCTACCTCTTGACAACACTTATGTGTCACATATTGAGTCCAAGGTGAGCTTACTGTTGGTAGGCCGGAATTCAATGTAATCATTCTCATGACCTATGACATGATAGCTTTGAGTAGAGGTTTCTGGGTGCAACTAGACATTACTTGTATTTGTTCAATTACTGGGGTAAAAAAAGAAAGCCACACAAGTGATACTGGTTATTTATTTTCTTCAACCAATGTGATATGCAATTGTTGCATATATTAGACATCACTTCGAAGTGACTGTTTCTGGTTTCAGCATCTCCACAGGTAATATCTATGCTTGGGAACTCCTATGGCTCTGGGGGAAGCCTGTTGTCCCAGAACCATGCCCAAGGTGTGAATAATCTGAGCTCAAGAGCAATGCTACATGACATGAACTCCAATGATACCTCACCTTTTGGTATGGATGATTTTCCCTCTCTGTCAAGTCGACCTAACTCTGCTGGAGCGCCTCAAGGACAAATAGGTACGTGTAAACCTTGTCATATTTCTTTGTAGTTTATTTTTCAATGTCCGTGGTGTACTTGGCCTGAGAGGCGACAAATTGGCAGGTTCAATGAGAAAACAAGGTTTTGGTGGACCCATAGGTCAACGTAACCAAGAATTCAGCATCCAGAATGAAGATTTTCCTGCCTTACCAGGATTTAAAGGTCAGTAGTTGTTGTAAAATCTGATTACATATGATAAGATTTTAGCAGTAGGCTATAAGTGACTCGCTCTCTCTTTAAGTAACATATGGTACTAGGAAAATCTGAGGGAAACTAAGGACACAAAGGATTGTTGTCTTCTCTACAAGAAGAGAACAAGAAGCTCTCTTCAGGAGTTGACTAGATTCTTTTCCCTTGTTGAGAAATCATTTCTAAGTCCATACCCATATTACGTTTAGGTGGTTACACGGTTATGTTTTGTGCTGTGTTGGTGGTTATTGCTGTCGTCTTTTCATTCGTGTTGTTTTGCTTGGAAGTAGGTGGAAGCGTAGATTTTGGGATGGACTTTCGTCAGAAAGATCAACTTCAGGACAGCAATGTGAACATGATGCAATCTCAACATTTTTCAGTGAGTAATTTTTTGGCCGTTGGAACCCCCCCCCCCCCCCCCACCATCAGACATATTTACCATTCTTCTTACGCTGGCAAGTCAAAATGTACAGATGGGAAGATCTGCTGGATTCACCCTAGGGGGTACGTATTCATCTCATCAGCCACAGCACCAGCAGCAACATATGCCATCAGTCAGCGGTAGCAGTGAAACCTTTTCACCCATAAATAATCAAAGACTTTTGCAATCTCATGGATCAGACATGTTATCCCCAAATTCAACGTTTCATATTCAGGTAAATTTAGAGGGCTCAGCATTCTATCAGTTCTTTCGTTTAGCACCTGTATATGTTGGAAAACTCATTCTTGGCCTTTAACAAGGTGCTTTAGATTTATGCTTGTATCTTGTTTACTAATTTTGAGCGACCACCTTAAATTGATGAAAATTCAGGGTTTCAGGTTGCGTGTGTTACATTTGGATGTGTGTCTGTGTGTTATTTTGCAACTTCTAAAATCAGAAGTCATTCATATCTCAGTTATGATTGCATGTTTTCACATGTAAGGAAACAATGTTAGAATAAAAAACCAGAAGACGGGATGGGCCAGTTAGTTAGTGGTACAATCAAGTCTGAATCTAGAGAGTGTTTTGTGCATTTGGATAAATGGCGTGGAACGTCAATGGTAATTAGGACGGTGGAAATAAGTCGGATATTCCTCTGTGGTCGAAAGAGACAACTGTCCACAAGCAGTTTTCAAAGGACGTGTTGTGATTTAGAAGGGAGATTTTGGTTGGTTAATGGTAACAATTACAGCCGTATGCGAAGCTTCTGTGAAAGAAACATGGGAAGCACAGAAAGACATGCCCTTACTCCTCAAGAGCTGGGCCAGAGGAAGGCCTTGCTCCGATTGGGCTTCGTCTTACTTTTGCATTGTGCAATTTTGTAAAGTCATGTACGAATCTCCAGCTAGTTTCGATTCAAACATGACACCTAGATTGCATTAGAGACTTTAAAAAAACTTGGATGGTCTAGTTTACATGTGATAAGAGTTAAGCAATGCAACCTCCCCCCCCCCCAAAAAAAAAAAAGCATTACGCCCCCCCCCCCTACTTTGTATAGGGAGAACTTTTTTCGTTTCCAGAGGAAAATTCTGCGTTTGCTCACAAGGTTGAACTATTCTTTAGCTTTGGGATATAATGAAATAAAGCAAAATGGCTCACAAAACTGTTTGCTCTTTATGTGTTGTGAAGTAGCAGTCAGTCAGTGCGATTCTCGAAGCAATTTCCATTATGGGTCATTTGTTAGCTACCTCTGTATGTTTTCAACGTAGGTAAGGCCTGCGTACATCCGATCTTCCCTAATCCCACCTTATAGCGGTAGCCTTTGAGGCATCGGGGATTTGGGGTAATGTTGTTGGTGGTGTTTTTTTATTTTTGTTTTTATTGAAGAGAATTCTGCCTAAGGATTACCTTTATATGACATTTAATGAGATGCTTGTTGGGGTTTTTGTTTCTTGGTGTTCTCTTGGTGGAAATAGTGGATGTCTAGTTTAAGAGACATTATTTCACTTTCATTGGTTTAGGATTTCAAAAAGGAAAATTTTGAAGTGGTAAGTTGGTTGGTCCTGAAAGTTATGGCATCTGACATGCTGTTTTGAGGGGTTGTAAAGATGGTGCTTAGTTTTATGTTATCAGCTATTTAGCTTATGTAATTCAGAAAATAGTTGCTATGCAACAGCATATTTGTAGCCGTTTGTACTGGTCTTGTATCTTGTTCGGAATGGCATTGATTAGTTTTGCCTATGAGCTGGATTGTTTTTAGCTCGGTACGTTGACCATGTATAGATTGTGTGTAATATCATCAAGTATGTGTAAATAATCTGATCTCTTCTCTTTTGGGATGAAGTAATGTCAAGATGTCCTGCACAACGAGGCTTTAGAAATTCTCCTGCAAACTTAAATATTTTTTGGGTGATGTATACATGTATGTCATAATTTTGTCATTTCCTTCTTCCACATGAAACTGTTAGTGCTGAACTTTTGTTATACTCTGTCAAGTGCTTTCTATGTACATTCTTTTCGGTGGGGTGGGGTAAATGAAGCGTGTCACTGATATTGCAGCTAATTAGATGGCTTTTTAGAATATGGTGGTTTACTGTGAGGCTACACTGACATCTGTGCATTGCTGGGTTGTTTCCAGGGCAACAGGCCATCTGATAATAGCTTGAGGACTGTTAACAATTTGAGCTCTATGTCTAGTGTGGCATCTTATGACCAGCGGATGCAGCAATATCAACAGCAAAACTCGTCTCAGTTTCAATTGCGGCAGATGCCAGCAATGAACCAGTCATTTAGGGATCAGGGAGTCAAGTCTATTCAGGCCACACAAGCTGCTCCTGACTCATTTGGGTTGTTGGGGTTGTTAAGTGTAATAAGGATGACTGATCCTGATTTGACATCGCTTGCTCTTGGGATCGATCTAACAACACTAGGGCTAAATCTGAATTCCTCTGAAGACCTTCACAAATCGTTTGGTTCCCCATGGTCGGATGAACCAGCCAAGGGGGACCCTGAGTTTGTTGTACCCCAGTGTTACCATGAAAAAACAGCTCCACCTCTACAAGTAAGTGCTCTACTGATTGTAGGTTGTTCTAATGCACTACTAAATTTCTAGTCTTTTATTTCATCTTATTTCCTATTCTGTCTGCAGTATCTCCACTTCGTGAAGTTTCCGCTAGAAACATTATTCTACATCTTCTACAGGTGGGTTTGTCTCATTTCACCCTCTTGATTTCTGGATTACTCCATCGAATTAATTTCTAACCTCTTTTTGATCTTGTCCGATGCAATGCAGCATGCCAAAGGATGAAGCCCAGTTGTATGCAGCACATGAACTGTAAGTTTATTGGTTTCAGCAAACGGATGTTCTTGCTTCGTTATCTTTTACTGTGCTGAAAATTTAGTAACTGTGTGTTTTCTCTTTAGTCCATTGATCGCATAATTGCAAATATGCATCACGGTAAACTATGCTCTCTTATATGCTTCACTTTGCTGAAAGGTATTTCGACTTTGGTTTTGCAGTCAAAGGAGAGGCTGGTTCTATCACAAGGAACTGCGGTTGTGGTTGACGAGGATTCCTAATGTGGAGCCTCATGTCAAGACTCCAACATGTGAGAGAGGATCGTACAAAAGCTTTGATCCAAACACATGGCGAGAGACACAAAAGGTATGAACTGCTTTTCTTTTTGGTAAAAGAGTATGAACTTGTGAAATGTATTTTAATCACTCTGAATTGTGAATATTAATCCTGATTCTATGTGCAGGATAACTTTGTACTCCACTATGAGTTGATAGAGAAGAGGCCTACCCTGCAGCAGCAGCAACAATAGTTACTAGTCGACTGTAAATTCTCATGACATTAGCACAACCTAGAGCACGAGTTAGTTCATTGCTGCGACAAATCTTGTATTCAGGAAACAGTAGAGCGAATGTTTCATTCATAGTACTTCGATTTGGCCTAGACATTGTGCCAGTTTTCAGGATGTAACTGAAAGTGAAACTCTTGAAAGAGTTCTTTAGTAAAGTTCTTGTTGTCTTATCACCATTATCACCCCCCCCCTAAAGTTCCTCTCAATGCCAGACACGAGGCGAAAACAGAAAAACTCATGCAAATTAGATCATCGTTTCTTCGACATTGAATTGCCACTACTGTTTCTGTTTCCATACTTTTATCAAGAAGCACGATATTTTTGGGTGCAAAATTGGTTCACTGTATTTCTGCAGCAGTCGAGACCCAATCTTCGAATCTAGTTCCAGCCACATAGAGCATAGCACAACTAACCTGCGAGTCTAGTTCTGGCCATAAAATCTAGCACAACTAAATGCTATATTCCCTCGGTTCGTTTCATATGTTTGATCTAGATATATACCGCAAAGATAGTGGAACAAAGCACATGAAACTAAAGAAAAAGTTCAATGATTTAAAGAAAAAGTCGGATGTACATTATTTCAAGATGATGAAGAGTCATCTAACAAGTACTACGAGCATAACAAACTGATAACAAACAACACGATAAAACGATACTATACTTAATCATCCGAGTCAAGTCTAATCTACTATTAATCATAATCTATCTACCTTTACGGCTTTACCATTCACTCCATTCGTAAAACTTCTGATCATCCGACGAAGTTGTCTTGAGATACAATCCATCATTGCGAGCATACCATAAGCAATGTTCCAACTCACAGTTCTCAATCAATGCTTGATCAACCCAGAAAGCCTTGTTATGCATATGTCCACCTTCCCATGTCATATGACACCAATACTTGTCCGTCCATAATTTGGCTGTCAAGGGTAAATTGTAGCGATACTCGGTCTCAAACTCGAACACATCATCGTAGTCGAGGACATCGCTACCTTTATCAGTGCCTTTGGACCTGCAATGAACGCCTAGAGACTTGCCATGGGGTAGGTCGTTAACAATGTAGACCTTAAACTTGTGTAGAAACTTGGAGGGGAAGTCACTCAGAGTCATAGCGTAGGGAGTCACGGTCACGGTCCCGTTATTATAGGACGTTGAAGGTTCATAACGAGCATCTTTTACGAGCGTAAGACCTAGGGCTACTATCAACGCCACCAACACAACCGAAACACATACGTTTATAGTCTTTGACATGATGACCTATCAAGCACAACAAGGAAACGACATTAGATCGACATTATAAAATCATTAAAGTCGAGATCACTCGTACAACAAAACCACCATTAACCGTATAGATTTTATTGTAGATGGTAGATACGATCAATTTGTTAAGAAGAGAAGAATCGTCTCAACTAAATCTAGATATTCACATTAATATAGACTCTTTATACTAGCGCTATGATCAATGAAGTATAACATGACCCAAACACGTCAAGGAAAAACATCAGTTAGATTATAACTATACACAAACAACGAAAGCAAGCACCATCTATCATCATCGTAAACATCATCACAACGTTAGATATCACGTACGACAAAAACACCATCACAACATCAATAATCATATGTAATATTGGACAATTAAACTTGCAAGAGTTGCAACTATAATCATTCGAATTAAACTTGCAACGATAATCATACGTATGCATTCAAACTAAACTTACAAAAGTATAAATCATGATAAACTTAATAACAAAAAGATGAAATCGTTTAAGCTAATCTTAACAAATCACATTGATATACAATAAGAAGAATAAATTCAACAAAATCAATCTCAAAAGCTTAAGACTTACTTTTTGATCGATGATGAATGAACTCCAAATTGCGGTGATAATAACAATCTTAATTATGATAAAAATTATGAAGGTTTAGCCGCATTATATATACTTACACTAATCACCTCTAGACCTAATAGGAAAACAAATAAAATATATTAAAAAAATAGGAATCATAAAATATCCAAACTACTTTTTATCTTTTTTCCCCTTAAAATATGCAAACCCAAAGTCCAAACCTTCCTAAAACCTCGTATAAACCCCAACCTCCACAATCCACAGGGGTATACACGTCATTTTACTAAATAACAATAAAAACAAATTACACAAATTAATTAAATTAATTAATTAAACAAAAATCTTGTTTTTTTCCTTAAACTTCTCATTTTCATGTTCTCCAAAACACACACACAAAAAAAAACACAGAGTTAACAAAAGAAAAAAAGCCCTAGGAGAGAGAAACTTGAGAAACACACAAACAAAAAAAACAGGAAGAAGATGGATATGGGGAGTGGAGGTGATTTAGATCGGTTTATGTTTTTTGAACATGCTCGTAAAGCTGCTGAAGTTGCTTACACTAAAAACCCACTTGATGCTGATGTCTCTTTCTTTTTCTCTCTCCTCTTTTTTTTTTTGGAGTAATTAATTTTTCTTATTTTGTGTTGATTTTTTGGGGATTTTTGCTGATTTTTGATGTTTTTATTTATGTGGTTAGAATTTGACGAGATGGGGTGGTTGTTTGATTGAGCTATCCCAGTTCCAATCATCTCCGGTTGAATCCAGGCAAATGCTAATAGGTTTGATTTTTTTGTTTGATTTAATTGATTGTGTTTTTTATTTTGTTTATAAATATTTGGGGATTTTTTGATTAATTGGTGATTTTTCAGAAATATTGCATTTTTAGTTGAATTTAGTTTGTGGGTTTTTCTGGGTAGGTTTGATTTTTGTTTGATTGATTGTGTTTTGTGTTTGGGAATTTGTTGATTTTTATTGGTGTTTTTCGACAAGATTTGATTTTTAGTTGGATTTAGTTTGTGGGTATTTCTGGGTAGTTTTGATTTAGGGGTCTATGATTTTAATTGTGATGATTATTGGTTAAATGAAATTTAAATATTAGGGTTTTGTGGGTTTTGTGAGTTTTTAATTTGTTTTGATTAAGGTGAAGTAATTTTCATTTTGGGTCATTGGTGCCGTAGTCTCTTTATGTTTTGATAGGGGTAAGGCTTGCGTACATTGGACCCCCCTTACGGCGTTGGGGTAAAGATGTTGTTGTTGTTGTAACTTGTAAGGTGAAGTAATTGGTGAAATGGTGTGTTTATGTTTGAGTTTGCTTAATTGGATTTAGTTTTCAGGGGGTTTATCTAGGGTTTTTCTGTTTCTGTGTATTTTCATTGTTGTGGTAATGATTTTGGTGTGGTGATTTGAATGAAGATGCGGCCTCGAAGCTAGAGGAAGCGTTGGAGGTTGATCCTAGAAAGCACGATGCTATGTGGTGTTTGGGGAATGCGCATACCACTCATGCGTTTGTGCTTCCTGATGCTGAGGAGGCTAAGCCTTACTTTCAAAAAGCTGCGGTTTACTTCCAACAAGCTGTGGAGGAGGTAATTCAGTGATATTTTGGTATAATTGTGTTTCAGTTACTTGATAGTTTGGATTAGACATGACTTGGTTTCGTTGACTTTTTGTGACTTGTAGGATCCGACTAATGAATTGTATATAAAGTCCTTGGAAGTATCATCAAAGGTACACTGCTATTCTTAATGAAAATGATTTATTCTTTATGCCATAGATTATGCTTTTTTTGGAGGAGGTAATTTCTTTTTTTGTTGAACCCATGGTGATACTTACTTTGAGTTATGTTTTGTGTTGGCTGTTTTTGGCAGTCTTTTGTTAGCTACAAACATGTTTATGTGTTTAAATTAAAATTAAACTCGGGAAGTCCACAAAGAATAAACATAGTATATGGAGGGAGCCACGCCGCTACGGTGTACGTATTGTATCTGTACACCTCTTTTGATAGTTATAGTCTTCTTGTGATGCTATCAAGACAACTTCAGACTCTTTGGTAAAATCCCGCAAAACTTTGAGACTTGTTCATGTGCTATATGAAAGACGATTAAACATATTGTCATGTGTATCTCCAGTCACAATGCTATTATTGCCTAACATGTATTTGTGTTTCTTCATATAATGATGTGCTCTGCTGAAGTTTGTTCACTATCATTACTTTTATACTTGTACCTAAGAGGAATAATGTTTTGTATTACCTACTTGCTCCCATCTAATCTAATACTGACCCAAAATGAAAGGGGGAAAACCATTCAGAATTAAAATTGAGGGGGTAATGGGGTATTACATCATTTCCAAAACCCCCCTAGTAAGTAGGGTCATAAGTTCGTAAAAATTCAGGCTTGAAATTTAACTTTGGGATACGAAGTCAGACATCACGTGGTGCCCTATCTTCTTGCAAGAGGTGAACCAAGCCAACAATAAATTTGGGAAGGCCATGTTTACTTTATGAACAAAGAAGATGAAATTCAAGAGTCATTTTCAATTTTTGATCTACTCTGTTATATCCTGAAACCAAAAAATTAATGAATCTCTGGCTCAACTTTAAATGAACATTCTATGATTCAGTCAATGTGCAAATTGTTTTTATATCTTCTTCAAATAATGGATGATTTTTTTGTTTCCTTGATCACTTGCACGTTGCTTATGGAGTTGTTTAATGTGTTTCTAGGCTCCTGACCTCCATGTTGAGATTCACAAGGGCCAAGGATTAATGGGTGGTGGATTCGGTGGCGGAGCTTCAGCTTCTAATACCACTAAGGTAAATATATTTCGAATCTTTTGCCGGGCAGAGCTGTCTTTTGTGAATTGCTCATACTGCTAGAACTCTTTGCTCGGAGGATATGTGCGTTACATATTCGGTGTTGTATGCATACTATGCTAGTTTTTCGCTCTTGAATATTATAGATGAAAGGAGTTGGGCTGTGGCTTCTGAATACTCTGTAAAGCAGGGTTGGTTAACAAGGTGGTTTAGAGTTGTGGGTTTGCAGCTGGAGTTGCTTAGGGGCAGCCTCACAGTAAACAACTTCATCCCTTTCATCATCCCTTTGTTGGCTTACCGCCGCTTCTCAGCACCTCTTAATGATCTCTTTAGCCTCCCTCTCAACACCATCTTTTGCTATTCCTCTTTGTTGATTGACTCTTCTGTCGGACATTTTGGTAAAATTTCAAAGGGCTGATTAGCCATCGAGCCACTGTATGGGTGGCCTCAGATGAATGAACTGGATGCTTGCTGTGGCAATGCGGTATGAGAGGTGCATGAGAGAGTACGTGGGAGAAAATATGTGAGCGGTTAGTTGACGGTATGAGCACCATGTCTAATACAAACAAGAGATTGAGGGTGATTAACTCTGATTTTTTTTTGGGGTATGATGATTAATCTAGACCCGTTGGACCCTTCTGTGTAACCCAATTCTGTCTATACTCATGTTGTTTCTTTTCTAACCAATTGCTTCCCTTCCTTTGTATTTTTGTGCTTAACTTAATCCAAGGAAATGGCTGCACCCAATGCTAATGCCGAAATGGTCTAATGGATTTTCCTTTCTTTGTCAGGCTTCAAAAAAGAAGCAAACGAGTGAGTTTGCCTATGATCTTATGGGTTGGGTTTGTCTTGGCATTGGTGTCATGGTATGGATAGGATTTGCGAAGACCAATATGCCGCAACCACCTCCTGCAAGATAAGACCCATACACGCCTCAAGTTCTGCATATTATGGGAGCCGATGGTTGATGCTCCTCACCAGGAACCAGGAACCTTGCATTGGCGTGCTATTTGATGAGTTTTTTCTGGTCTATATGTTCATTGGTTGTCTTACAGTTTAAGTTGATCCTTGTATTTGTTCACTATAGTTTATGATTCGGAATAGATGAAACTTGTTTTTGAGGCCTTGTTTCGGATGATAAATGCTCGTATAAGTTTTTTTTTGTTCACATAATGTCAGTTTTTAACGACAACCCTGACCTACCCTATAGTTTTGGGACTAAAGCTTTTTTGTTGTAAATGCCGATATAAGTCGCTGCTATTGTAAGCTTGCCGATGTTAAAGTTCCTTTGCATATGGCAATCGAAAGAGTATGCTCGTTGGTTTTTACTTAATTGTTGTGGAGTTCTTGTATATCAGTGCACCACCCCTTTTTCCGAACCCTTTGTGCGATGTCGATGTCGATGTCACGGTCCTACTTCAGAGTGATCGTGATGCGCCCCCTCGTCGGTTCTTCTGACAAGGAAGCAAGCGATCGCTGTGCAAGCCTTACTCGGGACTGTGAGTTGAGTGACTCTCGGGATCGCTTGTCTTGTTGGAGATAAGGGAAAGACTTTTCATTGACTAGCTTCCCCTCTTTAATAGGGAAATTTATTTTACACATCTTTTGACATAATTTGTCTGCATAGCTAAAGTCCACCATATAATAACCAATCGTTTTCCAAAATTACTTGAGATCGGCTAACAAGCCAGATTATGTCGTAATTGAAATTACTAATCAGAAATGGCACTGAACTAAAAGGGTGACGTCCGGGGAAGTTGATCCATATGTTTTTTCTTTTTCAGTATTAGTATGATCATGCAAGTTGGAAATGGGTACCAAGATGTGTAGTTTATGAAGGGACAGTGTAATCTATGGCAACATTTGTCTGCATAGCTAAATTCCTAAATCAGCTATATATCTCTGAAGCCTGTTAAACCTTGTGATATTAACTTTGCATGGCAGTGTAAGACTGTAAGCAAATAATTTATGAGTACTTACAGGACTTGAAAATTGAAACATCGACAATTAGCTGGCAAGAGAAAACCGGTTCTAAGAAACTGATGTAGCATTATTCAAGCTCTTATCAGTGTATAATAGAACTTCTGAAATTATGATCAGAACCAAAGTTGTTGATATATTAAGGTACACATAGGCAATTTCTCGAGTAAGACTGTCTCCTCTAAGACGAGTTGCTACTCCATAGGCTATAACATTCAAGAACATTTGAAAGACACTTCATAGTCACATTACTACCGAAACAAAAACACAAAAATATAGTTGGTGAAAGATCAGAGGGGAGATGAAACCTCTGAAAGCAACTGTTGCTCAAATTGATCTGCGTCCATCTATACAGCTTGATCTGCAGACTTCCTTCCTAAACTTCTTAGTTCAGATTGATTCTCATATATTCGTAGCACATTCCAGAGGCAGTTGCCTGATTGTTTTTTTTTGTTCATTAAGTACTAATTAACTATGTTTTAATCATATTCAACGGAAACGACATTATCCTAATTTCTAAATGATTACCTTACCCATACTTTACCCATACTACTAGGTCTCTTCTTCCATCTCCTTCTTCTTCAAAGCCTCTTCTTCCATCTCCTTCTTCTTCAAAGCCTCTTCTTCCATCACTTCTTTGACAGCTTCCTTGATGGCCTCCTTTAGAGGCTGCTTGCTTTCTTCTTCTTTGTTCTGCAAAACGGAAATCGATTAAAAGCAACAACAGACATCCCACAACCAACAACCCCAGCCAACAAACATAAAATAAAACTAGAAGTGATACCAAAAAGCACTTTAGATGAATGGACTTTCAGTTTAGAAGATTTAACAGTTTTTTTTTGGGACAGTCAACTCAATTGTGTGATAAAATTACCCTTCAAATATTAGTTAGAATCATAGAAAATCAAGATCTCTAACTATGTTTACGTGAACATCTAGATACCTAAGTGTAAATTTGCAAATCACAGAGACACAGACTACTTATCAAAAAAAAAAAAAATGAGAGACCAGCTAGATGTGATTTCTTGAAAAAAGAGGTTTAAAGGAACCAGCTCATATGGCTAGGATATAGTAAAAGCTTGTCATATAACAGAAGGCACTAAGCACAAAAATATCAGGATAATTGTGATACGCTTCTAAAATACCCACTTCCACAACCTCCTGAAAGTGATCTCGAAAGGCTCCTCAACACGCAAAGCTTTTTTCATTAACTAGTAAATCCTAGTTTCAACAAAAAGAATACTAGGGATTTGGAAACTAAGTCAATTCAGGGGCCATACACGTATGAAATGGCATGATAGAGATAAGGGTACAGCATCAGTACAAAGCCTTCCACTTGAAGCAACAGTTGCACAAAAGAAAGAGGGTATGAAAGGGTAGAATTACAGGTACATACGAGACTGATGAATGAAACATCGTACCATTTCTCTATAAATTACATAAGACGTTGGAAGAATTACAGCTTACTGTCTTCCATAGATAACCAAATTCACCAAAAATTGATCTAACAGGCCCAAATTCAAAGGAGAGAATTTATTGTTTTGTCTTTTTTTCAGGGTGAAAACATTCTCTTCACTTTGTTTGGGAGAGAATTGTTTGTCTTTTTTTCTCTTCTTAGGCTAAGGTAGCAGATGTGTTTAAAGAGACCCATTGGTTCATCTACAAAGAATTGGTCATTTTCGTAACAATTATAGAGCAATGAAGACACCTTGTCCTTGATTGCTTCACTATTTCTATGAATACAAAAACTAACAACAACTAACATATTTTTGGTAAGATCTCTCTAGTAAAAGCAGTGCTTACCCCAACATTCGGGTCTTTGAGCATGAGAGCTCCGACCACAGAGCCTATCAGCAACGCCAAGTCCGAGTTAAACAAGGAGGAGACACCGGCGGAAGAGGAAGCAAGGTCAAGCACGCCGGCAGAGGGGCCGACTGAAGAGACAGCTGATTTTGCAAAGGCAAGAACCTCCAACCACGGCATTGTTGCGTACACAAAATCCCCCATAGCTTTGATCTGGGACTCTGAGAACTTGGACTTATCAAACACAACAAACCTCGGACTATCACCATTTTCTTCGTCTTTTTTGAGAGAGTATTTGAGTAATTGGCTTACTTCAGTTATCATTTCGAAACTCTTCGCCATTGTTTCCAGTTGCAGAGAGTTTTTTTTTTTTTGGGACGTGGGAAGGCGTGTGAAGTGACGGCGTGAATAGTGGACGTTCGTTGGATTTTATAGGCTTTTTTAAATAAACCCTGAACTTGGGAATAAGGCTTGGTTGTTGTTGTTGTTGTTGTAATGGGCTGAACTTGATTTGGGTTTGATTTTACTTACGGAATGAAATAGAGTTTTTATTAGAACTCGTTAACTTGTTGTAAAAATTAATACTGTACATCATTTATTCTGCATTATATTCTTCCAAACCCACTTAATTTGACGGCAATCGGAATTTATCAAAACATGAACGTTTTGGGTAAGTCTATATTTTGGTCCGATAAGTTATGAATTCACGATTTCACGACACAAGTTATTATGGACTTATGGTACAATGAGAGAAAGGCGTGATGTCAGGGTAGAAAGGCAAAAACTTTGAAAGACGAGCCCAAATTGTAAAAGCGTTGTGTATAATCATCACCATCATGCATTTGGGGTACTAGATCTATTATTTAGCACTGAGCTAATGGCCTGTTGTGCAGGCACCAACAGGTTAAGAAAACAAAAGGCAGCCCATAATTAAAAAGAAATAATTGTAAAGCCGTCCCTGGTTCAAAGTATCAGGTATTCAACCAGGTTTTCCAGTTTCCACAATTCCACCAGCAGTTGTAGTGGCTGCTACTGATACAATTGTTTTGCGATTCCATTGGTACCATCAACCAAATCCAATTTGGCTGCAAAATGCAAATGCTTGATCTCCACCAAGGCTGCTGTTTATGAAAAGTGCAAACAGTTGATCTCCAATACTTGTGCTCGGAAAGTGAAATACGTTTCTGAGGCCTGATTCTTTGAGGAGTGACAGTAAACCATCTGACTTCTCAATAGTAGGAAATACACTGACTTTGGATTATGCTAAAAGTCTATAAGTAGGAAATGTTTAAGAATGTCTACGTTTACGACAAGGTACATGGAAGGACTGTGAATAAGATACACGATCAAAAGAAATACACTGACTTTTACAAACTAGATGTCATGGCTTTCCATAACAGTGGCTTTAATTGTAACTTTTGAAACCAGAAACACACGACTGCGTGACAGAGGCCTTTGAGGAGGACTTTTATGAAGGTATCTTGTGTTTATATTTCATGGCACATGAAACAAACAGTAACAGGTTCAAAAAGCTGATAGCAGCCCACAGAAAAATATATTTTTAAAGCTCACCCTGGTTTAGGTTATCAGCAGGTATCCATCCAGATTGTTATAACGAGAGAGTTCAAGTAATTCCCCATTGACAATGTCAGAAGAGATAGGGCATTACACAAACTCCGCATGGTGTCAGGTGATTCATTATAGAAGAACTCCAGCTTCCCGATATAGAAGAACATGCCTGCAGCTCCGTGCAAGATGTACTGTGGAATTGACCTCAAAAAAAAAAAAAAAAGATGTACTGTGGAATTTGCCAGGAAATGCTCATTACCACTAGACTATTCCTTTCAACTAAATCCATCTGCTGCAACCGGTTTCATCTCCAATAAGGCCGCGACTAGCATAGTAAGGATGGAGATGAAGAGTCCGGTGCCCATATTTTGAAGTTTACTTAAACCTCGTTCTTTAGCAGTGAAGCTCATAACCTTATCGTAGATAGGAATGCCAACTAGAAGGATGCAATTTTTCTGTCCATAAGATTCCCTTCCTCAACAAAAGTTGTAGAAATTTGAACTGAAAAGACGATTGTATTGCCCTTATAGGGAACATCCGGATCAAAATCTTCACTTGTTCAATCTGAGTTATTGTACATAATCTACAACGATTGGAACAAACCTCACTGTAGCTACTGACTTCAGCATCTGGAAGTAAAGCTATATGAAACCTAGATATATCTGGTTCCCCCTAGATATATGAAACCTATAGAGAGGAGTTCCCCAAAAGAAACTGGCAAGGGAAATTCCCATGAATAATGTAGGGATTCCAAAGCCAAGTTCCCAGCCGATATTATCTTGAATCCGAACAATGACAGTACTTGATACAAGACCACCAATGCTGACAGAAAAAACAAACCAACTAAAAAATGATTTCTTCCAAATTTGTTCTTTACAATCAATCAGTGCCATCAAATTGATAAGCTCCAAAAGCTGAACCAGATGACTTAATCCCACCTGCACCTAGTGCAACTAGATAAAGTCCGATGAATAATATTAGCTGAAGGGCAATCCGAACCCACACAATCAGGAGCCACGAGTGCAGGAACTGACGCAGATAACACCAAAGTACAAAACCCCAACAGTAGGCAAGATAAAATTCAATATGATAGATCTAGAGAGGGAATACATAGTACTTAAGAAGAGAAAGAAAGAGAATAAATAAGGAATTACTATCAGATTGATCGTGGAGAATACAACAATCGTCCAATATTTTTCCCAATAGGCATCAGCTAGGAAGGCTCCAATCAGAGTTGTCAGGTAACAAGTCCCTGACCAGGTGGTAGCATTTCTTGCAGCAACAACATTTCCTTGATGCCTTTTGTGGGTTACATAATTGACAAGGTTCGTATTGACACCAAAAAAAGGCCAAACGCTCACATAACTCGTTTACTGTAACATGTATAATCAAAAGGAGGGTCAAAGCTACTGAATGCTGGTAAATGAAGAAATTATCCTTAGAAGAATGTGATTCTGATATACCAAAAATATAAGGAAAGGCTTTCCAAGTTCCAGTTTTGCTCTTTAAGGCAGGTTGACCTCTTGAATTTACTGATCCATCGCCAGTACACGGTTCACTCTTCACCTCCTATATATGAGATTATGAGACAATCTTCAGGAGCTGGCAAGAGAAAGCCGGTTTTAAGAAACTGATGGAGATTATGAAAATCTGAAAATTATGATCAGAACCAAAGTTGCTGATATATTAAGGTACACATAGGCAAAATCTTGAGTAAGACTGTCTCCCCTAAGACAAGTTGCTACTCCTATAACATTCAAGAACACGTGAAAGATACTTCATAGTCACATTACTACCGAAACAAAAACACAAAAATATAGTTGGTGAAAGATCAGAGGGGAGATGAAACCTCTGAAAGCAACTGTTGCTCAAATTGATCTGCGTCCATCTTTGCAGCTTGATCAGTGGACTTCCTTCCTCACCTTCTTAGTTCAGCTCGATTCTCATATACTCGTAGAACATTACAGAAGCAGTAAACGATTCATTTGCTTGTTCATTAAGTACTAATTCACTATTTTGAAGTCATAATCAACAGAAACGACAGTACCCCAATGTCAGAGTATATAAGATAAGCTGAAGTTTTGTTATGTGTCAGAGACTAAACTTTTTATAGGACAGACAATGAGGTGTGAATCAACTGAACCAACCTTAGATAACTTTAGTACAATCAAAGACAAAAAAGTGATCAATCACTGAGAATAACAAAATTTCATTTGTCACATGCCAAAATCAATAGTATTAATTGTATCATCTTTAATTATAAGCTTCCAAGGTTATGATGGTTCTGATGGTAGAAGGAACAAAATAATGCAAATTTGATACAGATTATACTGCAGTGTGCACTGATGTTTATTTGAGAAATTCGATTACACCAGGGAAATGATTTTACATCCTGTGAATCATGAATCATTGTAGGGTAGAAAGTAGTTTTTACGAGGTACATAATACACACCAAATCAGGAAATTAGATTGCAGAAAGTGTGATGACTTCTATGAAGTTGTCTTAGGTTTATACCTCATAGCGAAAAAGAGAAACACTAACAGATTGGAAAAACCAAAGCCAGCCCATAAGAAGAAATAATTGTAAAGCTCTCCCTGGTTCAGATTATTAAGTATCCAACCAGGTTTTCCCCCTGCAGTTGTAGCGGCTGATACAATCGTCAGGATGAGAGAGTTCAGATAATTCCCCAGTGAAAATGTCAGGAGAGAGAATGCATAGCAGAAACTCCTCATGCCATCAGGTGATTCATCATAGAAGAACTCCGTCTTTCCAACATAGAAGAATGTCTCTGAAACACCAACCAAGAGATACTGGGAAATTTGCCAAAATACACTCATTGAGACTGCATCACTGCCATCTACCAAATCCATTTTCGTGGCAAGCTGCAGACGCTTGATCTCCACTAAGGCCGCTGTTAGCATTGTTAGAATGGAGATGAAGAGGCCAACACCCATCCTTTGAAGATTAGACAACCCTCTTTCTTTGCCAGTAAAATCCTGGCTATAGGTATGATGACCAAGTCGTAGATAGGCACGCAAAACATAATGCTGATGTTATCAAATGTTGATAAGGAGGCTGCAGGAATGAGGAAGGATCCAACTTTTCTGTCCATAAAGTTTCCCTGCTCAACGAACATTGTTGGCATTTGAGCATAGATTGCTGAAAAGACGATTGAAGTCGCCCATATAGGGAACATCCGGATCAAAATTTTCAATTCTTCAACCTGAGTTACACTACACAATCTCCAGTGGTTGGAAACATCCTCACTGTTAGAGCCGTTAGCTCCAGTTTCTCGCAGAACGACTGCTTTATCCAGGAACCTTATTCAGAAGCACAGTAGAATCATTATAGCCAGTTGCACAGCAACAAATAAAATGATCCAAAGTTTGCAATATGCAGAATGATTACTTGAGTTCATCAGTGTGTTGTAGTTTCCGTCTTCCTTCAGTAGCTAAAACTTCATCTGAAATTTCATGCAAAAGGCTACTATCCTGCGGAACATCTAATTTCCACTTCCAGGATGATGCTACAACAACCTGACAGATCCGCGTCAACGGGCTTCCCGCAGGTCTTTGAAACCTAAAAAGCGGAGTTCCAGAGATGAAAATAACAAGGGAAAATCCCATGATTAATGTAGGGATTCCAAAACCGAGGCCCCATCCGACATTTTCTTGTATCCAAACCATGACAGTACTTGATACCAGACTGCTGATGCTGATGGAGAAATAATACCAATTGAAGAATGATGTCCTCCCAACTCTTTCACTAGGATCAGTTTCATCAAACTGATCAGCTCCGAAAGCTGAAACACATGGCTTAATCCCACCTGCCCCTAGTGCAACTAGATAAAGTCCACCAAACAGTATAACATATTGTGATGGAGAAGCTGAAGGGCAAACTGATTCTACGCATTCAGCAGGCACAAAGGCTGTAACTGATGCAGATAGAGTCAAAGTAGACATCCCCTACAGGGTACAGACCATTATAAATGGTGAACCAAAGACGGCAGAGGTCAGACAAGAAACTAAAGAAAACATTCTGTAAAGTTGTGGTAATGACAGCATATTTGGGCATTCAGGCATGATTTTTAACAGTCTAAAAAATAGAAGCATATTTCCAAGATAAAGAGTGGGGTTGGGGGTTGAAGATTTGGACATTACGATCAAGTAAATCACGGAGAAAAAAGCAATAGTCCAGTACTTTCCCCAATATGCATCAGCTATGAAGGCGCCAATAAGAGGTGTAATGAAACAAGTTCCTGACCAGGTGGTAACATTTCTAGCAGCAGCGACGTTTCCTTGATGCAGTTTGTGGGTGAGATAATTCACAAGGTTTGTATCAACACCATGAAAAGAAAGTCGTTCACATAACTCGTTAACTGTACATATACAGTGAGGAAGTGGTTAATTCCATGAAACTTTCATTGGTCAGTAACACAAAAAACCAGCACTTTCGGATATACTGTAGTACCAAAAATATAAGGAAAGGCGCGCCATGTCCCAGTTTTACTCTTTAAGACAGGTTGCCCTCTGAAATCAACTGATCCATCTCCAGCGTACGGTTGACTGTTATCCTTCTGTTAATTTGAGACAAAGTTCAAAAGCAGGCATGAGAATAGTGATGCTACTGCAGGGTTCAGCATGTTACATTTTAAGCAGAAATTTCGATGCTCATAGAGTCATAGTCGATATCAATATCAAATTACCTTTAAAAGCAATTCCTGCTCAAGTTGAGCATCATTCATTTTTGCACTTTGATTAGATGACTTCCTTGATCTTCACCCTCTTTAGTTCAGTGCCATTTGTGGATCGTATTTCATTTTACGAGATAATTAAATCTGACTTGTTAGTCGACCTCAAATAATTTCATGGTTGACTACTCCTTTAAGTTGGCCACCATTAATTATTACCAATGTGAACATTTCCATTAAAAAATAAAAACCACTTTATCAGAATTAGAGATTAAAAAAACAAGATTGATTCTTTCATTTTTTTTATAGCAGAATTAGTCAGAATGTCTTTTTTCAATTAACCAAGCATTCATCATTAAAATATAACAAAACACATCAGCATATGCTTGTATGATGTCAGAAGTCAGAACAAATAACATTAATCATAAAATAGTTTGGAATGTTACAATTACAGAAAGGCCACTAAGAACATCTACTCATTCAAAATTTTTTGAGTTACTGCGGTAATATTGTTGTTGATCTCGATTTTTCATTTAACCATATATACAGCGACTGACGTATGTAAAATTACGTTAACAGTGGAGATACTGAGATAGATAGAGAACCACCATGAAAACTCAACAGGGTGGTTGCCACTGTCACCTAAATGGCGGAAATTCCGCAAAGTAAACAACTCTCTCATCCTTTCAGCTGGTAGAGTGGTAAAATCCAGTAAAAGCCTTGGGAGGGATAAGATTGAGCATCTGCTTTCTTATTTTAAAAAAAAAAACAGTGATGCCGGTATTGCAGTAGACATTGGGCAAGCAGCGTTCACCACCACGCTGAATTTGTTACATAGTACTTTCTTCTCAGTGGACTTGGGGGACCCCAGCTCAACCACCTACAGCAGAAATACTCTTCTGTTCACCAGTGGAAAATCCTTATCCAAGTAAAAAAGACAGATATAAATAAGTCTTGAATGTAACTGGCTACGGAGTACAGACTACAGTATAATGGTGTAGGTCATTGCAGTGTACCTGAGAATGTATCTATAAAATTGTTCGTATTACTGAATCATTGTTGATGTCATTAGTTCAAGTGTTTGTGTTGGGGGTCTCATATGTCTTCTGTTTCCCCATTTCAAAAGATAGAAGATGACAGAAGGCATTGCTAAAGGCATCAATTTGCAACATGCAGATACTCAATAGTAAATCAATCAATTTAGAAGTCATGCAGTAATGCAAACTGCAAAGACAGCAGAATACGTTGCAACAGTGAGAGACAACTAGATTTTCACCTTACTTTGTATGGCGGCTTCTTCCCCTCGTTCATGCAACGGCCAGTCACATTTACGTTTCCCTTTCATTGATAATTTAAAATAAAGCTAATGAGTCATGAAAGTCTTTACATAATCAATACTGTATTCTTATTCCTGACTTCCTGTTGCCCAAACTGTTCCACGACTTCCAACATATTAAAGCCCGCAATATGGTTCACTCATTTACTCATACAACTAAGCCACAAGATTACACCTCAGGACACAGCAGGCAGAAACAACAGCAGCAGCGACATTAATGACAACAATAGCAACAACACAAGGTCAAATTATAAGAATCAAAAACTAAAGACACTATGTGAGCCATTTCGCTTCATTCCATTACATTCCAGTTTGAACCAAAGACACTACGAAGAATAATGCCTCTTTGGCTCTACTGGTACTAGAAATGGAGTTGAGAGTACAAATCCCAAATCAAGATGAAAAAGAGCTGGTGCTGAAGATATAATAGAAACCCACACTACAGCTATGTCAATGAAGAATTTTCAGGCCATATCAACAGCAACGACAACATACCCTAGTGCCTTAAAGGCTCCCGCTACGGCTGTACAAGGGTGAACGTAAGACTTCAGATTTGCACGAGTTATATCTTAGAAGAATTTTTAGTCAAAACATGCACAATTACTTTTAACTATGTAACTAGAGAACAAATTTGCAGGTCACACAGCAGAATAAAAGGTAACATTGATGCCAAGTAGCATTTTAATACTTATCTACACTGAAGTTGTCGTTGAGTTTTCTTGTTTAGCTCTTCTGGACAGACTCTCATTGCAGATCAATTGAGCCAGGTCAAGCATGAGATAGAGATCAGAAGCAACTAAAGCAGTAGCAATGCAGGTCAAGGAGTTCCATCAAATTCTGCTGGAGAGTAACATTTTAGCAACTAAAGCGAAGTCCAAAGAGTTTAGTAATAGAAGATTAGAAACATGTATACTTTTAGGCTGTTTCATGTATCACAACCTCATAAGTGTTCAGCGACGGAAGTGAGTGACTAATTTTTGTTAAGAAAAGTTCATTATTTGAAATAGCAAAGCGAAAAATAATTACATATATGTCCGATTCAAAGAACTCAAGAAAAACAACCCTCCCCAAAGGCCAGAGCATAGTTAAGAGAATGGCGTTGCCCTGAAAATATTCCTGAATCGGCTCATTCCAGATGCACCATAAAAAAGCAAACATCGTAAATTCCAAACTAACTTCTTCTCTCTCACCCCTAAACCCAAAAACTTCATCCGGAGAACATCAACTACAAAGGCAGGACAAATCCACTGCTCCTCGTATACAGCAATCAACCAATTCCTAAGCGTATAAGCAAATTCATAATGAAGGAAGAGATGATTATTACACTCACTGTTATTGAAAGTTAAAATGAAGATCTTCTCCGAGGAGAATGAAAAACGCTTAGTTATGTTTTAACTCCATGATGAAATGTGAATACTGAAGAAAAGATGGTTTAAAGTAGTTAAGGTACGGCAGAGAACATCAGGATATCCCTAAGCCCTATACCTAAGGTAAAACTGTCAAGATAAAACTCTAATCTCATCGACACAAATTTCTGTAAATCCACTGCCTGATGACATTTCTTATCACATTATAGTCATCACCCACAAATAACAGTTGCAAACAGAAACTTTCTATGAATAAGAGTTTAAGACATTACCTAAAAAAACAGTTTTAACACATCACCTTACCTCCACAAGTCCACAGATACAATGGCATATGTCCAATTTGCCAGGATGACGAATGTATAACAAAGCCAACATTTAAGAAATTATTTACCAATAGAAATATTCTGAGAGGAAGAGAGACAGAGATATACCTGTAGTGAGTCTCATTCCTGTCAAAACATATCTGCTGATGACATTGACAAGAAAATCAAGTGCACGCCTATCCGGTTCACTTGTTTGCATTGTCTTCCCTACCTTGAAGCTCTGTCACTCAATTGCTGTTCCTGAATCTCATCAATCATCGACTGATTTTTGGTTGACGAAAAGTTGTGATGTTCTATTATGAAGCGCATACAAAATTGCTAGGGTAAAAGAAAGAGGTTATAGCCCAGTGTTCACTGGTGGAGTAATTTAATTCATACTCCGTATAAATCATCTCTCATTTTGAAAGAAAAAAACAGAACCTCAACAAAGAAACAACAGTCTGGAATCAGTGGAGGTGCAAAAATCATAGTGTAGCACATTGTTGGTGGATATGACCACTTAATTTACCAAGAAAAAAAAGAAAAAGAAAAGAAAGAGGCCAAGTGAACGGCTATGTTTCAGACGCTCCCGACTCAACTGTCCAATACTCCGATCTTGCTTTCTATCTTTGCTAAAAGATTAGTTGTCATCATAGCAACAACACAAGAACAATACACCAAACATTCATAGACTAACATATCAACTGAAAAAAGGGTAGGAGGATTCATTCAATAAGCCTTTCGATGGTTTGGTAACGGATCTAAATTCACATTTAGTTCTCCTGTCTAGTTAAACGGAAAATCGTAACGAGTTCATAACTTCTCATTCATAACAACATCATTCCACTGAAGCTAGATCCTTTCTTCTGAGTCAATTAGGTTGACTTTAGTGAATAGGGCGGTCACAACATTGCTTTCTCATGTCACAAAGCAACCAAAGAAAGATAAAATTTAAAGAACCATTGTGCAAATACAGAGCTTCGACAAAGAAGCAGCACTACAATTTGAAGGATCAATAGATAGCTTGAGATAATAAAGCATTTCTCTGAGAACCCCATTCCACATAGATGCCAAGCCAATAGGACTGCAGTGAAAAGACAAATCAATTTACCTCATAGTAGTATGAACATGATACGCCTCATCACAATCACAAAGTCTTCTCCTCTGGACATGTTGTGCAATAGCACAGGCAAAAAGCCAGAAATAGTGACACCAAAACAGCCCGAGCATGCTGCAAAAGGCTTCCAATAGACCTTCTATGAAATTCAATTGCACAATATATACCAATAAGATGCTGAGTTGCTGAGAGCCAGAGACAAGACCTGAGCCCGAGGAACTGACAAAATAGACCCTCGTCTCAGTTCTGATAATAGTAAATGGAAATTATGCTTTATAGAGAATTATAAAGCCCTCTTTTGTTTATACTTCAAGGCATAGAAACAATACAACAGGAGGTTTAAGAAGCTGAGCCCAGCCCAAAGCCAGAAGTAATTATAAAGCTGGCCCTTGTTCAGGTTATCCGGTATCCACCCTGGCCTTCCCCCAGAAGTAGTGACTGCCGTCACGATAGTTAGAATCAGAGAGCTGAATCCCCACTGTTGTCTCCAGAAGACAGAGAGCAGTACCGAGACTTCGCATAGCATCTGGTGATTGATCATAGAAGAACTCCAGCTGTCCGACATAAGTAAACACGTCGGCCATCCCCATCAACAAATATTGGGGAATTTGCCAAAAGATACTAAGTGGGACTGCAACCATTTGATCAACCAAACCTAGTTCCTTTGCCAGATGCAACCGCCTGATCTCAACCAAGGCAGCACATACCATTGGAAGGATGGAAAGGACGAGGCCGATACCCATTCTTTGAAGCTCAGAAAACCCCTTTCGTCTGTTAGTAAACTTCCTAGCTACAGGCACAAGAACCTTGTCATACACTGGTAACAAGACTAACACGCTAATCATAACAAATGTAGATAGTGATGCAGCTGGAATGGTGAAGGATCCCACAGTTCTGTCCATAACTGTACCCTGCTCCACAAACAATGTTGACATCTGGACATAGACAGCAGAATAGATTATGCCAGTTGCCCATATCGGGAGCATTCTGATCAAGATCTTCAATTCTTCAACCTGTGTTACAGTACACAATCTCCAGGGGCCGGAAAAAAATCCATCAGCCGTCTCAGAATCAGAAAGAACTGCTGCTTTATCCAGGAACCTACAAAGAAGTGTGTAAACATTCTCACTTCTTCAAAACATACAAAGTTGTCGTTGACTGAGAAGTGAGAACATAACTGAAAAAAGTTTGGTCTTTCCTTAGCTTGAGTTTATCTATGGAACCAGAAAAACATAAGCAAGAAGGAGGTTGGAGTGGCGAGAAAATTACCTTAGTTCTTCAGTGTGTTCCAGCTTTCGGCTTCCAACAATAGCTGAATGTTGGTTGGGAGTTTCATATAAAAGACTATCATCTTGAGGAACGTCCACCTTACGCTTTTGTAATGATGCAACTATAACCTGGCACATTCTTGTTAATGGACTTCCACCCGGTGCTTGAAACCTGTACATAAGAGTTCCAGAAAGAAAGCTGATAGCAGCCATTCCCATAAACAGTGCAGGAATCCCAAATCCAAGACCCCATCCAACATTTTCTTGTATCCAAACGATGAAAGTGCTTGCCACAAGAGAACCAATGCTGATAGAGAAATAAAACCAATTAAAAAATGATCCCTTCTTCTCCTTTTCACAAGGGTCGGTATCATCAAACTGATCAGCCCCTAAAGGTGAAACACAAGGCTTAATCCCTCCGGTCCCAATTGCAACGAGATAAAGTCCACCAAATAAAACTGCGTATTGTGCTTGAGTTGCAGAAGGACAAACTGAGCCCACACATTCCCCAGGCTTAAAGGCAGGGATTGAAGCAGATAAAGTCAAAATAGATATCCCCTACAGCAATGAGAAACAATTAGCAACAGGAAGGAGCACCAGAAAGAGGAGTACAAAAGAATATTTTCATAAACGAAGTATAATCTAATATATAGGTTATAATTGTGGTCTAAAGCTCCCTCTAGAGTCTAGACTATGTCTTAAAGTTAAATGCTAAAGGTGTTGTACTAAGCATTCAGTGCTGACTTAGGTTAAAGGGAACCTTAAGAACTTATCACATTCAAATTGCTAATACTTGCAAAGTTATAGTATTTAATGCTAAGCAAAGACAACTTGCTCTTTTACTTCAAGGAGTATCTAGATACTAAAAACTTGTAAGTATACCGACAATATGACAGATTCCCTTCCACCCAAAAAAAAAGGAGAAAGAACAATATGAGAAATGCAGCTTGCTTATACTTTCAGGAACAGATAGATCCGGTAAGGAATTAGTAAGTGGAAAGCCAATTCAACACTAGCACCAAAGGAAATGTTAGCAGTAAAGTTCCCAGGGTTCACTCACAGTAAACAACGATATAAGATATAACCACAAACCATTGCAAAAGCGTTGACTAGTGATTAGTGAAGTCAACTACCACGAATTTTAAGAGATCAAGCAGCGAAGTCAACGTGAGGGTACTATTCATTGAGGTCATACGCGCATCGCCACTATGTTAAGAGAAAGATGTACAAAAAGATCATAATTAAACAGTAAAAAAAAGAGAAAACTGGAAATTACAATGAGGTAAATGACGGAGAAGACAGCAATCGTATGATATTTCCCCCAATATGCATCAGCTAAGAACGCTCCAATAAGAGGCGTAAGAGAACAAGTGCCTGTCCATAAGTTAACATTTCTTGCAGCCGAAACATTTCCTTCGTGCATTTTTTGGGTGAGATAACTGACAAGGTTTAAATAAATGCCGAAGAAGGCAAGACGTTCACAGCATTCAGTACCTGAATGGAGGAAAAATCAAAATTATGGAGAGAAACAACGCGTCCTAGCGCAACAACCCTGTGTGGATTAGACCAAGAGTAAGGTTCCGACACGTCCATATTTACTGAAGTACTGAACCCTATTCCTAGTTAGAAAGTTCTGGTGCAAAAGAGTGTCACCCCAAATCTAGCATCATAACATACCAAGAATGGAAGGGCATGCTCTCCAATTCCCAGTTTTGCTCTTGAGAGCAGGGTTCCCATGAATATCAATAGAGCCATCTCCTGTAAATGCCTCACTGTTTTCGTTCTGAAGAAACCAAAAAAAAAAAAAAAAGAAGTTAGATTAGCATAACAGCATGACATATCTGAATTCTCACTATTATACAAGCTACAGTCAGTTATAAGAAATGCGAAAGTAGACCCTTTGGGCTGAGCTCCTATAGAAGTTTACAAAGAAACTTTCGGTCTCATACAGTTATTTGCATAACATTTTACCAAAGAGAAATCTGACCAAACTCCACAGAAGCTTTCACCACAAGTTTGTGAAATAACAATACATATCAAAATTGAGGATTAATGCACACAATTTCACATGCAATTAGAAGACTAAAAGGTATGCTGTGTGCATCATCTATAGGAAAAATACCAGATTTAACTGTGATCAAAAGGAGATCGAAACTGCGACTACCAAATTAATATAAGAAGAAGTTTAACAAAAGCTCCATACCATAGAACCCATCTCAAAGTGATGGATCAAAGGAGATAGAGTAAGGAATAAAGATACGCAAGTGTAATGTAGGAATAATAGAGGGAGTATTCAGTATTGTATGCAAGGGTGCATGTGCGTAACTGAGAAGCAACGAAAGGAGGCGATATATAACTGACAGTCCTGAAGATTTGGAAGACACGTTTCTACTTGTTATTTTTCTTGCCAGGGAGGTAGGTATACTATTTCCCACTTCTATCAAAGGGTGTATGAGATCTCGGTTTTGGGACGTAATTGTGGCATGGCCATCGTGGTCGAGATATCGAGTTAAACTCAAAACCTAGATACATATTTGCTGTACAGCCGATAATCTAATCTTTGTACCCAAAAAAGAAAACGCCAATAACAATGCTCTAGGATTTTTCACCCTGGTGTCATACCGTCCCGAGTCAGACACATATTAGCCAATCTTCATTGATATCGAGACAGGTGAGTGCTATTCTACGAAACAAACACGAGCAATTCTTGAAAGATAAAACCCCGGGGCAAACGAGATTACTGTCCAAATGTTTCTAGCCAAGTTGGCAGCGCTATTCTTGAATCACTGGACTTAGTTAAGGACTTAACGTTTGCTACCCTAAACAACCCCGACACCTCGGCCGAGATTAGCTCGGCCAAAGAATTCAGCACAAGAACGACCAAAACAGTGGATAAAACACCCAAAAGGAATCAAACTGTAGCGTCATTTCCACAGATTAGAGGTAAAAGTCAACATCTTTTTCCTTTCAAAAAAAAAGTCAGCATCTTCATTGCAATCAGAAAATAATTGGGCGTAAAAAAGAAGTCTGATTCTTCATTGATTTCTGACCACTTGATTTTTCGGGATTCGCTTTTCGACTTAGCAACCAGGGTTCGATTCTCGCCACCTACAACTACTTACAATTCAAGATCATATTTTTTTTTCTGGATATAAACTCCAAAATTCAACCTTCCATCCGATTTTCACATTCAATATTCTCTAAATTCATCAATTAAAAACTACATTTATCTGATTTCTACTCAATAATTCAATAACCTTAAAACAGCCAAATATAAATCAGCATGCAATACCAGAATAAATATTCCCATAATAATTGTCTGAAGACTTGAGATTATATACTGGTAACAAATAATACAAGTGAACAAGTTTGTGGAGGGAGTTGCTGGAACAAATAGCGTGAAGAGGAAGAAAATACAGACCTGGAGAAGTTTCTGCTGTGAAATAAGAGGATCCATCTTTCCAAAATTACTGGGCTGTCTCACTCCCACTCCCACTCCGCTACTCGGCTTAGGTGCATTTCAAAGCCCAAATGTGATACGCTTGAGTGTCCGTGTTTGTGTTCCTGTCCGCTTTTGTGTAGTAGTTTTGCTAAGTTTAGTCCAACAATCAACTGAGTGTACCTTAGGAAGTTAGTATTTGAATTTAGTTCTTAATTCAACTTTCAATTAGTGGGAACTGAAATACTTAAATATTGCGCCAATTATTTTTATAATGCCATTGGAGATCCCTCTAACGGTGAGCCTGGTAGGGATGTTATCGTAACTTAAGATCATTCATCGAGTTACACTTATTAACATCGAGAAGTTTAGTTATTTTAGAAGATTAAATGTGGTTTTTATTTTATAGAATTTGTCTAACGTTAGAAAAACCGATGTTTTATTAGTATATGACACTATTTCTTCTCCTATTATTCAAACAATTCGTGCCCCATTAAATCATTATTGAAATACAACTTCTCCTTTTTTGTTCAATCATTTATGTAAAAAAAACAACTTAAATTAAACGTAAACAACCCAAATAAACAACTTTAATCTAGATGCACATTGGAGATACATTAGAACATGAGTGCATATACATCTGAATAGTCGCATCATCACATTTTGCCAGGAATTGTTCATATAAGATGTTTTAAAGGAAAAAAAATTACAGTACATCAGAATGATGTTAGAGTTGAAACCTATCATAAGCTAACCTAAAGTTGAAAGAGAAATCCGTATTCCTACAGGCTACAGGCAGCCAAGACGCTCCGAAACAGCTCATCACTAACCTATATTGGTATGATTCAAGCTAGTGTGTAATACAATGATACAAGCAAGTGTACAAAGCACACTGCTAATAGAAAGTAGAAATACGTAGAGTGTAAGTCATAGAATGCTAACATTTGCGTGATGAGAGTGTTGAAAAAGCAGCTAATTAGCATACATACAACTCTCGTTGTTGCATTTGCATCTGCCATCAACAATAACTACCTTGGCGGTAGGAGAAATAGCTTTTCCTTTGAGTGTTTCACTAATACGTTTGCTTTCCCCTTCAAACCATTGGCTTCCATATAAGTCCACTCTCTACAACCCAAGTAATACTTAAAGTAGCTTTTAATAATCATACAATCCAAAACCACGGCACTTGGTAGCAAGAAATTAGCAAACCCTATCCATCCTTCCATGAAGTGGTACAGCTTAATCTCCTTCAGTTTGGCATGAAAAGATCATTGAACCAAACAACATGCCAGGTCAATAGTGAGGACATAACGAGTAATAAATTCGAATTGCACATAAAAAGAGCCTGATACAAAGTTGTTAAGATCAACAATTGAACATTAACGAAAATGATCTCAAACTCACAACCATCATGTCATCTTTTAACTTTTCAAGATTCAAGATAAACAATGTTGATCATAGAACTCATATGCAAGGTTGAGAATGAAATATCACTAGAAGATCACAAGGTCTACACCCTACATGCAAGAGGCCATCCTTGAGGGTATCTCATTACGACTAAGGGAGAAGACTAGCACTAAGCATCTTATATTTCGCCTCACAGTGAAAGAAAGACTTCCTTTTCTCTAGATCTCCACATTTAAAAATATATTCATATGTCAAATAAACACATATGCAGTTTTCTTTGAGATATAGAAGGTGTTCATCACAATAGTGAATCCGGATGAATTTTTGATGCGGGGGCAAGTAACGTCCCATCGAGTGATGCTAGTGACGAGCTTCTTTTAACTAACTCGGTGAGTCCTACTTGTTATTATGATAGTCCCTTGAGTCCAAGTTATGCCAATTTACTTGCATGGACGTGATTTAACGTTGGGAGCTGCTATGGGCGTGAGCCAATTTTCTGACGGAGCAGTTTTCCAATGCCATTTTGTTTCCGTCATACTTCTTGGTTGCTGCATGCTTTTGAGTCATTCAATATCGGCGTGCAATAATTTTTCGTGATCTTTCCAATGACACCTCTTGGAGCATCAGGAGACAAGCGTGCAAGAAGTTACAGCCCCAACAACCCACGCCTGTCACAGTAATCCGGAATAGTCTAGTTTTTTGTTTTTGCTTTGCATGCTTAGTGGGAGTTACGAGTTAGGTGCAATTTCCCTAGTTATGCCAGATTTCTTATTGTCTTTTATTGTTCATAGTGTTTGTAAGCCTATAAATAAAGGCTAGCTCAGTTGTAATGACATCTTGAAATTGAATCAGAAAACAAACACATTTGAAGTTCATGGTTGAACCTTCATTGTAGAATTGATAGGTTTTCAATTCTTTGGTTGATTTACTAATTGCGATTAGTTATCGACTGTTTATTACTTAAGGCGGGGTAGTCTTGGGTGTAAACAACCCAGTTTGTACAAGTTCAGGTCGTTCTTGTGCATCCATATCATTTATTTTTAGTTCTAATACATAAAAACAACTAAATACAAAAACCACAAAAACAGACTCTTATAATTTTATTTGTGAAGTTCTTAATTTACTAAAACGCTTCCGGATTCCGCATCAATTTTCAAACATAGTTAACAAATCTTAGAATAGAAAAACAGAAGAATGAACACACAACACAGTAAAGCAACCACCAGTCCATCAGTACGATGGACAACCTTTGTCATAAACAGGCAGAAGCATTCGCCCTTTTAAGAAGCTAATATATGGTCATATAGATGATGGAAGGGAACAAGAACGCGAAGGCAATCACATACAAAGGTTCCAGCAAACTAATGATCGAAATGCAAAACAAACAAAACAATAGCAGGAGGCATAGGGTTGTTAACCACCCTCTACTTGAGAAGCATAAATATTTTACTTCCACGAAAGATATAAGTGCAGAACATAATTTGGTAAGTCATAGATCAGTCCACTGATACATATTATTTCTAAAATCTAAGTATCTATAACGACCATGTCAAGCGTCACAAACTAATGGAGAACTTGGCAAAATGGCCACCATCAGAACACACTGAAACAGTTACGAGTTCTATAGAATATGTAATACTTTATTTTGAGAAAATATCTCATATTATAATCCAAGGGGGTAAAAAGTTTGCCCTTATGGCCATATTTCAGGTGAAAGGTGATTTTAAAGCTGAAAATAAGTACACACTTAAGAAATCATTGGGTGAGTACCTCCTACAGGAATGTGGATGGGGGTATAAGAATACGAATACCCACACAATATGATGCTTGATTATTATTGATAATAAGATGTGTATTTATACTACACAATGACTTGGAGAATACTCCAGGGTTTCATAGATCTAGAATATTCTATAGTCTAGAATATTCCAAATTACAACCTAAATAATATCTATTATATTATTAACTATTACACCCCCGCAGTCGTAGCGGTATGGTAGGGACGCTTCGACTGGATCCAATAGTCGTAGACGCTTCAGCAGGAGCTTGTAGGTGACGACACGTCGGCAGGAGCCAATAGGGAAGATGCTTCGACCTGAGCCATTGGGTGAAGACAATGCAGCAAAGCACGACAAGAGTTCAACAAGAATCCAAGGTTGCAGTAAGACGTCGCACAAAGAGGAGAGACCCCAGCACAAGAACCAGCAGACGGAACAATCACACGAGTCGCGAGAAGGAGGGCGAATCCTCGTGAGAAAGGGGTGGCGAGTCGCGAGAAAGAGATTGCGAGTCGCGACTCCCCGCTGGTGCTGAGAGGTTGAGGACGCTAGCGAACCAGGTAGAGAGGTCATACCATTACGGGGACCATAGTGGGTGAACCACACAGATAGATGGGAAGAAGAGGAGAAGTCAAATTGGCGAACCAGGACCAAAGTGGGCGAACCACGGAGAGAGGGAGGAGAAGAGGGAGAGACAGAAGAAAAGAATCCACCACAAAGGATACAAGCTTGTTGTTGTCAGAGCTATACGCCGATGTCAAACCACGACTCAAATCAAAATCATCAACTTTATTTTTGTGAGGAATAAAAAACCTAACCTAATATGTGTGGGGCTAGGGCTAACATAATAGGGAAAGGCTGAAGTATAAGCAGCCGGAGATGGGAGAGATAGCCATCTCCGGCCGACGAAAACGGACGCACAAGAAGGAGATCGAGAGTTAGGGCAGCGGAAGAAAACCTAACTAGCTGATACCATATAAAATTACTAATGCTATGAATATTGCGGAATAATTCGTGTGTCTATTATTGATATAAATCATGTGTATTTATAGTACACATCTCTTGGAGAATACTCCATAAAACCTAGATCCGAAATATTCTATACCTAGAATATTCCTATTATCTTCCTTAATAGGATATTCCTAATATATCCTCTATTACTCCCCCGCAGTCGAAACGGTAGGGTAACGGACGCTTTGCCTGGATCCAGAAATAGAGACTTAATTATAAATAAATACAACCACAAAGAAACAACTTGGACCACTGTAGACGAACCCTTGTGCGAGGCAATAGACTACCCCCTAATCGACGACACGCGCAACAACGATGAAGGCAGCAGCACCAGTGGCTACTGAGAGGCGTGAGTGTCATCGTGGACTACTCGACATGCGTCTGGAGCGGCAAAACTGGCAAGGCGGCATGCCCTGGGCTGTGCAAGGCGGTCAGTGGTGATCAGTGGACGCAAGACTCGATATGAGTTGACAGGGCTGGAGTTGTGGTGGTTGTCGGTAAGACAATTGGCATGTTGCGAGGGTGACGTTGAGACCGGACAAAAGGTCAGTGACGAATCTGGTACCGTAGAGCGTGGAGGAAATTGGAATTTGGTGTAGAAAATAAATGAAGGCGTTGTGAAGATTAGACCTACGTAGGCTTATACGTGGGACAAATCTATATTATTTTGATATGCTTTAACTAATACTAGAACATATAGGAAAAAGACATACCTGGCCGGAGATGTTTAGGAGTGGAACATCATCTCCGGCCTGGAGCGCGGAAGCACGGCACTAGGAACTTTAGTTTAGGGTTTGATTTTTGAAAACCTAAACCTCTGATACCATATAGAATTACTAATGCCCACACAATATAATGCTTGATTATTATTGATAATAAGATGTGTATTTATACTACACAATGACTTGGAGAATACTCCAGGGTTTCCTAGATGTAGAATATTCTATAGTCTAGAATATTCCAAATTACAACCTAAATAATATCTATTATATTATTAACTATTAGGGGGAAGAGATTGGACAATGTAGTTCATCACACACATGGTGTATCATGCAATGCATGTCTGTGTTGGGAAATAAGATAAAGTGCATATGTCAAGCCGACTAGAGAAGATCAATGGTTGGACTAGAGGAGGGTAGTAATTAAGTCTACATCACCGAGATAAAAACAAAACAATTTGTGTTGTGTTAGAAGGAACATATTGAGATCTCGAAACAAGCAATGTCAACAAATCATAGATTAATGAATTTCGAAGAAAACTAAAAAAAATCAGGAACCTCAGTACCTCACCCTTATATATAAAGAGTTTTTCCAGTAGAGGAAAGAATTAAAGTATGCGACAAAAATTCGTGATGATGTCGACATTTGAATCGACAAACCTCATAAATAGGTGTAGATTCAAGACTGAACTAAATGATGATGATTTGGCGAAAGGTACTTTATGCATCTGTAACACAAAAAATATGAAACAAATCAACGAGCAAATTACCGAGTATGTGAAAACTATAATTAAAGATTAACTCAGTTCTGTTTACGTACCTCAAAAGAATCCTTTCGAAGAGATAAATGCTTAAGGTTAGGCATAATCTCGACAAGATCACGTGATGAGAATGTGGAATTGAATATCTTGTAGTTGAAGTTTGTAGAGAAAGATCGAGAAAAACATATTATTTCATTTCAACAATCTGAGAAATGAGCTTACAAGCTTAATCACTATTTATAGTAGGAAGTTAGTTGTAACTGCCTCCACATCAGCATAACTAACTTCTTTCACCTAAAATCCGTTATATTGTACAATCCTATATCTCTCACACTCCCCCCTCAAACTGAAATTGGGGGCTGAGTCACCAATCCAAGCGTGCCAATAAAAGTCTGATGCAGGTGTTCTCCAAGTCCTTTGGTCAAAATAGCTGCTAGCTGCAGAGAAGTTGAGACATGCCTTGTCTCCAAGAAGTTTTCCTGAACCTTGTCTCGCACATAATGACAGTCAACTCGCAAGTGCTTTGTTCTCTCGTGGTACACAGGGTTAGCTGCAATCTGATGTGCAGCCTTATTGTCGCATTACAGTGGCATTGGAAGGGACAGATTGACTTGAAGATCATGCAGCAAGCCATATATCCACTATAGTTCACTTGTGTATTCACTTTCTGCTGAACTCTTAGATACTGTGCTTTGCTTCTTGGTCTTCCAAGATACCAAGGAGCTTCCCAAAAAAAAAAACAGTATCCAGTCAATGATTTTCCACTATAGGGACAGTTACCCCAGTCTGCATCAGTGTATGCCTTGATTTCCAGTGGAGATTTTGTAGAATAGAATAAACCCATATCAATCGTGCCCTTCAAGTATCTTATCACATGGAGAGCAGTATTGAAGTGAGGAACTCGAGGACAACTCAGGAATCGGCTGAGTTGTTGGACATTATAGGAAATGTCAAGCCTTGTAAGATTCAAATACAACAATCTTCCAATCATCCTTCTATTGCTCTGGATTAGAACAAAGATCCCCTTCAATGTGAGATAATCTGGTGTTAGCAGGAAAAGGAAAGCTGCAGGTTTTAGCATCTTCAAGACCTGTGTCTTTGACCAATCCAAGAAAATATCCCAGCTTCCCCAAGTCCTTGATAGTAAACTTCTCATCCAGTTTGGCTTTAAGATCATTTATTGTAGCTTGATCAGACCCTAAAGATCATTAACATATACCAAAACCACTATGAATAATGATCCATTCTCTTTTGTAAATAAAGAATAGTCATTCCTGGACTGCAGATACCCCAATTCAGTGGTAAGAAAATTGGAAAGTTCCTTATTCCACTGTCTGCTGGCCTGTTTCAAGCCATAAAGACTTCTTTGAAGTCTACAAACTTGACCAATCTTTGACACTTGGTAACCTGGTGGAGGGATCATGTAGACTTCCTCATCTAACTGGCCATGAATAAAGGCATTATTTACATCAAGCTGGAATATTGGCCAGGATTTGGCTGTTGCTAATGCCAAAACCACTCTTACTGTTGCAAACTTTGCCACAGGGGAGAATGTTTGTTTATAATCCTTGCCATATTCTTGAGTATAACCTTTTTCTACAAGCCGAGCTTTAAACCTTTCAATGGTGCCATCTGCCCTGTGTTTAACCTTATACACCCATTTGCAGCCAATTGGCTTAACTCCTTCAGGTGGCTCAGTTAGGATCCAAGTCTGCTTTTGCTCTAGAGTAGTAAGCTCTTTATTCACAATGGTAATATTATACCTCCGGGGGTAATACCCCCAAGGTAATAACCGTCGGTCGGTAAATGTGGAAAAAGAGGGGGCTGAGATTTTTTTATTGTTTTAATAATGATGGTTATTACCCTGAGGGTATTACCCCCGGGTGTATGTTATTATTTTCGCTTTATTCATAGCATCCACCAATCTAGAATCTTTTGCAGTTTGGGCATAAGTATTTGGTTCAGGCTCTGACAAAACCTTTTCCAAAGAAGCTACAAATTCAGGAGCATATGTAGCTGATTGAAAAGCAATTGACTCAGAAGAAGAAGAAGAAGAAGAAGAAGACTCCTCTGAATCTGGATGCACAACATCCTGTACTTGATCTTGCAGGAATGCTATGAAAAACAAAGTCTTGTAATTTGGTTGGTATTTTTGTGAGTCTGGTGGATTTTCTGATTTGATTTTGGACAGGATTTATGACAGGTACAGATGTAGCAACATCTGTACTGTTTTCAGATGGTAAAGAAGTGGAAAGGTCATTTGTCGGAATAGTGGCTGTGGGAGTGCTTATGTCAGATCTGATGGGTGAAGAAGGATGAAAAAGGGTGTATCATGATTTTGTGTGGTTTGATATGGAATTGGTGGTGTAGAGCTTGTACCAGCAGGGAGAATGAGAATGGATATAATTGGTGGGGAGTTGATATTATCTCCGAAAGGGAACAACTCTTCTTGAAAAATCACATCCCTGCTGACCAATACCTTCTGTGTAGCTAGGTTGTACAGCTTATATCCCTTTTGAGCATTGGGATATCCCAATAATACACACCTGGAAGATTTGGCAGCAAGTTTGTCTCTGTGGGAGACATTTTTCAGGGAATAGCAACGACATCCAATTGTTCTGAGATGCTCATAGGTTGGAGGCTTTCCAAAGAGCACTTCATATGGAGTCTTCCATTTCAAAATTTCAGAGGGCATAAGATTGATCAAGTAAGTAGCAGCAAGCACACATTCCCCCCAGAATTTATTAGGAAATCCAGCATGCAATCTCAATGCTCGAGTACTCTCTATCAAATGTTTGTGCTTCCTTTTAACCCTCCCATTTTGTTGAGGTACCCCTGGTATGGACTTTTGATGCACTATACCCTTACTTGCAAACATCCTAGCACACATCTGGTGCATTATTTCTGTACCATTACTGACCTAATGTTCTTGATATTGACGTTAAAGTGATTGGAGACATAGGCCAGAAAAGCTGATACAGTGTCATATACTTAAGTCTTGTTTGTAAGCAGATGGGTCCATACTGCTCTACTCTTGTCATCAAGTATGGTAAGAAAATAAAGTGCTCCAGATATATTTGGTGTGCTATATGCTCCCCATAGATCAACATGAACTAAACCAAATAGGGATGGAGAAATAGACAAACTTCTCTGAAAAGAAAGCCTATGTTGTTTTGCCAAGATGCATGTCTCACAAAACAATTGCTTTATTCCATTATTGGAAGATTGTGGTACATGATTCAGTTTGGATAAAGAGGTATGATGACCCAACCTAGCATGTAGTAAATGCAGATTAATCTTGCTGGAAGAAGTAAATATGACTTTACTTACAGTCTTATTGTCTTGAAGAACATGTAATAAAGAAGAAACAGAAATCCCTTGCACTTTGTAGAGACCTCCTTCCCTTCTTCCTCGAGCAACAATCTTCTTACCCAAATGGTCCTGAAAGAGACACTCATTTGTGTCAAATGTACAGGAAACACCATTTTTCAATGCCAATTTGCTGATAGACATGAGGTTGTGTCTGAAATCAGGGATAAAAAAGACATTCTCCAACAATATCTCTGAAGTAAATGGAATGGTGCCAACGAAATATACTATCTTCTTCTGCCCATCAGGTAAGCCCACAGCAATAGGAGTAGCTAATCTTCTAATGTTGGTGAAATGATCGAAATAAGGACAGATATGATCAGTTGCTCCAGTGTCAATAATCCAAGAAATAGGCTGTCTATGTGGAATACTTCTAGTAATGTGAAGATTTGTACCTGCAAAGTTGGAAAAGGAATTTATCTTATTCCCAGAATTTAAGGTAGGAGGCTGAAACTGTGCACCAGAAGCTTGCTGATAAGCCTGAAGCTGCTGAATCATTGACTGGAAGAGCTGTGGATCCACATAGACTGCAGAAGGTTGTTGATTCTGCTGAGGCTTGTTGTGATTTGGCAGAAGAGACGGGGGGTCATCACCCATTGAATCATCAGTGGTGATATTGTCAGCCATGTTTGCAGCATATTTTCCATGAGCATTTCCTTGTTGCAGCTGCCTGTACCATATAGGAGTTTTGTTCCCAGGCTTCTTGAAACACTCTGCTGTCAAGTGACCCTGCTGTCAAGTGACCCTTCTTGTGAGAGTGCTTACATATGGTGGTCCTCTTGAACTCTCTATAAGCTTTGTAGTCAGTAAAACCAAACTTGTTAAATGGCTTTCCAACATCTGAATGAGACTGAAATTTGGCATTATTGACAATTCTAGATGCTGGTGACTGTAGATCAACATCCATGGCACTGACATCCTGACTGTTTGACAACTGTGACATGTGCCTCTGCCTTTCAGCTCTCAACAATTGACAGAAAGTAGTAAATTCAGGCAGTGGTACAGTTGTCAGTATGTTGTCCTTGATTGTAGAGTAATAAGGATCAACTTCCATTAGAAATTTCACCATTTTCTGCCTTTTCTGAGCATCTACCAGTTGCTTCAAAATGTTGCAAGAACACTGTTCCATTCCACCACAACTGCAAGTAGGAATGCTCTCTATAGCAGCCATATTTTCCCAGACATTCTTGAGCTTCACATAGTATTTAGCCAAAGACTGATTTCCTTGTTTCAGATCATTAAGCTGACACTGCAACTCATAGTACTGCAAACGGTCTGTCTGCCCATAACTTTCTTTGATTTCATCCCACAGTTCTTTGGATGTATTAGAGTAGTTGAAACCTTCAAAAAATTTCTCATCCATAGAGAAGAGTATCCAACACATTCCATATGATCAACATAAACCCATTTCTGATAATCAGGGGAAGTAATTGCAGGTTTTGGCAAAGTACCAGACATGAAACACAGCTTGTTCTTGGCAAATAATGACATTTTAAGAGTTTTACTCCATTGCATAAAGTCATTACCATCAAATTTACGAGGAACTATGGGAGTATGAGGTTGATCACCTGAAGTGACGAAATATGGATCAGAATAGGAATAGCTTGATGAAGAAGTTGAACCAAAGACATTCCCACTGCTGTCTGCCATTGTTGTTGACCAAAGACTAAAGCTACCACATTCTTCGAAGAAAAACTTTGACTTTCACCATCAGAATTTACCAAACCAAACTCCAAGAAATAACCGGAACTCCCAAATCACTGATTATCCTGTAGCTTGAAGCTGAATACTCAAGAATCTTGGCCAAAAACACTTAAACTTATCCAAATGTCAGCAAATAACCAAATTTCCTTCGAGATCAAGTAAATCTGATCTGAAGTGCAGGAAACATAAAATTCGAACCAATCGTAATCTGTACGCTTCAATTGAAGCAATTTGGAGTTAATTTGGAATGATTTTGTAAGAAAAACCAGTCGAATTCGTCGAATTGAAATTGGGATAATTTCGACAAAATAAATCTGAATTTGGTTGAATTTAGTAGTTTTTGTGCGGAATTTCGGATCGAATTTGGCTCGATACCATGATGAGAATGTGGAATTGAGTATCTTGTAGTTGAAGTTTGTAGAGAATGATAGAGAAAAACTTATTATTTCATTTCAACAATCTGAGAAATGAGCTTACAAGCTTGATCACTATTTATACTAGGAAGTTAGTTGTAACTGCCTCCACATCAGCATAACTAACTTCTTTCACCTAAAATCAGTTATATTGTACAATCCTATATCTCTCACATCACGAAACATATCCTTTGCTATATGTAAACCTTTTAGCGCAAAGAATGTTAGGTTTTGATAAATCTAATCGCGGAAAACTATCAAAACAGTCCAAGATCTCTCACATGTATTAACATGAATCTGCACATATTGACATACCTCTTGTAGCGTGAATTCCAATATAAAATATAATTAATCAGGAGATCAGGACCTCAAGTGTTGCCCCTCTACCGGTATCCACACAGCTGGATCAGATTCTTAGGAGCTTGTCGGCTACAACAATGGAACGAACTATTCTTCCATGCTCATCAGTCTACCTCGTCCCTCTTACGGCTCACTTTTGGTTTCTCTCTAATTCATTAATTATCTTTGAGATAATCCGATTGTTAAGAGTTTTGCACAAGGTAAATATATATACTAATATATTTCCTAAACTCCGTACATAATTAGGAAACCTCTAAGATACTTTCTCTAATCTAATTAGGAAAGTCCATATATGCGAAATACTATTTCATTAGTATTTCCATAAATATAGAAAGACTGATTAACCTGATCCACACTTAGTGTGTGTGACCCAGTAGGTCCAATTACATTTAGCAGTTGATCACCGATCAACAAATCATAAGAGGTTTTTAGCCTAAACATTATGATTACCTAAACGTAATTGAATTAATTCACTCCGTAATTAATTACCAAACTATTTGACAACTTGATCGAAGGACATACTCCTTCAATCTCCCACTTGTCCTTAGAGCAAGTGGTCAATCGCATTCCCTTGTCACTTAATGTCTTATTTGATCATAAGGTAAGATTTCATGTCATCCTTACATAGTTCAAATGTGTTTCTCGAATATGAGATGAACTGATAAAACAAATGATTATCTAAAATCCATTTGAGCACGGCCATGCATTTTCAGTTCCAACTCTTCGAGTGGCCCAAAAGACAACAATCCCACAATGGGAAGACAATTCCAATCTTGCACACTCAAGTCTCTCTACTAAGTTCATAGTAATCCGAATGTTACCTTTATGACCTCCTTTTACGGCACGGTGTTGGGCAATATCACAGCTTACCAATTCCCAAGTAAGAGAAATGATGTACTCATGTTAAGAAATCGAGTCAACATAGTTAATGTGAAATTCTCATAATGACTTTACATCCCTTAAAGAATATTCACATAAGTGGGTCTGTTCAATATGAATCCTAGTTCATATCCATGCGAAAGATCCATGACTTTCAAGTCCCGAAACTCATGAAACAGAGCTAATGAATCAACTTGCATACTAGTCATAACAGTCATTAGTGTCCACGTTTAATGACTTAGACTAGGAACAACTATAATCTAAGTTCCAGTTCACAAAAGCATTTCATAATCAAGACCTCATCTTGACAGCTTATGGACAAATAGATTATTTTGGACATACATTTAACACTAAACCATAATTAAATGTAAAATCGAATAAATATCGATTAATGATAAATGTCATGATTGTTTTACAATCATGATCTCCTAATCATATCTAAAACAATTATTTCAATGGAATCACAACTACTCTCCAAACTATTTGATTCCATTTGATGTTGTATGCTTCTCATGCATAAACTTCAACAACAGTTTAGTTAGCGGAATAAAACCATTTTAATCCGTACTTACTTTGGTCATCAATAATATTAGCAATCTAATCAATTAGATGATATATAAACTAAAATATCTAAGAATCTGGTCATATTGGTTCCTTGTACTGAAGCAAACCATATAACGTTCAACCATGAACAGTCTGATTCAAATTTTCCACAACAATATCATTTCCATTTCCATAAAAAGAAAAATTGTATCTTTGGTTCTTCGAGCACCATAAGATATATGATCACACACTATTGCGATTCACTTAAATTGGTATCTGCTCGTCATACTCCAAGTATACGAAACAACAAGTACATGATAGATTTACTACAAATCCATACATTAAACTACTCATCCTTTTCTCTCTCATCACATGTCCAACGACATTGAATCTTGCAGAGAATCTAATGAAATGAGTTATGGAGAGAAAACATCTCTAAGAGTCTTCTTATATTGAACTCAATAAGCTTTACATCAAAGTAAACACTCCCACTAAATTCAATATCTCACAAATTTATTCCAATAAATCTTGATGTCCAAACTGTACTTGTTTCCTTCTACTTTCTTCATTTAGATATTACACCGTGTTACGTCATCCAAAACCAAAACACATGAAAATCCGCTTGAAACAAGAAACAACATGTGACTATCACACAAAGTTAGAAAAATAGTTATGCTCCCACTAAATTTCTTGTCTACACAAGATGCACCTTCATATCTTAGAAATCAACTTCTAAAGTTGTCTCTTTAAAATGAGGATTTCAACTCCTAAATGCTTACATGAATCCATCACCTGGACTTTTAAGTTAGCATCATTTCCTAGTGTTAACTGGATCACCGAAACATTTTAAAATGCGCCCATACACATCTTCTTCCAATACCCATCTCGGAAGCGATTTCGATATCCTAATGCCAAGTCTCATTACTATAAGGAGTTGCATTTACTAGGTTTATTCCATGGATTTAAGAAAAACACTATGTTTTCATCCTTATCCATTTTATCCAATAAAATTCATTTGCATGTGGAGCCACTCCGTTTCGCAAATCAACCAAGTTCTAAACTTGAAGTTTGGACATTAATCCATCTCAAAATTTATGGCCTCATGCCACTGGAGTTTTGACTTGTCATATATAGCTTCTTTAAGGTTTAAAGGTTCATATAACTTTCCAAAAGGTACATTAGAATTATGAGTAGTACAGATCTCCAAATCTATTTCTCAAAATTCTTTCCCTTTCAAACCTATATGGTGTATGTTCGTTACTATGACAACATGTTTCTAAAACATTAGTCATATCCGGTTTCCTCAATTCTCACCAAAATTTGAATTAGGGTGACATATTAGGATAAGGTATGTTCGAACTATTTGTTGCTTATCTCGAATCTAATCGAGATAAACATTTCTCCCACTTGTCATTTTAGAAAGATAAGTTCTTTCCAAAAGGACACACCATTTCGAGCAACAAATGATATGTTCTCAAATGTTGGAGAATAAACCACCATGTTTCTTCTAAAGAAACACTAATGCAAGCTTATTTGTCACACCGTGTTACAAATAACTTAGCAACTTCAGATTTTAAGTAAGACAATCTAGGAACTATTCCTTTCCATATCTATGTGGAGTCTTTTAAACTGTTATTGACAAAATACTGTTTAGTGATACATAATTTATAAAGTAAATTCCAAAAATGATAACTGAAGATTTTGGCTTGACTTATCATGGATCAAATCATACCTAATAGGACTTTAATTCCTCACTCAGACACACATACCTTGGTGTTCTAAGTGGAATTGATGTGGAACTTTCCCACAATTATTCATGATAGTCTTCAATTAATTGATTTAGATATTCACCATCTCAATCTAATTGAATGGCTAATATCAAGTGTCAAGTTGATTCCATATTTCATTTTGAAACTCTCTAAACTTTCCAAAAGTTTTAGACTTTGATTTCACCATAAATATAACCATATTTATTTCGCATTCGTTAATGCAATGAAATAACCAAATCCCGTCTCTTGTGATTGAACTTATTTGATTACACAAAGTGTACTCCCAATAATTCATTAGTTATCACGATTTCTAAAATGTGATTTCACATTTTGTCAGTAAACAAATTTGCATATGTCGTACGACTCCAAGTCTAATGACTCAAGAATGAATCTTAATTCGATGCAATTACTATTTACATGATAAAACAACGCTATTCACAAGTTGGATTCGAATCAAATACTACTCAATTATATATTTATGTCATAGGTTGTTTCCAAAACAATGAACTCTCATATCTAATATAGAGCTAAAATACGATTAAAACAACTATTGTTTTATTCTTAACATGCAGGCAAGTCTAACCTCCCACTTAAACAATTATCCACTTCAACAAATATGTAATACATTTGGTGCAGAGATTTTGTGCTAAAATTAATGACATAAATACCTTTAATAGAAAAAAAAAATTGTTTCCCTTCTTATCTTCTTATAGAACGATGTCTTTGACTAAACCTTAGCCAACATTAGGAAAAATTTCAATTTGTTATATGTTTTCAAAATGACCATCATTTTGAACACTAGAAACAAATTTATTTTCCATTTTCGATGCAATGATCAATACTTTCTAGTGTGTTATAACTTTATCCTCACACTCACTAGAACCTTATTCTTGAGTTGTAGGATAACGTTATCAGCAAAAATTATCTAATAATAATTGCTTACACTAGACACATAGACATCTACTCCATATCATTTTGGCAATCTTCTCAGTGGCCGTAGCCAATCCTATAGAGAATACAAAATTACTATCTCCAAGATATAACTTTCTCCTTCCACTTGAAAAACTATTCTCAAGTTTCGATACCAATCGATTAAATTATTGCCGTCCACAATCATTCCAAAAGATTTGAACGCAACTCAAATTATTGTTATTGTTATATTGCTGTTGGTACACGTTTTAGTTGGGCCACAGTCCTTCAAAAATAGAGGCCCAATGGCCTTGATAAAGCCCAAATGATGTCCATCCTTTCCTATCCATTGGATGCCCAAGGGAATGAAGGGTTAAGATGAGGGGGGGACCTCCAAGCTTGCCTTTTAGGGTTACCTCCTCCTCTATAAATACCCCTCATTTCCTCAAGTTCAAGGGGATCTATTATCTCATTAATTACAACATTCATTGCAATTCTCTCATTTATTGCTATCATTTACTATCGACCGCACCCGACTGACTTAGGCATCGGAGGGGCGTCGCCTGGGTAGAACCCGGGCCCTCCCTTGACTGTTTGCTCCTTGGTTGCAGGTTGAGAATATAGACCCCATCTATCCCAAAGTCGAACTCACACCAACATTTGGCGCCGTCTGTGGGGATAGATCGGAGTTGTCTGAATTCTTGACCGCGACTAGGATAAGTTGGACGCGGTAGAAGATGGTAGCCGAAACCAGAAAGAAGCCAAGCAAGCCGACTGCGGGCACACACCATCCGGGTGCGCCGCCCCAGATGACAACAACCCCCTCATCGGTCCTTGTGATCCGGTGACGGGAGAACTGTTGCGACCGACTACTTCGGCCGCGGTCGATCCAGCTCGACCGGCGGAGCAGCCGAGGCTGACCGAAACGGTCAGGCCACTTCCGCCCACGACCGTAGAAGATGAGCGCAACCGGAGGGGGTACGTTCAAGTCGACGACTACGAAGTCGAGTCTTCGGATGAGGAGGAGACCGAAACCGGCAGTCGTGATACGTCGACTTTCGAAGCTCGAGTGGCCGCAGTCAGGGAGGAGCTGCGGAAGGAGATGTTAGAGAACTTGGATGCCCAAATGGCCGCGTTCAGAGAGGAGACGGTGGCGAGGATGCCAGTACTCTCCACTCAGACGCAGCCCGTGTCATCCGCAACCAAGAAAGGAAAGAAGAAGAAGGGTGGCGCCGCCGCTCGCGTCAAGAGGGCGGTTGCGCGCGCAGAGGAGGCGCAGCGACATGCCAACCTTAAATTCTTGGATGTGCGTCTCATCATCGACGCAAGCAGGGCAAGGAAAGAAAAGGAGAAGAAGAAAGAAGAGGAGGAGAGATTGAGACAAGAGAGAGAGAAGGAAAGACAGAAAGAAGAGGAGAAGAGAAGAGAAAAAGAGAAAGAAAGAGAGAAAACACAAATGTCCTACAAGAAGTTCTCGGCGAAGGAGAAAGGAAATGGCGTAGTGGTGGAGGAACGCGTGTCTGCGTATGACCGGTTGGGACCACACCCGATGCGCCCCAATGGTCCAATTCGGATTGGGTCTCGGTCACCCCCGAAAACAAGACACGTAGAGTCCACCCACCACTCGCGACCAAAGAATGGGACCCCACCGCGCAGAGTGAAGCCACGTCGGGATCATGATAGCACGTCTGAGTCCGAGGACGAGACGGAAGGGGAGGCGAGTTCGAAGTACTACAACCGTGGACATGGAGGTAGGTCCACGTTGCTATGCGACTCTCCCTTTACAAGTTGGATCCTGATCGCGGACAAACCGCCAGGGGTCAAGAAACCCAAGATGACGGAGTATGACGGGGTCGGAGACCCGCACGACCACATATCTTCATATTTGCACAATATCAGTTATTTGACCATGGATGAGCCGACCATTTGTAAGCTGTTCCCATCTACGCTGTGCGGCATTGCGCAGAGATGGTTTGATCAACTGCCCCCCAATAGTATTGACTCTTGGAGGGAGTTGAGGAAGAAGTTTGCTGGCCACTTCGTCACCAGCAAGACGAGGAAAAAGACATCTATCCACCTCGCCACAGTCAAACAAGGAGACAATGAGACTTTGGACGAGTACATCCAGCGATTCCGCATGAACGCGACGCACGTAACCAACCTTACTGATGAGGCTGGGGTTGCGGCGTTGATTATGGGAATGGCTGAGGGTAGATGCAAATATGACTTGGTTGCGAAGGAGCCCAGAACGATGGTGAGCGCTTACCAGAGGGTGGCTGCGCATGTTAATGCCTCCCTGGTAAACAGCTCTGGGCGCAAAGAGAAGACTGCGACGGCGGCGCAGCCCAGGAATCAAGATTTCTCGGCTGCGCGCCGGCCGAGCAATGGCTTGCGCAATCCGGGTCGGTTCAACACCAATATCAGAAATATCTTGCTTGCGATCAAGGAGAGCGAAATGTTGCCCGCGCCCAGGCCAATGTCCGATGCGGACCGAACGCATCCACACCGGTACTGCGAGTATCATTTGGAGAATGGGCACAACACCCGAAATTGTCCCAACTTGGAGGATGTGTGTCACAATTTGGCCGATAATGGCTTGTTGAGGGCGTACCTTGCTCGGCTGCGGGGGCAGCGAGATAGGTACCGTCAGCAAACCCAGGGGCGCAACAACAACAACAACAACAATTACAACAATTACAACAACAACAACCGCAACAACAACAACAATGGGTGGCCGGGCAATCGACCGCGGCCACTGAGAGAAGGAGGTGACAGGCAGCATAGTCCCGGGGTGATAAACACCATCTCAGGCGGGTTCGCAAGTGGAGGACCAAGCCACCGCGGCCGGAAGGAAAATTTGAAAAATTTTGTCAACTCCATTGCGACACCCCTGACGAGGACCATCCGCATCCCTAACATCACTTTGAAGCAAGCTGATATTACCGAGGTGCGCACCCCACATGATGACCCAGTCGTGGTCACTATGAAGGTGGCGAACAAGGATATACGAAGATGCCTGGTAGACACAGGATCCTCGGTGGATATCATGACTTTGGAATGCTTGTTGAAACTGAGATACACAAGGAAAGACATCAAGCCACTCCGTGAACCAATTGTGGCGTTTGGTGGGCAGACAATCTACCCGCTGGGCTCGATCCGACTCCCAGGTGCCATTGGTACCGGGAGCGCGATCAGAACCGCGTTGGTGGAGTTTATTATCATTGATATTCCCTGCGCATACAATGTGGTTATTGGGAGGCCGATGTTGAATGAAGTGGTTGGTCTAGTGTTTACCTTGGGCTTACTCATGTTATATGTCACTGATGAGGGAAGGCCGGCTATCATTCGAGCTGATCAAAGGACAGCGCGGGAATGTTATCATGCTGGGCTGCGGCCTCCAATGATCAATCTCGATGATGCCGCACCCGAGGACCAACCTGCTAGAAAGAGAAAGGAGAGAGGGGATGAATCCGGACCGACTGCGATGACATTTTCTATTGAAACCTTGGACGCGCGTCACGGTCTGGAAAGTCCCACCCAACCCCATGAAGAGACAGAAGAAGTGGCCCTTGAAGAGGGCAATCAGGAAAGAGTGGTGCGCATCGGTAGGAACCTGGCTGCGACAGAGCGGGATTCACTGATCGCGCTACTCAGAGAATACAAGGATGTGTTCGCATTCACTGTCGAGGAGATGCCGGGGCTTGATCCCGCAACCATTACACATAAGCTGAATGCGGACCCAAACTTTAAACCAGTGCACCAGAAGAGAAGGCATTTTGGGACCGAGAGGTCCGAAGCTAATAAGGAGGAAGTTGGTAAACTCCTTAAAGCTGGTTATATCGAGGAGTGCATGTATCCGACGTGGTTGTCGAACGTTGTGCTTGTAAAAAAGCCCAATGGATCGTGGCGCATGTGCGTCGACTTCACCGATCTGAACAAAGCGTGCCCAAAGGATGGCCAACCTTTGCCGCGCATGGATAGATTAGTGGACTCGACCTCTGGACACGCACTGCTTAGCTTCATGGACGCGTATGCTGGGTATCATCAAGTGCCCCTGGATACAGCTGATCGACCTAAAACCGCATTCGTCACTCCGCTGGGAGTATACATGTACCGCGTCATGCCATTCGGATTAAAGAATGCGGGTGCGACATTTCAGAGGTTGGTCAACCATGTGTTTGAGGGGCAGATTGGGCGCAACATGGAGGCCTATGTTGATGATTTGATAGTGAAGAGTGTGTTGGCCGCAGGCCACACAAGGGACTTGGCAGAAACCTTTGCGACTCTACGCAAGTATAACATGAAACTGAACCCGAAGAAGTGCGTTTACGGGGTGCAGTCGGGGAAATGCCTGGGTTTCTTGGTCAGTGAGCGCGGCATTGACGCAAACCCAGAGAAGGTAAAGGCAATCCTGGATATGCCTTCCCCCAAGTGCGTCAAAGATGTACAGCGGCTGACTGGGTGCGTGGCGGCACTTAGCCGATTCATAGCTAAGTCAGCTGACCGTTGTCTCCCATTTTTCGACGCGCTCCGCAAACGCAAAACCTTTGAGTGGAATGACGAGGCTGAAAAGTCTTTTCTTGAACTCAAAGAGTACTTGACAAAGGTGCCAAAGATTGTGGTGCCTAAAGAAGGAGAAGAGATCATGATGTACCTGTCCGCGGGGGAGCGAGCAGTGGGTGCTGCGCTGGTGGTCGAGCGCGATGGTTCACAATGCCCTGTTTATTATGTGAGCCACGCACTCGCCGCGGCCGAGTTGCGGTACCCACCACTCGAGAAGCTAGCATTGAGTTTGTTGATTGCGAGTAGGCGGCTGAGGCCTTACTTCCAAAGCCACAAGATTGTGGTAATGACTAATTATCCACTCCAAAAAATACTGGGAAGCCTTGACGGGAATGGTCGGTTACCGCGTTGGGGCTGTGAGTTGAAAGGGTTCGGAGTGGAGTACAAGTCGAGGAAGGCCTACAAAGGGCAAGTGCTAGCTGACTTCGTCACAGAATGCATGTTCAGTGAAGAATTTGTGTTACCCAACACGCAATGGTCGTTATATGTGGATGGCTCCTCGAATTCGGGCGGCAGCGGGGCCGGAATAGTGGTAATCCTGCCAACGGGTGACAAAACTGAGTATGCGCTGCGCTTCGGGTTCGAGGCCACTAATAACGAAGCAGAATATGAGGCTCTGATTGCGGGTTTGCAGATGTGTGCGGCTGCGGGGGCGACCAATGTCAAAGCATTTTCGGATTCGGCTGTGGTAGTCAATCAAATAACTGGCAAATTTGAGGCAAAGGATCACATGGCCAGATACCGAGATGCAGTGAAGAAGATAATCGAGGGTTTTGAGACGTTTGAGGTTGAGCAGATTCCGAGGTCAGAGAATCAGCAGGCAGACGCACTGGCACGTCTGGCGAGTTCGTCGGTTAACGACAACCCCAGAGTAGTGCAGTGAAAAGTTCTGCCACTGCGCAGTATTGACGCAACCCCAAATGTTTTGGCCCTGGATCGCAGTCCGGAGTGGATGGCCCCTTTATTTGCATATCTGAAAGAAAACAAGTTGCCTGAAGATGAGAAGGAGGCAGAAAAGGTGAAGAGGCGCGCTGAGTGGTTTACCCTTCTGAATGATGAGCTATACAAGAAGGGGTATACTCATCCATTCTTGAAGTGTGTGGACCCAACTAAGGGCGATTACATTTTGAGAGAGATTCACCATGGTGAGTGCGGTGGTCATATCGGAGCTAGAGCAATGGCTGGCAAAGCTCTGCGACTTGGGTATTAGTGGCCCACGATGCAGAGTGACGCAGCCGAGATCATGAAAAAGTGTGACCGCTGCCAAAGATTTGGTCCGACCTCACATCGGCCTGCAACCCCACTTAAGCCTATCATTGAACCATTGCCGTTTGCGAGGTGGGGGTTAGACATTGTGGGGCCTCTCCCTCGCAGCCAATGCCAAAAGACATTTCTGATCGTCGGGGTGGATTACTTCACCAAATGGGTTGAGGCGCAGCCGATTACCCGCATCCGGGACGATGAGACAATGGCTTTCATGTGGAAGCACATTTTCACCAGGTTCGGAGTGCCTCGACGCGTTACTCTTGACAATGGGACGCAGTTCGACAGCGGCCCATTTCATGAGTATTGCGCCGATTACGGTGTGCAAACGTGCTATGCTTCCGTCTCGTATCCTCAAGCAAATGGCCAAGTGGTGTCTTCCAATAAGCTGATTGTGGGCGCGCTGAGAAAGATGGTGGACGAGGCCAAAGGGAAATGGGTCGAGCAGCTACCAGGGATCCTATGGGCACTGAACACCACCGCAAAGCGCGCCACGGGGGAAACCCCTTTCCAGCTCGTCTATGGCTCGAATGCGGTGTTGCCAGTAGAGTGGGGTGCTAAGTCGCTGCGAATTAGCACCTACGAGCCCGAAGAGAATGAGAAAGAGTTGCGCGCCGCGCTGGACTTGCTGCCTGAGTTAAGAGGCAATGCTCTGCTGCGAGTGGAGAGGCAAAAGCAAGACATGGCCCGCGCATACAACAAGAAGGTTAATCCAAGGAGCCTTGAGGTCGGTGACTATGTGTTGAGGAATATCGCAGCCACAGGAAAGGATGTTCCAGGTGGCAAGCTGAAGCCGAAGTGGGAGGGTCCACTCCTTGTCGTTGAGAAAGTCAGGGATGGAACTTTTCGCTTGGAAAAGCTCGATGGCACCCCTGTACCGAGGCCATGGAACCTCATCCACCTCAAAAAATACTATGCTTAGTTTTCGGTTGAGTTGTAACATATCTCATTTGTACTTAGTTGTTTCACCAAGAATGTAGCGCATGGCGCACCCAGAACAATGTAATCTTTTCGTCTTTCATTAATGAAAGGGCCTGCGGCCAAGTAGTTTCCATCATTTCAGTAATTTAGTTTAGTATATTAAAGTTTCATGAAGTAAGATTGGTTGAGCCCGGAATTTCACCGGCCGCGACCAACAAATCTGTTCCAAGCCGCATTTCGTCGGTCTTGATGTATAGTCCTATTCTGAGCCGCACTTCGTCGGTCTCAATGAGGAAAGTTCGTTCCAAGCCGCACTTCGTCGGACTTGATGAGATCAAGGACGGTGTGCTAAAGCCAGGTCGAGTCGGATTATCACCACTCGAACGGTGAATAACCACTGTTGGGGGAGGGACATCACCGCCTCCGATGGTCGGCCGCGGATCGCCCATACTTCAATGGGGACTCGAATACCTTCGTTATTCGGGCGCGGTCGGCGACAATTCAAATTTCAATGGTTACCTGATGCGGGTTAAGACGTTATATTCATCCCAACTAAGTTGGGTGCGCGTTGAATAGGGATTCATGGATCACCCGGCTTGCATCAGAGGCAGGGTCGCAGACGCGGCCCTCGGCGAACATGTCTCCAGCTCGGATTCGTTCGCCTACGCACTCGTGCCCAGTAATCAGGGGGCCCTCCATTTATGGACATCCGCACTGCGATGCTGGGTATATATGAGGCGTAGAACCCCAGATCCACGGGCCCGGATAGTCGAGTCGAAACTTCACCGACCCAAAATGACATCTCGGGCTCGACCCTCGTTAATATCCGAGTTCTACTTCGAACGAAGGATGGGTTATAATGGCCCACAAAAAACGAGTTGAGCCATAATATTCCACCCTTGGGTTAATACCTCGAGGGGCGCACCTAAATAATAAGTTATTTTTGTTGTTGTTTTGCAGGTATTATGTCAAAATTTATACAAGTGGTAAAACTCGTTAAGTCAAAATCGCACCCAATTTCGGGGGCGATATATGATTGCGATGTTTACCTCCTTTAAGGAGTTGAGTCATTCAGACATATCACACTCGCGCCCAATTTCAGGGGCGAAGTGAATTTCAAGACGTCGAACTCGCGCCCAGTTTCAGGGGCGATGTTCGGTTGCGACAACCACCCCACTTTCAAGGGCGTGGTTACAAGATCGAATCGGAATCGCACCCGAACTCAGGGGCGACATCCGGTTGCGATTTTGTCTCCTTTTTCAGGAGCAAAATGTTTTTGATCACAGCGAAGCCGCACCCAAGTTGAGGGGCGAAGTCCGACTGCGATGCCTGTGTCTACTTCAAAGACAAGGGTGATTGTTAAAAGGACAAGGATATATTTTTGCAAGTATTGAAGACAATCGAAAGAAAGAAGTACTTAGTTATTTAACTAAGTAAGAGCAAGGAAATTGTCAAAAACCGCAGCCAAAGCACCCCCTTCGAGACGGCTGCGGTGGTACATCATCGAATTGTTCAACATAAAAATTGTTCAAAAGTACAAGAACAAAAAATATTATCTATGGGGCAACATCTGTGGTGGCGGCATCGGCTGTAGCAGTGGGCTCTGGCTGGCCTGCATCATCTTTTTCTTGCTCCTCGTCGCCGTCATCGTCATCATCAGCCTCATCATCACCACCATCATCATCATCATCAACTTCATCGTCGCCATCATCTGATTCAATGTTAATGACAGGTGGTGGTGTGAACACTGGTTGCTCCCTGGGCTCCGGCTGAGGCGCGACCTCGTCAAAATTAATGTCTTCGGGCAGCTGCCAAATGTCTCGCCGCGCCTGATCCATCAGGCTGTTCCGTTTCGCAAGCATAAACTCTAAGCCCTGCGCCACGACATCAGAATCCTCGTAGGAGGCAAGAAATTGCGTTGCAGCGCGCTCTAGAGCAGCCTTGTACGCTTCCACCTCCACTGGAGCTAAGGTTTTTGGATGCTTGTCCGAGATCGCATCTACTTCCCTCAGTGCGGAAATGGCAGCTTGCTTCATACCCACTGCAGCTTCAAAGCGCACCTCACCCATCTTGTCGTTTATCAGCACTTGGAAGTCAGGAGAGGCAAGGAATTTGGCTTTGGCATTGCAAGCCCGATGCGCCCAGAACCAAGCATGGCCCTTTGCGTTCTCCACTCTCCGCAGCAGACCCTCCTCCGCCGACTTCAGCGCCTTCTCTCTTTCCAAGGCCTCAGCAAGATCTTCCTTTAGCTGCGCATGGGCCTCTTTGAGCTTCTCATTATCCGCGCTCACGGAGGAGCTGATGCGTTTCAGCTTGTCGTTATCCTTGTAAAGATCGGCAAGTTGGCTCATGGTTGCACTGGCATCAGCCTTTGCCTTCAATGCCCTTTCTTCAGCCGCGACCGCCTTGGCTTCTGCCTCCTTCACGCGCTCACCGGCTTGAAAGATTTGGATGTGCAGCTCGGCAGCATTCGCAGCCAGCGCTCTGATATCCCTATCTTGTTGCGCCGTTACCGCGGCCAGCTCCTTATACTTGATCTCGTCATTCCGTATGCGGGTGGCGGGGTCACCATAACGATCAAATATATGGGTTGCGATACCAGCCAACTGCAAAAGATAAATAAAGTGAAGAAAAACCCACAAGGTAAAAAGAGGCAAAAAAGATGGTTTATCGGAAACTTACGCTGAGAGCATGACCGCAGAAATGTTCCAGCCAGTTGCTGGGTGTGGGCTGGTTGCGCGCCCAGTCACGGAAAGGCAAGTACGCCTCATTGAGAGATTCCGTCAACCCCCTGATAGCCCAGATCCCATCCACATTAGGTATGGGTTGCCCCATGTCGTCGGTTATGGGCATTAACCGCGTCGGAAGGCCCAAGCCTGAGAGCGAAGGCAAGTCAGAGCGGCGGTAAGCAAAAGGACCTTTAGCACGAATGTAAGTGGACTTACTTGGGCCAAACGCGGTCCCCTCATCGTAGAAAGGAGACGCACCCATGCTGTGCTCACTCCCGTCCATGCTCTCACCTCCACCACTCGGTTGCGATGGATAGTGGCGGAGAGACTTGCCCGCACGCTGATTATCAAGAACCTGCAAGGAAAGGACAATTTAGAAAAAATGGCAAGTCATACACAAGAAATAGAAGGGAACAGCCGGTAAGAGTACTTACTGGGGATGAGAGCTCCGCAACAGTTTCTTTGCCGGGACGGCGGCTGATTGGTGGAGACCTCGGCTGCTCCGCATCAGGTGCCTCCATTGATACCTGATGTTCTATAGACGCCTCCTGTTGAACAGGTGAGTGCGGCGCAAGCACTTCCTGTACAACAGGTGAGTGCGGAACAGCCACCTCCTGTATAACAGGCGACCGCGGAGATAATGCTTCTTGGTGCATTGGCACCTCGCGGACCGGCTCCGCGGCTATGGGAGTCGAAGAAGACGCTTTCTTCTTCTTCTTCGACTGAGATGGCTGCGACGAGGAAGGCTCACCTCGCTTGCGCTTGCCGCCAACGCCTTTCTTCTTCTTGGCTGCGCCAGCCTGTTTCAGCGCAGCAGTCTCTTCGCGACCCGCTTGCACATTTTCGTGTGCGTCTGCGCCCTTCTCCCGTTGAAGCATCATTCGCCACATGGTTTCCTTGGGAAGTTTAATTATTTCCTTCTCTACCTCGGCGTATGCAGCTTCTGCAAGCGCAAAGAAGATGGAAAAACACTTAGACAAATACAAGCAAAAAAACAATTAAAATACAAGAGAAAGTATCCTACGAAATTGAGCTTCATTGACGGGCTCCATAAGGCCCGCAGCCAGTAGCCATTCATTGTCTATGGCTTGGTCGGTGGTGGGTGTCCAAACGCGATCCTTTGGCTCCGCACCCTTGGGTTGAAAAAAGTAGTCGCGCAGCTCGCACATGCGCGCACCCATTCTAGGCTGCACCCGAGTCGACTCAGGAGGGTCACTCGCAATCCGCACGAATAGGGGACGGTCAACTGGTGTCGCAGTCGCGTCCAAACCAACCCAAAAGAACCTGTTTTTCCAGACAGTTTTGTTCTTACGGGGTTTGGTCGGCTGCGTCACATAGTTGCCGTGATCAATTTGGCGAGGTCCTAAAGTAAAGAACCCGAACTGGTTGGAGGACACCCGGTGAAGGGACTGAAAAAGGTCGATTGAAACGGGAATCTTCGCAGCCAGACAGGCCATTACGAAGCCGTTGATGGTCAAGAAGGAGTTAGGGGTCAGTTGGGCAGGACACAGATGGTAATGAACAAGGAGCGCCGCGGTGAACCTAGGAACGGGCAGCCGCAACCCACTGGCGATAGACAACTCATGGACTGCGAAGCACTCCGGCGGGGGGTCAGATAGAATGGACCCGGCTTCGGGGACGGTGAGCACTACGGGGGGTCTAATCCCGTATTCATCGCAAAACTCCTTCAGTGCGGCAGGGGTATAGGTGGCTATGAAGGATTCCGCGATCCTAGCAGTTTTATACACCCCCATCACGTCTACCGCGGCGCGCGGCGCAGGGGCATCATCCTGTTCTGGTTGCGAAGTAGTCGCAGCCGCTATAGGGGCGCGCTTCTGTGCGCGCGGCCGAGGGGCAGAAGAAGAGTCACCTGAGTGCGTCATCTGCGTTGAAGGCAAGAAAGCAACGGTTACGTTATATCGACACAGGGTCAAAGTCCAAGTCAATAAACGACGAACCGAGGCATGGTCTTCACCCCATGACCTCGGTCGCGGCAACCATACTTTCGCCTCCCAACCCAGATCAGCCCGCACAGCGGTTGGGTGACGCAAATCCAAGTGTAGACCTCAAATCGACATCTAAAGATGCGAAAAGAGGGCTAAAAAGGGACGAAAGGGGAAGAAAGTAGGGCAACCAACGGTTACCCAGAATAACGAAGAAAAAATCACATGCAAAAGAAGAAGTAAAAGGGAGGAAAAGTACCTTAGTTTGCCGGAGAGGATGGTCGGACGTCGGATCTTGATCGGAGCAGGGAACGGCGATTAAACTCCGAGATTTTCAAATCGATTTAGGGGCGAAAAACCCTAATTTGTTCGAAATTTGAAAAGAGAATGGCTTGGTTAATGGACGAAAGATCAAGAACAAGACAATTTCAACACGATTACGGCGAAGAACGGCAAGTTTGATGAAAAAACTGGGCGATTTTTGGGCGAAAGTTCGAAAATTTTGAATATGGTGTGAAGGGTTTTCGAATAGGAATTGGGAGAAAAATTGAGAAGTTGGAAAAGAGAAGTGAAAACTGAGTAAGGGAGGCGGAAGAGAGAATTTATAGGAGAAAGAGTCAGGGGCAAAATGGTAAAATCGCTCGAATTTACACAATTTCCAGTAAAAAGCCATCATTAACTGTCATAATGAACAGTTAATGTCAACGGCTTTTACCATTCCGAGGCGACTATTCCGCTTCCCAAGCGCATAACGGCTCGAGGGAATCTTTTTCAAACTTTACCAAAGACTTTTCGAATTCGACACCCAATAATTGGGCAACGACAATCGAGATCGACACTTTTTGCGATTTCGCCTCAATTTCAGGGGCGAAGTCGATTTCAAATTTCGAAATCGCACCCAATTTCAGGGGCGATGTTTGGTTGCGAGCCTCAATTTCAGGGGCGAAGTCGATTTCAAATTTCGAAATCGCACCCAATTTCAGGGGCGATGTTTGGTTGCGATTTCGCCTCAATTTCAGGGGCGAAGTCGATTTTAAATTTCGAAATCGCACCCAATTTCAGGGGCGATGTTTGGTTGCGATTTCGCCTCAATTTCAGGGGCGAAGTCGATTTCAAATTACGAAATCGCACCCAGTTTCAGGAGCGATGTTCGGTTGCGATTTCGCCTCAATTTCAGGGGCGAAGTCTTTTTCAAAGTTCGAAATCGCACCCAATTTCAGGGCGATGTTCGGTTGCGATTTCGCCTCAATTTCAGGGGCGAAGTCTTTTTCAAATTTTGAAATCGCACCCAATTTCACTCCAACATAGTGGGGTGAGAGGAAAGGCTGTGACAGACGTCTCGTAATTTCAACCAAACTGTTTTGAAACGTCAAGTTCAATTAGATTCGATTGAAAATTTGAAATCTCAATTTCAGGGGCGATGTTCGGTTGCGATTTCGCCTCAATTTCAGGGGCGAAGTCTTTTTCAAAGTTCGAAATCGCACCCAGTTTCAGGGGCGATGTTCGGTTGCGAATTCGCCTCAATTTCAGAGGCGAAGTCTGTTTCAAATATAGAAATCGAACCCAATTTCAGGGGCGAAGTTCATCTCAAAAAGCTCATCCGAAGTAAAGGCAGAAAATCCATGACAACACAGCAAGAGGGAAAAACGACACATACGACCGTGAAGCTCGCAAGGGGCGAAGTTTTTCGATTAAAATCGAAAAAGTACGAGCCCCACGGCCTAGGTAAAATGAAGACAGGAAAGCGACATCATAGGACTTTGTCAAGGCGCATTACATGAGCCAGGACAAAGGGTGGCCAGGGGATGCGCAGTCGGGTCACCCTCGGTGCCGAGGAAGGCCGAGACGAGATGATCGACGACCGCAACCCGACTTCGAGGGGCTCTTTTGGTACACGTTTTAGTTGGGCCACAGCCCTTCGATAATAGAGGCCCAATGGCCTTGATAAAGCCCAAATGATGTCCATCCTTTCCTATCCATTGGATGCCCAAGGGAATGAAGGGTTAAGATGAGGGGGGGACCTCCAAGCTTGCCTTTTAGGGTTACCTCCTCCTCTATAAATACCCCTCATTTCCTCAAGTTCAAGGGGATCTATTATCTCATTAATTACAACATTCATTGCAATTCTCTCATTTATTGCTATCATTTACTATCGACCGCACCCGACTGACTTAGGCATCGGAGGGGCGTCGCCTGGGTAGAACCCGGGCCCTCCCTTGACTGTTTGCTCCTTGGTTGCAGGTTGAGAATATAGACCCCATCTATCCCAAAGTCGAACTCACACCAACAATTGCAAAGTCTCTAACATTTATCAAATAAATAAAAAATTGAAACATTTTAAGTTATTTAACACTTTATTCCATCCAATGCTCTACAAGAATAAAATGACTCCAAGATCCCAAATTACTTGGATTAAGCAATCTTTGGCTTGACACTTAAACCAATTAACTTAGGTAAGTAATCTCATTACTAATTATATCCAATATAACTCCTGGTTTGTAAGTCACATCCAATGTTAAACCTACTCGTTTGCCTCAACATCTAAGGACTCCTTACTAATATTGTCGAGTCAACCAACTTAACATGTGAATCTCTTCATAGACCCACCCGTACTTATCCCCAGATTAGAAGTGATACCTTGCTTTGGCAAAACCTATCACTAGTGATCGAGGGTTTCATAGGTGTTACTTGTTGGAAAAGCAATAAACTCAATATTAGTAGAGACTTCGATTTATCATATGTTTAACCTAAACTCTAGCGAGCTCTTACGAGATATAGGTGACATGCATAAATCGTAAACGCAATAAAATACCAAATTAAATTGCGAAAAATTAAATGTGATCCTAGTATGGCCCCTAATCCTAAAGATCTAATCTTCAAGACACCTTCTGGAAACATTTAGATCCTTTCCACGTCATTCAAGCGCCATCCACTATGATTCGCCTTGCAATGATCAATCTTCACTCCAGTTGTAATTACATTTGATTAACGGTTCGCAGACCGTGAAAACAAAATTAAATAATTACAAAAATACTTCATGATTCGCAGATCGTATTTAAATTACAGGAATACAAAACAGTACGCAGATTGTATTTACTATCCTAGTTTGGGCCATACAAGTCACTTCATGCATAAACCATTCATACATTCATTCATTCACTTCTAAAGTAAATGACCCAGTTCTAATATATAGATATTAAAACTCATATCATGCATTTAAAACATATTAAATCACGCATGCTTATTAATTAATTATTATGCATGCTAATTAATTAAACAATTCTAAATTAATAATTAAAAATAGAATTTGAATTATCGATTTACTGTGTTCATCAAATAATTCTAAATTATTTGCTTTAAGTTGCAAATCGCATTTAACTGTTTTAACGAGGCCACCTAGTGTCTCAATTAAAACTAATTGCCCCATTTATACCTTTAATCTGGACCCTCCAAAACAAATTTCTCCCACTCAAATTTGGATCTAACCCAAAAGTACGTTAATAATAGTCGTCCAATAAGCATACGTTCCCACTCTAATGGTTCGTATACTTGTTCTACTCCGTATATACTTAGCCCAGCTAATTAATATGTTCAAGGTAGACAAGTAATCACGTGATGCTTAATTCAATCTCTAGCCAATGAGCCAATCATGAAGTTCCAATAAATCTCTGCCTAGCAAGTTTACTTGGTACACAGCCCACGCAGCGCAATTTCAAGCATGCACAACTTAATTAGTTAGTCATTCGGCGCAGCCATAACCACGCATGCAATGACCACCATAGCCTAGCGAATTAACGACAACCCAGCTAAATTATGAACCACTCCGAGCGTTCGGCCAAGGCAACCATTACCCGACCATAAGTCGCACACGCAGCCTAGCTGCTCACCTGAACCTGATCAGCCGCCATGAACGCCTCAATACAATCATCGCAAACCTAGTCGAAACAATTTTGTTGTCATACGCAGGCCTAGCCTGAGTACAATAGCTCGCACTATCGATCATTCACTGTTTGCCTTAGGGTGTGTTTGGTAGTCGTAGCTGTTCAGGTAGCTTTTAGCTGTTGAGGTAGCTGTTAGCAGTTTGACTAACTATTAGCAGTTAGCAGGTAGCTGTTAGCTGTTGGCTGAAAAGTAGCTGTTAACAATGACATGTTTGGCACGAGCAGTAGCTGTTGAGTTATTAAATTTATATATATCAGAAAATTAGAAAATCCGAAATGCTACTTTTTGGGGGAAATGCTACTTGTAATAGCATTTGCCAAATGCCCCTTAAAACGCTAAATGCTACTTCAAATGCTAATAACAAATGTACAGCCAAACATGTCAAGTAGCATTCTGACTTGGTCAAAACGCTAAATGCTACCTTCTACTTGGCTACCAAACATACCCTTAGTCTATATTCCAACACAGACAACACCTAGCCGCTAACCGCAACCGCCGCCTAGCAGCGCGAGTCGGATCCGCACAAGCCTAGCTCGGCGTCCGCTCTCAAAATCGCCTTGTGGTTCCACAACTCAGTCCAGAAACCCACGCCGACGAACCAAAGCTGATCATTGTCGCACTGCTTATGAACGAAGAAATTTCTGTGTCGTTCGTCGGAGATGCTCTAGACAACATACGAGAACTCAGTCGCGTTTGTTGACCGGAGCTGCTCCTCTGTAAAACACTCCCTTTTCTTCGAGCATCGACAACCCTAGGTTGTCACATGAGTCGCGTCGATCATTGCTTGTTGGCTGGAAACTTTCGTATTTGTCAGTTCGTTATTACCTTCATTTAAACATCCAATGCTTTAATTTAGGCAATGGTCAATAATTTATAACGTTGATCAAATCTCAATTGCTCAAAGTTGGAGAAAAGTTAGGCATGCATTGGTCTAATCCAATTAGGTCAACCCTTCGAATTTGTCATCTAATGAACTCTAATATAACATGCATCAAATCATGTTAATTTTGGGGAAACTTCGAAACAATTATCTAATAATGACGAAATTTTACTTCGCACTTAAATCTAATTTAATTTTGCAATTTATCACAATCAAATCGAAATTCAAAATACACGTCAATCTTAAATCAAAATTAATACGATGTGAGATCGCTCTGATACCACTGTTAGGTTTTGATAAATCTAATTGCGGAAAACTATCAAAACAGTCCAAGATCTCTCACATGTATTAACATGAATCTGCACATATTGACATACCTCTTGTAGCGTGAATTCCCATATAAAATATAATTAATCAGGAGATCAGGACCTCAAGTGTTGCCCCTCTACCGGTATCCACACAGCTGGATCAGATTCTTAGGAGCTTGTCGGCTACAACAATGGAACGAACTATTCTTTCATGCTCATCAGTCTACCTCGTCCCTCTTAGGGCTCACCTTTGGTTTCTCTCTAATTCATTAATTATCTTTGAGATAATCCGATTGTTAAGAGTTTTGCACAAGGTAAATATATATACATACTAATATATTTCCTAAACTCCGTACATAATTAGGAAACCTCTAAGATACTTTCTCTAATCTAATTAGGAAAGTCCATATATGCGAAATACTATTTCATTAGTATTTCCATAAATATAGAAAGACTGATTAACCTGATCCACACTTAGTGTGTGTGACCCAGTAGGTCCAATTACATTTAGCATTTGATCACCGATCAACAAATCATAAGAGGTTTTTAGCCTAAACATTATGATTACCTAAACGTAATTGAATTAATTCACTCCGTAATTAATTACCAAACTATTTGACAACTTGATCGAAGGACATACTCCTTCAAAGAACACATGCAGGCTTTCAAGCTTTGAAACATCAGAAAAAGAGCATTTTATAGTTTCAATTGCACAATGCTCGAATGCCTTCAAGTTCATGGCATGAATTTGAATTTCCTCTAACCCACAACAATTATCAATCATGAGGAAGCTCAAACATTCCAAGTTTACTGATGCATAGTTTCTCAAGAATGTTGCAGCCTGATAATCGTAACCACTTCATGGATGTTGAAGTAGAAACAATGTTGTGCCATTCAACCCGGCCCCTTTCAGAGTGACATTACTTAAATTAAGGATAACAATTTCATTGAATAATCTAAATTCACTCTGAAACTCTAAGATACAGGTGCATAGACGCAAATATCTCAAGCCAGGAATCCTTCACAACATAATGGGCACCAGGATCAACTTTGAGGAAGTGTTTGTCATAGTCGCTACAGATGAACTCGCGTCTTAGACTATCCAGACTTTTATTAGCAGCAGCAAAGCCGATCCACCGATCAATATCACATGCGTATTTATTATAATCAAGGCAAAATGAGAGATGGAAGGACAAGATGTTCTGGTCCTTCCGCTGCCGCAGTACCTGATCTACACTTCTTACATATGCCGTATTATAGTTTATGCATTTTTCTCCATGCATAAACCTATCATTACCACACATGACTCTCCAGTCCATGTTAAGAAAGGGAAAGCTTAAGCACACATTTCTCCAGTACCTTGATATTGTAGCCATTCTTGCAACATCTTTGTATTATATATTTATTATTAAGGAGCACAAACAAAACTTTTTTTTTAGGGGAAACAAATTAAACCAAACTTTATAAATGAATATCATATGATTGTATTAGCGTTCTAAAATCATATAATCCCAATAGTTCGTATACTACTACCTATGAGCGAAATTTAGAGTCATATATATGAATTATGAAGTATATGCTAATGAGGTGGATTAACAAACACACTTTCTCGACATATTTCTTAGAAGGTTTAACTGGACAAGCACGTTTTCTTTCTTATTTTTTTGTTAGCATTACTAATGTCTTTATTGTATGTAGTAAGGGAGTATAGGACTAGGCATTGTTAGTTGATATGTAGTATTAGATTGTAATTAGTTCTTCTTCATTTGTTAGGATTAGATTGAAATTAAATCATTGCATGTTTAGCGTACAATCATATGCGTTAGTGTATGCATGTAGGAGGCGTTTTCCAATTACAATTACAATATACGTACATTACATAACTACTATCAAATCATACTTGAACTAAATGAAACATGTAATAATCCTAAGTACGTCTATGTATTTAATCCTACTACGTGCGTACATGAGTTATATAATTAAGTGTCTCCTATATATGATATCTAGCCTATGTATAAGTTGTATAAGTTTAAGAGATACTCCGTAGTTAGAGGATGGAATAAGAACACTGGGTCATAAACATGATCAGAGTTAGAGGATCTGATCTCCATACAATCATACATGGAGGGGAAATAGAAGTGTCCTAGACTACTTGGAACTTTGTACCTTTTTATGTTTTACATACCTTACTTCCTGTGAGAAGTTTCATAGATATTTTGAAATATTATTTCGTCAAATTGAAAGTCAAACCCCTATCTCGACAAAACGAAAACATCATATTAGTATAAAAAAATCTTTGTTTTTTAGAGATTTATCACACATTCTCTATATCCAAACATAAACTATCAATTTCAGTTTTAAACACGTTTAATAGAAATCATTATTAAGAGACACGTGCAACGCACGGGCTTTCATTATAGGAAATATATCAGGTCAGAAGTATAATTTTTGTCAGAAGTAATCTGGTCCCTTCATCTCACCTTGATCAATGGCCTAGATTAAAAGTTGAAAATAAAAACAAAAAAACTGAAAATAAAAAACCCAAACCCAAATCTCACATTTTCTCTCTCCTCCCTCTCCCCCCTCCCTCTCTCTCTTTACTGCTCAACCCTCGTGTCGCCCACAACCGCCGCCGGCGTCCACCAGCGACAACCATCACCGGAGAAAACACCACCGGCAGACTCGACAGACCACTGCGAGTCTTCGGCGGCCGTTAGCCTCCTCCGTCGAGGATCATTCCACCTCGAAAATCGCCTTCTCCTTCCCTCTTTTTGTTTTTGTCTTCGCCACAGCCGCCGCCGGCGTGCACGAACAACCACCACCGCGGCACCAACGGAATCGGCCGACTCCGGCGAGTCATCTTCTAGTATCATCGGCCTTCTGCGAGCACCACTCCACCGCGAAAACCTCGATCTTCTCCGCTTTTTTCGCGCTCGTTTTCGTCAGATCTGGCCGTCGCCTTAAACTGACGACGCCATCATTTTCTCTACACTGCCGTCTCTACGCGTTCACCGTCGCCGGCGATTCTTTTGCAGTTTCGATGGCCGCGTCTCATTTTCTTCCACGGCGCGCGTCCTTTTTGGTAATTCTCCACGAAAATGAGAGGCGGAAATGGTGGAGTTGGTGGTGGAGTACGACCCTAGGTTTGCCGGCGATAGTGGTAGGGGCGCGGGTAACCGGAGTAGTGGCCGTGATGGTTGAGGGTGGACGGGGTTGGGTGGGGTGGGAGGAGAGAGAATATGGGGAAAGGTAAGGTGTTTTCGGTTTTTTTTCTCTTTTTTTCATTTTTTTCGTTTTTGGAGTAATCATTTTTAATTTGTGAAATTACTAGAGTTACGTGTTTTTATCATTGGAGTTATGTGTATTAATTATTGAAGTTATTTGGAGTTACGTGTTTTAGGTAGTAGAGTTACGTGTTTTAGGTAGTGGAGTTACGTTGGAGTTACGTGTTTTGGTTAGTGGAGTTACGTGTTTTGGTTAAAGGAGTTATGGAGTTACAAGTTTTAGATGTTGGAGTTACGTGTTTTAGTTGGTGGAGTTATGTTAGAGTTACGAGAGTTAAATTGAAGTTGGTGGTGTTTTGATATTAGTTGAGTTATATAATTTAATTAGTGGAATTAGATGACTAGAGTTACGGATTTTACTTTGTGGAGTTAAGTGTCTAGAGTTATTGATTTTAGTTGGTGGAGTTATGCGGCTGGAGTTATGCAATCTAGGTTATGGAGTTATCTGAAATCAATGGCTGAGATTGATTCTGAATTCTGAATCAGTGGCTGAGATTACTTCTGATTTCTGACAGAAATTATATTTCTCACCGGATATGCCTCCTATATATGGTCAGAAGTAGATTTATATCAGAAGGTCAGAAGTTATGTGAGCCACACAATTGAACCTAGATCAATGGTCAAGATTAAACCAAAAAAAACAAAATAATAAAAAAAATAACAAAAAAATGTTCCCATTGATTTTAATAAAAAAATAACAAAAAAATGTTCCCATTCATAACTTTAATAAAAAAATAACCGAAAAATAAAATAAAATAATAAAAAAATAACAAAAAAATGTTCCCATTGATTTTTTTTTTTTTCTCTCCTCCTCCACCATCCCACCACCACCACCACGCACCAGCCGCCCACCGCCGCCTCTTGCACCGACCACCACCGTACGCAACAACACCACCGCCACCCGACGCGCGCCGGTAAGGCGACCCCACGGCGGCAGGTCTTACCCCACGCCACCCCCTATTTCGTCCTCCACGTCCATTTTTTTCTCGTTTTCTCTCTCCTCTCTCACTCCCTTCCCCCGCCCTCATCGTCAACCGCGGCCGCCCATTAAGCCTCCACCGGCCCTCGCCCTGCGCCGCCGACCTCAAACACCACCATAACCGCCGCCAATAAGTGATAACAATGGAGATTGAAAAGAAGGGAGGCGATTATAGGGGAGAAGAAGGGGCGGGGGCGTCGTGGATCAGCGGGAGGAGGGTCGCGGTAGGGAGGCGATCGAGGTGGATATTTCCGGGGGCGGGGATGGTGGTCGGAGCTGGCCGCCGTCGGAGCAGGGTGGTCGGGAGAGGGGGGGGGTTTGGGGGAGGAGAGAGAAGAAGGAAGGGGAGTGTGTTTTTTTTGTTTTTGTTTTTTTGTTTTGTTTTTTTGGTTTAATCTTGACCATTGATCTAGGTTCAATTGTGTGGCTCAGATAACTTCTGACCTTCTGACGAAAATCTACTTCTGACCGGATACGCCCCCTATATATATATATACTAGCTTTTTACCCGTGCAAAATTGCACGGGCGGCCCTATTTCTCTGTAATTTTAACTTATTTAAATGAATAACATTTTAAATAGTAATTGTAACCTTTAAGAAGTGTTGTATTTGCTATTTAGTTTGATATTTAACAATGATTTTAAATTAACAATGTAGGCAACTTTTAAAACTTAGTCGACCGAGGATATAAATCTGATTGGGTGCGCTTTTTCTGAGCAATGAAAACTTTTAGTGACCCGTAAGCTATGAGCTATATTTAACCGACCATAATTTAACCAGTATATTTTGAGTCAATGCATATCCAACCCTTTGATCTATTTTGACCCTTAGTATAAGACAAAATAAAGATGAATAAAATTCAATACAAAAATGAAATATTGGAATATAAAGTTAATATAATAAATCAAAAGCTAATTTTAGTTGTTACCCGTGCAAAATTGCAAGGATTGTTTAGCGGGATTTTTCTAACGTGTGCCCATGGTGTACATGATGAGTGTTCATTTCTTTCCTTAATTAAGTGATATTCTCCTGAATTAATAAAAAAGATTCTACAATTTGTTTTTCAAGTGAGAATATCACGTAATTAAGGAAAGAAATGGAGTTTTATCATGTGCCGTATGAGCAAACGTTAAAAACCCCGTTGTTTAGTGATATTTACAATAATTTTTTTATTAGAATAAAATAATTTTTATTCACAAAAAATTTGTTATATACTTATATTTAATAATTCTGTATTGTTTCTAATTTAGCCAGTAGTAATAATGCGTTTAAAAAAAATTGAACATACAACGTTAATTGACCTACACCCGTTTACTTGTATTGAATTTTTATGACTCGTGACATGTATTTACCTGCACCTGTCTAATCGTATTTTAATTTGACAGATATGATTCTGTATACAACGTTAATTGCCCTCCACCTGTTGACCAGTAATGACCTTTCATGACTCATGACATGCATTGAAACTGCACCCGTTTACACGTATACTAAGTTGACGGACATGATTTCTCATTGATCCAAACACATTATTGACATTACCTAAAATACTTACCATGGAGTAACAAAAGAATTAACAATCCCAAACAATTTCAAATTTTAACAAAACAATTAATTTTTTTTGTAGAAGATTGCGTAAGATATGAGGATATACTCCGTATAAATTATATACTCATTCCTAAACAAAACGTAAATAAGGCACTATTGTAGAAGTTTTTATAATTTACTGCAATTAACTTCGGTAATTATTGGTAGACGCATTATAGAATATTCTCCCCCGAAATTAAATTTACATAAGATCTTTACTTTTTAATTTGGACGAAATATTAGGCATGCCTATCCTTTATATATAATTTTGTTAATAAAATAATCAACAAATTCAATTGTCTTAGTGGTTGCACTGTTATAGTATAACTTTGAGGTCGCAGGTTCAAACTTTCATAGCCTCATTTTTTCAGAATTTATTATGTGGCAAGATGAGGTGGCGATGACATCAGCAAATGACATCATCGATGATGTGGACGCAAAAATTTACACTAAATGTTTTGCCTATTAATTAATACTAGTTTATTGACCTGTGCAAAATTGCACGGGCTGCTTGAACATATACGATTATGTAAACAGAATTAAATAATTAATAGTATAAAAGGATATCATACGTATAGTGATAATATTGTTGCTTCTATCTGAATTGATTGTTATTGATAATGTCAGTATAGTGATACATGGCAAACATTTTTTGAAAAAAAAAAAAACGATTCCGTAATTTCAATACAAAAAAAAATTATTAAAGAAATTTAAATGAACGAATTCAAGTGCCATCACTTAAAAAAGATAAGACAAATATAGTTTAAAAAAAACATTTCTAGGTGTCTAAACCTTCTGAAATCACCGCCCCTTTATCTCAACCCGTGTTTGACCCGCACTTGTTTGCTTGTGCATATTTTTTTTAGTCTAACTTCCCTCGACCCATTGACCATTATACCCACATTATTAGAAGAATAATATAAAACCATGATAATAATTTATGGTCAAAGATAGTTTGACTTGTTGACCCGTCGTTTAAACCCGTAATTACCTCACCAAGTGATGTTAAAATGGTAGTAGATGTACTACTATAGTTTAACCTTGAAATAAGGAGAATCTGTATGTGTCTCAAAACTATATTGTCTTAGACCTGTTAAAACATTAAAGCTTAAATAACCAAGTAACTCAACTCGATAAAAACCTGATTAAGATTCCTAACTAACCGAACTTGTCTTAGTCCACATATTTTTTTATTGTCTAATTTGATCTGACACATTGATCGGATTAGACACCGTGCAAATTAACCCGTATTTAACCTCAATCAAACTTGTATGACCCATCTGACATGTTTAGATATATAACTGTAAGCCAGATTTGTTCTAAATGAGATACCAAACAGAGTGTTTATACCAAAATGTGATTAATAAAGGATTTCTATTCATATGAAGACAAATAACCACAATATAAAATGGATTTGAATGACTTAGCGATACTAAATACTGCCAATAATTTACTTGCCCAATTGCCTACACTATGTACTCTCTCATGTATGTCACATCACATTTTTGCCTCAAATGCTAGTTCCACCTTTCCATTCGGTTCCTATTGTTCTTTTTTTTTTCTTGAGTAAAGTCTTGATTCATGTGCAATTGCTTTGATTTCGATTCTTTGCCGATCTCAGGAGCATGTTGTCAATAATAAGGCAAAATTTTAGTCGCTCTAACTTATACATGAGGAGGCTGTTCATAGTTCTTACTACTGTTGACGTTCAATGTGTGGATGTTTCTCCTGACGATTTATATATGTATACCAGTACACTCGAATCTCTAATGCATGATGAATTATAAACATTAAAGTTCTAAAAACGCAATACTAAAAAGATACCATGGAAAGATTGCATCAAAGGGTAATGCTTTTAGTAATAATAAAGCCAACCCATCATATATCACAGTTAACATTAGCATTCTTTACTTCCATCAAATAGTTATACTCTTAGACGTTAGTGCTCCTGAATTCTTTAAATGTGGATGTCCTCGGATCTCGGTGTAGACTCTTTAGACAACCTCCCAACATCATAGGTAGTACTGTAAGTACATAAGACAATTAACGTAATTCGCAGTACATATATGTTGAATTAATCACTCTTATCACACGGATCAAAAATTATGTGAATAAATTATCTCCTAAATTAATAAGTCATTATGCAAGAAAGATTGTAGATGTGCATCTCCATTTTCTTCTATATTTGGCCGGCTACCAAGGCTTACGCTGCTCGCAAATCCCAACCATCATTCCCTTTCATTAGCGACTCCTACATCTAATATAGTATTACCACAAAATTTCTTTACATCCTGCAAACAAAAGTATGAACATGGGAATAACATTAAAATAGACGGGATTCTTGTGTTTGCACTTTCAGTAAGCAATAATAAGGATTGACATCACTGATCTCCTTTCTTTCGCCCTTGAAAATATTGTAGCAATTCACCGTCCGTGCAAGGGTTATTACATATGCTAAATTAGACATAGCACCCCATGTTTTTGCTGCGGACGTCCCTTAGCTTACGGATCATATAAAAACAACCGCTGAAAACACAAATTGAAATAAAGTTGTATGTGCTAACCCATTGGAGTTCATCTCTGACACATTTGGCCTGAAGAGCCGATGTGATCATCCGATTGTCACGGCCACTTCCTATGTAGACCAGAAATACGATGCCAAGAGACCCATGACGATGCTCATGTGCCTATCTTTTTGATGGATGAATGATCGAAAAAGTTGTTTACAGATCAACATTAATGAGACAGGGTATAAAACCGAGAGAGTAGACGATCCGTGATTAATATGTTAAACTATGAAATAAGATATGGTGCATGGTGAGAGACATAAAACAAACCTCGCTCTTATCATAACAGTAGTAATACTGACTCTTACATGTTGTGCCCGGCGATAAGTGAGGTGTGGATGAAGGCGGGAGTGAATTTGGGGGTATGGGATAGGTGCCTGGACGGTAAGTCGTTGGCGGAGAGGTGGTGTATGGGGTTGGAGGGTGAGGCAGAGTGGCTGTTTGTGGTAGGGTGGGCGGTGTGGAATGCGAGAAATGACGTGGTGCATGGTGGAGAGCAGGCAGAGCCGGATCAGATTGTTAACCGGGCTAGGAGTTTCCTTCGTGCGTTTAGAGAGGCGGTGGAGGTGGGGGCCAAGAGTGAGAGTGAGGGGGAGCAGAGGGGGGAAGTGGGTTGGACGTTACCGCCGGCGGGTTATGTTAAGGTGAACGTCGATGGTGCTACTCTAGGGGATGCGGGATCGGGGCTTGGAGTGGTAGTTAGGGGGAGTGAGGGGGAGGTGATTAGGGTGGGATGTCGACAGGTGAAAGATAGGTGGGATCCGAATATCACGGAGGCGAAAGCTGCGTTGTTGGGGCTCCAGATCGCGTGGCAGCAGGGTGTGTCGCACGTCGTTTTAGAGTCGGATTCGCTGCAGTTGATCAAGACGTTACGAGCGGGTTCTTTCTCTTCTAATTATTTTGGTTTAGTTGCATCGGATATTTATATTTTTGCTAGTCGTTTTGAGTCGTGTATTTATAGTCATGTTCGCAGGACAGGTAATAAGGTGGCTCATTTGGTAGCGCATTTGAGTCCGATAGAATATGCTACTAGGGTGTGGGTTGATAGTGGCCCTTCGGATGTATTAGACCTTGCGGCAGCGGATTTTGTATCCGCGGTCACGTAATCCTATTTATTGAAGTTATTCATTTCAAAAAAAAAAGTAATACTGACTCTTCCAATCCAACTCCTCGTACCACAAACGCATATATCACCCTGTAAAAGAAAAGTCATAATTAAACTGGGAATAATATTCATGTGAAATAAATGACAATGGCAAAGGATGACAAAAAGCCAAAATAATGCATGTACAATTCCAATGTAATTTTATTCGGAATTGCAGAAAATTGAAAAATAAAAGGTTTGTGGAGAGAGAGGGCGTTCCATCTGAATATCATGAGAAGTTTTGGTGAAGATTTTGTCAATTTAGGTAAGTTTTAAATGTGCATTAAATTAACCAGCTTTTTAGGCATGTATATGATATATCATATCATTTTTCTTTTATTTTTATGCCTAAAAGGAGATATGGTACGGTAAAAATAAAATGTTCAACGCTAAGATTTCGTGTTAATATGGATTCGTTACGTATATGGAGCAAGCCTTGGAACATATAATGATTTTATAAGATTATGTAATATGCGGTTTATACGGATTATGATTTATTACAAACTACCCAGTCAATTTTATCTTTTCGTAAATTTGCGATTTTATAGAATTTAGTCTGCAAATTATTTGATTTATCCCGTATATGACAGGTTGAAATACTTTATAGAATTTATTATGGGAATTAAATATGTACTCCCTCCATTTCAAAATATATGACGTTTTCGAGTTACGAGACACTTCTTTACACTTCGATATCTCTCAAAATATAAGGGTAAAAATTATGAAATTATGATCATGTGAAACTATATTTCATAACGAATCCAATGGTATAATTTTTATAATTTTTCACAAGATATTTTTTCATGAAATTGAAAGTCAAAACTTGCCTCGTAACTTGAAAACGTCATATATTTTGGCATGGAGGGAGTAGAAGATTTTTTTTTGTTTTTTTTTGTATTTGTTTTCTTTTTATAACTAAATGTAATTTGTATATAATTCTGTGTTTAATTAGATATGGAATATGTTAATTCATATTTGGTAAGATTGTATAATATTCATATTTGGTAAGAATTTAGTCTCCAAAATGTTAAGATTGTATAATATTCATATTTGCTAATTAGTCGATTTAGCCAGTATATGAAAGGTTATTATATTCCATTTGCCGCTTATAACGGATCTACTGTATATTCTATATTACTAACACATGCTTTTGCGTGTGAATACATATATTTCGATATTTTTTCTTTTTATAACTTGATTTTATTTGTGTATAATTCTGTCAGAATATTTTAAATATGGAATATGTTAATTTCCGTCGAGATTTTGCTACCTAAAATACTACATGTTGACGTCAGCTATGACGTGTCGATGATGTCACATCCTATGTGGACGGCCTAAAATGCTCCTAAATCTACCGCTATTGTATTTATATATGATAATATAGGGAGTTGTTCCCATAAGAAATACTCTTAGGTGAGAAGTAAGAAGTTATCTCATCCATCCATCCTACCTAAATCTAATGGTTCATATTAATTATTAAAAACAAAAGAAAAAATCGATCCTAAACTAATATCATCTTCCAAAAAAACCCCAAATCAATCTCACTCACATTTTTCTCTCTCCTCTCCTTCCCCATTCCTTCTCTCTCCACGGCTTACCCCCTGCCACCACGCAACCGCCACCGTCAAAACTCCGACCACCGCCATCGTCGGCGCCGATAGCAGCGGTCGATCCACTTGTGATGGCGACTCTTCGTCAGCCACCATCTCCCTTCGCTCGCCTTTCCTCCGCCGCAAACGACACCTTCTTTCTCCCTCTCTTCCGCGTATTTTCCGTCGTTTTCGCCGCCACTACTTCACGTCCGCCGTTCTCCTCTGTCGATCGACACCGTCGCCGACATCTCGTCTGATTTGCGCCTCTATTCTCATCGTATCCTCGTGTTTTCACCGTCGTTGAGGGCTCAAAAACGAGTGAAATGTGAGGAAGTCGAAATGAGTGATGGTGGCGTCGGAGATTGGACGGCTGTGGCAGATGTCGTTGGCTGTGGCTACCGAGGCGGTTTAGGAGGAGGTGCAGGTGGTGGTAGGGCGCCGGAAATGGAGTAATTTGAGGAGAGAGAAAACGCATGAGAGAGGGAAATTGGGGAATGAAGAGGCGGTGGATGTGTCGCAGAGGATGGGGCTTCTGTTCGCCGGAGGACGGTGAACACAGTGGTGGAGGTGGAGCGGGATGAGGTGGTGGTTGGTGCGGTTGTCGGTGGCGGTCGTGGTGGTGGTTGGGGTTGTTTCTGTGGTGGGAGGGTTTGGGGAGGGGGAGGGGAGGAGGAGAGAGAAAATTAGTGAATTTTATTACTAAATAAATGCATTTTTATTTTAATTCAAGTGCATTTTATTTAAAATGCATTTTTATCTTAATTCATGTGCATTTTGTTCAAAATGCATTTTATTTCATCTACAAGTGCATTTTATTATTATTGAAAATTGACCAAGTGCATTTTGTTACAAGTGCGTCCCTTTGTTCTCTTTGGACAGGCCGTGTTCTGCTTGTTCCAGGACTTTCGGTGGGGATATATTTGGGGATCACGCAGTTTCGTGTGCCGGGGTTGTGGGCATCAAGCATCGTCACAATGCTGTTCGCGACACTTTGGTAGACGTCTGCTATCGGTCCGGGATTTCAGCAGGCAAGGAGGTGGATATTGGGCTGGTCGGCACTGATGGCAGGCCTCTTCGTCCGGCGGATGTGCTTTTATATTCGTGGGATGGTGGGCGTGACGTGTGTGTCGATTTGACTGGTTCATCGCCCTTAACTCAGTCTGGCTTGGTCGGTTTTGAGCCAGGCGGGGTTGTGCGTGCTGCGGCTCATCGTAAGCGTACTAAGTATGATGCTCGGTGCGCTTCTTTGGGTTATGGCTTCCTCCCTTTCTCCTTCTCCTCTTTAGGAGAATTGGAGTCAGGTGCCGTTGCTTTGCTTCAGCGCATTCAGCGGTATTCCAGGACGCAAGACATTGGTGCGCAGGCTGCGGCACATATTTTTACTCGTATTGGTTTCTCTATAGCCAAGGGTGTGGGGGCTCAGATTGTTTCGCGGCTCCCAACCAATTTCTTGTAATTTATTATTTATGATTAATATATCAAATACTATTAAGTTGAAACTACAATTTATAAAAATCTAAGTGTATTTTAGTAAAATTGAAAGTGCGTTTTATAAGATCAAGTGCATTTTGTAAAATTGAAAGTGTGTTTTATAGGATCAAGTGCATTTTGTTTGATTAGAAGAACATTGTATAAAATTAAAAGACAAAGTGCATTTTGTTTAATTAGAAGTATTTTTTGTTAAATTAAAAGTGCATTTTATAAAATCATTAGAAATACATTTTGCATTTTTAGTGAAAGTGCGTTTTTCTGAGTCAAAGTGCATTTTGCCGAGTCAAAGTGCACTTCCCCGAGTCAAAGTGCACTTCCCCGGGTCAAAGTGCGTTTTTCTGAGTCAAAGTGCACTTCCCCGGGTGAGTCAAAGTGCACTTTCCCGAGTCAAAGTGCACTTTACGGAGTTAAAGTGCACTTTACTGAGTCAAAGTGCACTTTACAGAGTCAAAGTGCACTTCCCCCGAGTCAAAGTGCACTTTACCGAGTCAAAGTGCACTTTAGAGAGTCAAAGTGCATTTTGTTAATTTAGAAGTGCATTTTGTAAGAATAAGTGTATTTTGTTAATTTAGAAGTTCATTATTTAAGAAAAGTGTATTTTGTTAAATTTAAATTGCATTTGATAAGAAAAATGCATGTTGTAAAATTAGAAATACATTTTATAAGAATAAGTGCATTTTTTAAAAGTAGAAGTGGATTTTGTAACAATAAATATTTTTGTAATTAAAATTGCATTTTATAATAATATAAGTGACTTTTGTTGAATTAAAAGCACAATTTATAAGAATAATGCCTTTTGTTTAGATATGTTATTGGTATTGTAATTCAATCTCAGATATTGATGTACAATATAAGTACTTCTTACCTTCCTACGATATATAACTTCCTACCGGAACAAGCCCCTATATATATATATATATATATATATATATAGAGGGCGTATCCGGTCAGAAGTATAATTTATGTCAGAAGTCAGAAGCAATCTCAGCCATTGATTTCAGTTAACTCCATAACCTGAATTCCATAACTCCAGTCGTTTAACTCCTCCAACTAAAATTTGTAACTTCAGTTTTTTAACTCCACAAACTAAAATCCGTAACTCCAGCCATCTAACTCCAATAATCAAATTGTATAACTCCAGTAATATCAAAACTTCACCAATTTCAACTTAACTCTCGTAACTTTAACATAACTCCACTAACTAAAACTCATAACTCCAATGACTCCAACTTAAAACCACCAACTAAATTACGTAACTCTAACTTAACTCCACCAACTAAATTACGTAACTCCAACTTAACTCCACCAACTAAAATACGTAACTCCAACTTAACTCCACCATCTAAAATACGTAACTCCAACTTAACTTCACTAACTAAAACACATAACTCCAACATAACTCCACTGCCTAAACACGTAACTCTCATAACTCCACCAACTAAAATAATTAACTCTGAAAAAAAAAAAAAAAAAAAAACTGAAAAACAATATAATTCTCATTTTCACCATTTTCTCTCTCCTCCCACACCACCCAAACCCCACCCTCTACCGCCACTGATACACCTCACCCCCGACCCTACCTCCATCACCACCACCACGTATTGACGAGTCACCGACGGCGAAGCAGCCTCCAATCCCGACTTCACCATCGCCGCAACCGCATTTCCCCTCTTTCGTCTCCTCTTAATCGCTCCGTCATACTCCATGGCGACGAATGTTAGAGGATACGGCCGGAATCGATGCGGATACGCGAGAGGAGATCGGAAAACGTGAAGGTCGGCGGCGGCGACGCATCACGGTGGCTAGATCTGAAAATAAATAACGAAAAAGATGGAGGAGAAGCGGATTCGCGCGCTAAAATGAAGTGGACGATAGATGTTGATCGACGAACACTTGACGTCGCCTTTGGAGGATGACGGTGGTGTCGTCGCCGGAAAAGGTGACGATAGGAGGCGGTGTTCGACGGCGGCTATGAGATCTGGAAAAACGTGTGCGAAAAAGAAGGAGAGAGAAGTTGTTTTTCGCGGTGGGTACATGCTCGACGGTGGTGGTTATGGCCGACGAAGACTCGCATTAGTCCGGTGAGTCGTGCGGTGGTGTTTTAGCCGGCAACGGTTGTCGCTGAAGTACGCCGGCGGCGGTGGTGGGCGGCGCAAGGTTTGGGTCGTGGAGAGGAAGGGAGGAGAGAGAAAATGTGAGATTTGGGGTTTGATTGTATTTTTTGTTTTAATTTTCTTTCATTTCTGTTTTTAATATGGGCCGTTAGATTAATGTAGAATGGGTGGATGAGATGACTTCTGACTTCTGACAAAATTATCACTTCTTACTGGATTCATTTCCTATATATATATATATATATATATATATATATATATATATATATATATATATATATATATAGGGGCCTGTTCCGGTAGGAAGTTATATATTGGTAGGAAGGTAGGAAGTAGATATATATTGGTAGGAAGTTTTTCTTTTCTTTTACATAAACGGGTATGTGGGTAGACTCGGGTTTGGGTTTAGTTAGGTGGGTGAGATGCGTGATCCACAAACCCAATCCAAATCCGAATGACTAATGGATCGTCCCTTTTGTGTAATTCTATAATTAGATATCTCATACTAATTCAATCGAATCCCAATAAACCCTTAATAAAACTCTCAATTACATTATAAACGTAACACCCTTATTAAATAATTACCCAAAAATACGGGATGTTACAGTCTTCCCCCTTAAAATAAAGATTTGTCCCGAATCTTGAACTCATTCTCCAAAGTGTCCTTAATTCCCGTCCTTCCAAGTTTATAGTTCTCCAAACACTTGTTTAGTCAAACAACTCCATTTACAACCACATGAGCATTCGAGCAAAGAGAGAGAGGGAAGAAAGTAAATAGGCTTATATGTGTTTGATAATATAATTGTATGTATGAAAAGGAAAGAAGTGAGGAATGGTATGTCAATACGCGTGCAACGTCAGTGCACAAAACGAGTACGTGTGCATCATTAGTGCACAGAATAGGTATACATGCATCGTCAGTGCATGTAGTAAGTACGTCAATTTATCAGAACAATTCAATAAGATGCAACACGATTCACGCAAAGACAAGAGAAATCACGTAATTCACATAATTCGGAGCCAAGGAGGAACATGCGACGTTCTCATCCCCCTTAAAGAAAAGGTTCGTCCTCGAACCAATGTACTTTATGTATCATGCGAGGAAATTATTTGCCCAGCGATAAATGCCACTTTTCACTTGTGTTTTCCCAAATTGGTACTTCATTGTCTCTTTCGCATCCCCAGGTCGACCACGCTTTGTCATATTTCCTCATGAACTGTAATTCCAACAATATCGAACTATCTAACGCACTTATAAAATGATTGTTGTTGATAGATTCGGAACACATTATAAAATAGAACCTTTCCAGAAGCCGGCCGGCAAACTCAAAATGGTACCATATACCGATCCTTAAAAGTTTTACTGAAATATTTCTGTGTTTTTAAATCTCATCGTTTCACCTTTGTTGCGGTATTCCCATCAATACAAGGTATTGTGATTTAATCCTCAATATACTAATTAGTATCAAGGCCGTCAAAACATGCGTCTAAAATCCCAAATTACAGATTAGTCGAATTTTCACAATCACACTTCTCAATGCATTTAAGCAGCTGGCCAAATCGTATCTTATTTCTCCATGTATCATTCACATTCTAGTCCTGTTTATCACTTATCTTCACAAAGTGAACGTCCTTTGTATGTCGTAGAGAGCTGATGATAAACGTTGTTACCCTTTAAGCTCCAATTCATCTCCATAATTGTTGACCCTTAGTGTCGTTTTACCCGGACAAGATATTGTCGTTATCTTGTAATCATTTGATCTGGTCATGAGTCCACTCAGACTTTTATGCTTGTCAGATGTATCCAAGGCTTGAGAATCTATGTATCTCGTAGTCATTCTCTATGGTTCAACTATTCCATAAGTGGTGAATCATAACTTTAGGGTCCCTTTCTTAACACCAACTTGTCGTCTCATAATACCCTTCAGGTTTCGATGCTCACGTCGAAATTTCCCTGTGTGACCTTTTAATTACATACCTAGCTTAGCCTTTCTGGGTTGACCCTAACATTATTTTCTCCAAGTCTAATCTCAAGTAGGGCCTTCTCCTCATACTCATCGTGTTTCCGAAGACGCACGTAGTAGCTCTCCAATTAACCCCATCAATTACTCTCACCCTTATAAACACATTGTCCTTTGGTATCACACCTATAATTAACCTCTTTCCTTATACAAATGAGTTAAATCTCGTGATCATATGACCTCAATGCGTGAAGAGTGTCGCTCTCTAGTGAGAAGTTTGTCGTCCATATCCCATTCCCATTCGAACCTCAAAACTTATACTATAGGCCTTACACTTTGGTATCTCTTGTATCCATGTCTTACACCTGTAGACTCCTGAACAAAAGTTATAGGGTTTATGTCATCCTAAGGAAATTCTGGAGAACTTGTTCAAAGCACATATTCGTAACAAAAGTTTTCATGTTTTTGGCACACTCTTTAGCCTTAGTCGTTGGGTAAGATCATCACTCGTGTTTGACTTAAATGAACTTCATCCTTGTAAACATACATCATCAAGGCTCAAACTTGTCTACCTAGAACTTGATATGATCATCTTTTGAAATCTTTTGCTGTCTTCTCATCTATTTCAAAACACCATAGTCGTCTTAACCAATGCAATCCGACTGCAGTTCCTCCAAAAAGGGTTTAAGAACCATAGGTATTGCGAAAGAAATATCAAATATGGGGATAATGACAATCGTTTTCTCCTTCATACCCCACCCTTTTCAACTCGTTTCGCCAGACATAATTTGAAACTAGAATGGAAGCCCGTGCGGTACACGGGTCTCTTAATTACCATTTCTATGATTAATGAGGATAATTCGAACTCCTAGCTATGTTCACGTTGGATGGCAAAATTGTATATCCGACTAATTAGGTTTCGTAGTACTATTGAATAACGGTTTTTGGGATTTAAAATTGTATTTTTTCCTTTGATCTTCGTACCCTTAGGAATTGGTTTTTCTAATGTGCCCAATGGGTACACGTTAGAAAAACCGATTTAATATATGCAAGTCATAATGTGACTTTTAATTGAAGTCAGTTTATAAAGATCTCTATTAGACGTAACAAAATAAAACACTATGTCTATATATGTCTGTATACTACTACTAAGAATCCTATTGAATCTTAAATTGATACTCCAATCATAACAAATAAAGTGTTTATACAAACATAGGATTACTTTTAATAATATAAAATTACCCAAACTCTCTAAAAACTTCCGGTCGTTGTGAGACCTCTAGAAAAGCCTCCTTTAATAGTATAGAAGGATTATACCTCGTTCACACGTCTTACGTTTGAGCGACTATCCATTACTTTTGGATCCCTTGCTCGACACTTCCTACCTATAACTCTTCATCTTTGAAGTTTCCAGTCCTTTCTTAGTTATTTAAACCAAAATGTATCAAGAGTCCTCCTTTAACTTGACATTAAAATCAAAGCCTCCAACAACTTCAAATCTCGAGATATGATGCTCAAAGTGCCTTGAGCTTCAAGGGGCGCACCAACGCTACTACCTCGAAATTACTTCTCCTTCCATTAACTAGTTTGTCAGGGCAAACACTATCAATCCATATCGACTAAGTTCATTTGTCGCATGCCACAACGTCAAGAATGTAATTTAACCAATTTAGATATAGCGCCCCATAGGTTATCTTTTCCATTAGATTTGGGTGTCAATCACTAAGCACGCCCCATCTCAATCTTAATTTATCCACCAAACCATGATCTACAATGCCTTCAGAAAAGACCGATGTCAAGGGCATAGTGTACAAACGCCACTCACGAATAAAAGCATTCCATGCATATGAAGTCCCAAAATTTAACACTGCAGCAGTGGATTCAAACAATATCATTATGTCGACTTTGCCTTCACATTATATGGTACATCAGTCCTACTAACTTATAACCTCGATATTGTTGTAGCACAGCGACATTCCTTTTCTACTTACGTCTACACTCCATTGTTGAAAGTTCAGAAGAACCTTATGTCTCATTTCCTTCGAGTCTTGCATGTACGCAACTAGTTGAATCTCCTTCACCACTTCGGTTTTCGAACAATTGTTGTAACAACCATGTTATCTCTTCCACTTTAGTAATTATACCAATCATGTACCAATAGGTGTAACTGACCTTGAACGTTGAATCTTTGTCCCCAAACCATCTAATTGTACCAAAACTTTAGCATGTAGACACCCAACTAGTGTGAAATATATATGGCATAGCGATCCAACTCTATAATTGAGGCCAAAATCATAACCATTTATTATACGATTGAGTCCTATCCATAAGTAAGTAAGTTTCATTGGCGACTTATACAACCGAGAAATCCTTAATTATTTTTTTTTCCTGTTATCTTCCTCACGTTACAACCAGGCCAAGTACTTACGAGAAAATGCATATCATCTCTTGGAGCTGGATCTTCCTCTAGCCAGTCCGTTGTTCCCTTTGGGGTTAATTTCGCCATACCCATAATTACCCAAGATGTGTTTAAGCATCGTTCCTCCTCGTATATCAAACGTCCAACCCTTTGATCATGTGACCCCCAAAACAAGATCATGTAACAAGGTTCAAAACCCCGTCATTTTCTCCATTACCAACATTATTATTTCCCGGGCCATTGTTACTTCCATAACCCCCATTATTACCAGCGTTGTCCAGCGCTGCGTTGGCCATCTGAGCCATAAAGTGAGCCATCACTTCCTGGTGTTGTGCCAATTGAGTCAGGATAGCTCAGGGACGTTGTTTCGCACCATTGTCTATGAGCATTTATAGTCGATTCAGTCGTAACCACTTCAATGAATTTCCATACTCAAATCATATACTCATGTACACAATTCACAATAACTCAATCAGTAATTGAACAAACAGTCGTATAATCAGTAAATAATGTAGGCAATTCATCCCCAGAATTATAAATACATGATAATCAGCATTCAGCTATTCGTCTCGTCCGAGTTTAACTTTTCGGAACTTTTTGATTTTTTTTTTTTTTTTTTTGGAACACGACCCGTGTTCACTGTAGCACAAGTCGTGCCAGGATCCAAAACAAACGGCCGAACGAAAATTGAGCATCACAGCAATCAACTCACATTAGAACCTCAAATAGCACTTAATCATATCAATCTCAGTATATAATCATAATATCATAATAGTGTCGGGGTATTGTCCCCACTTAGACGTATGCATTGACAAGACACCATCTAAATTATAAAATTAAGAAAGCATACAACCTTCAAATTCGACTTATCGGTGCCATATGTTCAAACAATTAAAAGAATAATAAGCCAATCATACCCTCAATAATCTTCCACCAGAATAGCGATCCTCAATATTTCAACAAACGAGACTATGATCAAAGATGTATAGAGCCTCATAAGCTATCAACCTCATCGTCCATACTAACACTTCATTGACACTCTAATGTATCCATTCGTCTTACTCATTCCCAAATTTCAAAATTCAAAGTAGTGTACTTGCACGCGCATAGTCCTTTTTATCTAACTCATATAATAAATTGAACAATATACACGAAGTCCTCAAATTCCTAATGCTCAACTCCCTTATAGACTCGCCTTTACTAGTCCCTTCTTCAACTTTCCACATTTCACCTAAAGTAATCAAGGTTCCCCACCTATGGGTGTGGTTTCAAGATAGATGGAGTAGCGCGGGGTATTCAAAAGGGATAAGCATAAGTTTTATCATTTGGTTTCTCCCAATTTTCTCATTAACATGAATAGGGTATCGTGGTTAGAAAGAAGAACCAAATGGGTGTTTTGGAATTTGTGGTTTAACACCATCTCGCATAAACCAATCCAACATCATGTTCTAAATCGTAACTCATCTTCAAGGACTAAGGAATTTGACAACGGTGGTATTAAATAAGCAAGGCCTAAACCATCATCGTACTCATCCCCAATATATCCCAAATACCTTTCACTTCCTTATATATCTTAAAATAGCTTCAAGTCCTTCTAACATAACCTCTAGTCGCCCTTAGTACGTTCACATCACACTCCACAAATAAGTAACCACAACATGTTGAACTAATTACCCTTGGAATTATAACTTTCTATTAATATCAAAGAAAGCCTATAATGAGATGCCTCCCAACAGTGACATTCGGTCTCAAATCAAAGGTCTCAAAAGTAGGCCCTAAAACTCCGTAGTGGATGAAGGGCAACACATAGCACTTAGCAATCAGCATGCGTATGAATGCACCCATCCCATTCCCAGTTTGTAAATATCTTTAAAACGAGTTTTGAAAACTTTTGTAGACTCGACGAATCAGAACCTAATGCTCTGATACCAACTGTAACAACCCTAAATTTTTGACCAACTATAAATAGAAATAATTTAGAATTGTCACGCCACGATTGACTATCGAGTCAATTGCTAGGCTACAAATTCAATTACAATGAACCAATAAAAATAATACAGCGGAAGTCTTAAAATGTCGAACCTACAGTTCTCAAACCAAACTCTCAAATTACAACCAAAATAAAATAAAGTCTAAAATGAAATGAGTCTTTTGAAATCAATCCCCATTCATGAACCAGCTTCGTAAGCATGCAGCCACAACATCAAGACCTGTCAACTATGCCATCGAAGATTGACATAGGCCCCAGAAAATGGTAGGGACGAACCAGAAACAGAACGTCAGCACAGGCTGAGTAAGAAGAAATAAGTATAAAGAAAAAAAGAAGATACGCGCCTTAAAGCGCGTAGCTAACAAAAACAAATTGACGTTATATCATAAGAATATCAATGACAATAGATAACATAATCAAAGGAGCATCGCCGCTCACGCAACAGAATTATTCAGTTTATTTGGTCAGGGTCCTACCCCATAACCCCACTTATCAAACTATGTTCGAGCTAGAATCGTAGTTATAGCCCCTAGTAATCCCTAGTGTGCACACCCCTCGCTAGACGGGCCGGTAGGACGAGCTCCCATCTAGGAGGAAGACTAACAGGAAGTCGGTAGTTAATCCGACTTACAGTACCTTGATCAGAGGTATATCAAAACAGCGGTCGGTCGAGCCGAACATACGCCGAGACTCTAGGTGGATTAATTTATTATCTTTCATCCATTTTATATATATTATTTGAGGATGAATTATTTGACAATACGATCAATCAGTAAGTAAACGAGACATGCTAGAAATCGAAGCAACATAAAAGAAAGATCATCACACCACTCGACCAAGTGGCCGAGTGGGATCTCGGTCGAATGGCCGAGAGGCCGAGAAAGACAAAGGCCGAAGGGCCGAGCAAGCAAAACGGCCGAGAGGCCGAGAGAACCAAAACGGCCGAGAGGCCGAGACATGCGAGGTAAAATAGAGAACCAATTGATCAATACAAGCGAAGGTAGGATGAATCAATTGATGAAATTGGAACAAGTAGCATGTGATGTGAAACAATTGAGCAAAGCAAGGCATAAGATGATTATACAAAGTTATCAACAATTCAATAGCCAGTGAGGGAGTTTGTGATCAACGTTCTTACCTCAAACGCCAATCCATTTCTCCTTTTTAGTCTAACATCATATTTCCCATAATCAACCATACCCAATCAATCACAACCTCAACAATAATCCCCTAATTCACAAAGTGAAACCACAAGTCATAAATCTCACAATTAACACTAATACATCATGAACCCAAAAGGAGACAGTAGCAAACAAACGTGAATAACTTCTACCTCCAACATCGGGTGATCACCAAATTTGAGTATGTCATAAAAAGTTATGTCAGGAACGTCTCCTCCGAATTTCGTCCACAAACTATAAACGGATCAACGGGAATCAACCTCACACTGAACCATAAACATGAATTAGGGTTTACCCACGAATTATGATATAAATTTTGATACAGAGATTTCGATCTTACCAAATTTTAATATGTTGTCACAAATATCTTTAGGAACATCTCCACAAAATCTCGTCCCAAAATGTCTTAGGAGTCAACGGGAATCATCAAAGTAACGAGGGGGCGAAACAGATCTCGGGTAGATAGACACAGCTCCACTAAAACATCTCCACAGGGAGCATCCGGTGGCATCTTAACACGATCTATATATTGTTGGATTTTTATCGAAAGCACGGTTCTAACGCCACCGACCACAATGTAAACAAAGGTCGTATGTGAGAGTTGTGTGTGTTTGAAGTTGACACAGTGGTGCTGGGAATTTCATGCGGGTGGAGGCTACGAAAAGGAGAGAGAGAGAGAGGGGAGGCCGAATTGCTATGAAAGGGAAGCAAGGGTTTTTCTTTTCTTTTACATAAACGGGTATGTGGGTAGACTCGGGTTTGGGTTTAGTTAGGTGGGTGAGATGCGTGATCCACAAACCCAATCCAAATCCGAATGACTAATGGATCGTCCCTTTTGTGTAATTCTATAATTAGAAATCTCATACTAATTCAATCGAATCCCAATAAACCCTTAATAAAACTCCCAATTACATTATAAACGTAACACCCTTATTAAATAATTACCCAAAAATACGGGGTGTTACACAAAAAGTATTTCAATATAAGATCCATTTACACATACTTTTGAAAAGTTAAGTATGATTTTAGTGGAGATATATTGACAAGTTTAAGATTTTTGTGAAAAATGATTTAAAAATAAACAAAAAAAGAATATTTTTTAAAGATCAAGTAATACTCCATGCAAATGTACGATGACGATTGAGTGTGATCATGAGACATTTTAACTAACAAACATTTAATTAGTTATCATAGTTAACTTATTTATTTTAAGATTAACTTAATAAATAAGAATAAACGACAATGACAATTGCTCGTCGTCGAAAGCAGCTTCCAATTGCTCGGCTGCTTGAAACGAAGGCTGGCTCTTCAGGATACGCAACACGCCCTTCTATCGGCCCTCAAAGGTAGTTTCTGCATACATCCGTAAGTAACTTAGTGCCTTCGAAGCTTCAGTTGGTTGTTGCTGGATCAATGTATACTTCATCGAAATGGGAGCAGGTTTGAAAAAGGATCTTCGAGTGTCTAGTGTTGAGCCAGGAGGGTGCTGACCCGCAGCGAAGCAGAGATGACTAAGTGGAGCAAGAAGGGGAAGGCACGCTCACCCTTTTTGGTCGGTGGGATGCGTGTTAGTGAGAAGACATCTATTCCGGCGTGATATGGAATGAATCTTTCTATACTATTAAAGGAGGCTTTTTTAGAGCTCTCACAATGACCGGAGGTTAATAGAGAGTTTGACAATTTTTTAATATTATTTAGTTTTCAAGTTTATGTTGAACTCTCTTATTTAGACAATTTTCTAATAATAATAATATTATAATAATAATGTTTATACTAGACAATCCTAATAATCCTACTAATACGTAGTTTTCAAAGTCCTATGTCATAGAATTGCTATAGTACGACAATACACATTCTAATTAGGAGTTAATGTTAACTATATTAATCACAAAATCAAGTGAAGGCTGCTAAATGTTTTTTTTTTTTTTTTTTTTTTTTTTGCTGAAATGTAATTTTTATTGCAAAAGATTGGTGGGTTTTCATTTGGAAACTTTGTGATGATCTTGAATTCGTCAATTTTTATGTCTCTTGATAATAAATGGTTCCAATATGATTTTCATCTGAAGAAGTATTTAGAACCCCTATATAACTTCCATTATTGTCAGTTAATATGTAGTTTTAGATTGTAGTTAGCCTTCTTCATTTGTTAGGATTAGCGTACGATATGCGTTAGTGTAGATGGTGTTTCCAATCACAATTACAGTACTAAACGCAAGACATACACTTCGTACTTATCCTAGCTCAACGAAATACGTCATAATCCTACGTACTTTGTGCTTGAGTTTTTAATAAGTGTGTCCAATATCTAGCCTATAGGTTGTATAAATATAATTGGATAAGCTTTGCTTCTTCTCCTTCTTTGTTTGTTTTTTCAAAAGAATTAGTTGATATATTTATCATCCGAAAGAACATTTCGAAGAGACTTACAAAAGTATACTCCCTCCAGTCCTATTTAAACTTCCTTATCCCTTTTGCGCACTCCAAAAGAAGAAATAATAAATTATATTTTATGATCTATTTAGCAAATAAATTTAAAAGGTAATATTAACCAACATCTTTATGTTGCCTCCCTAATTTTTCTGTCGACAAAAACCGTAATATTTGGGGAATGGGAAGAACAAAGTCGAAACCCTGAAAAAAGGGAGAAGGAAGTTTAAATAGGACCAGAGGAGTATATAGCTAGCCACTAACAACCTATTGGTTGTATAATATTAGTCTAATTGTCTAATATAACCTGTAGTGTCTGTCTAAATTCAAACTACTCCCTCCATTCATTTCCAAGCTTCATGTTGCATTTTGCACAACGTTTTAGGAATGGATTAAAAAGTATTAAAAGCAACCGGGAAAGGAACATTAAGCACTCAGGAGACCTCTCATTGGCTCATAAGTTATAAAAACTGGAAACATGAAGATTGGTAGTGAATTCTCCTAAACTTTGGTGACACTCCTTTGACGTTAATATCTCTCAAAATACAATGGTTGAATCATAATATTATACACTTATGAAATTGATTTTCACCAAGAATCTAACAAGAAGTTTCATAATTGTTTTGAAATATTTTTTCGTCATCCCTGACCATCAAACCCCTAACTCGAAAAACAAAACAAATACGTTATACAATATATAAAAAACTATACAAATGAATATGAAAAATTGTTTATTAAATAGAGATTTTACCACACAATATCTATATCCAAACATAATTTACAAATTTCAGTTTTAATAAGTTTAATAGAAATCATTATTAAGAAACCCGTGCAACGCACGGGCTTTCATTCTAGTGGAATAATATAATGGGTGACGTACAAATAGAAATAAATAAAATTACGATGAATTAGTAGAAATAATTAATAATATAAAATGACGGGTGACCAAAGTTGAAAGGAAAACACATGTAAAACATCGTTTCAAATAATATTATGATAAAAATAAACTTACATTTTATGAAAGGTATATAAACAATATAAGTAGGAGCCCAGGCGGCGGCCGAGCGCGCAATCCAGTTGCTAAAAGTAAAATTCGGGATAAATACCCACCATCGGCCTGGACTGGCTTTCTCTTCTGGGATTATATAGAGAGAGAGAAAGGGTGGATTTTAATGAATGGGGGAGGGCATTTCGGGTAGACCAGATAGGGTTGAAGTCTGATTTTTCTGAACATGAGTTTAAAAGTGTTGATCCCCGCAAATACTACCGTACCCTCGGGGTACCAAGAGAATGGTACCCCCCGGATCCCTTTACAGAAATAGAGACATGTGCCAGATTATAATGTTAAGGTCCAATTTAATAAAAAAAAGGCCCAATCTAATTACAGCCCATTACAACACAAACCCAAACCCAACCCAAACTGAATCTCTCTCCTCCCTGTCCCCACCCCCTACCAACTCGACCCCCACCCACAACCCCCCAGCCACCGCGGACGCCTTCACCGACCGCCACCCCACACCCCAGAAACCCACCACCGGAGGCGCAACCCTCCGGCGACCACAACCCCCCACCCCCGCGATAGCTTTTCCCTCCTCCCACCTCATTTTCTCTTTTTCTTTCCCCTTTCTCTCTCCTCAAATTTCTCTCTCTCCGGCAACAATGGTTGAGAGAATCGTCGGGGGCGAGGGTTTCTTGGCGGCGGCTTCCGGGGATAGGGGCTGGGAAAGGGAGGATGTGGGGAGAGAAGGAGCGCGCGATGGTTGTTGGGAGAGAAGGAGCGCGCGAGTAGGGTTGCGCCGATGGTGGGGAAGTGCAGGGAGGAAACGGGGGTGGGGTGAGGTCGCCGGTAGCCGCGCGACAATGGTGGCAATGTCGCCGCCGGAAATGGTGGTGGACAGGTGGTCGGGAGAAGTGTGAGGGGGTTGGGGGAGGAGAGAGAAAAAGGAAGGGGAGGGGTTTTTTTTCTTCTTTTTGTTTATTTGATTTAATTTTGACCATTGATCTAGAGTGGATGTGTGGTTCAGATTGATCATTATAGAACATAAATATGTCATTATAGAACATAAATATGTCATTCCGTAAAAAAAAATTGATCATTATAGATAAAAAACTGATCATTAAAAATCAATCATTATGAAACAAAAACAGATCATTATAGAACATATATTAGTCATTCCAGAACATAAAAATGTCATTCTGTAACAAAAACTGATCATTATAGAACATAATTATGTCATTCTAGAACAAAAACTGATCATTATAGAACATAATATGTCATTCTGGAACAACAATTGATCATTATAGAACATAAATACATCATTATAGAACAAAAACTAATCATTATGAAACAAAAACAGATCATTATAGAACAAAACATGTCATTCTGGAACAACAATTGATCATTATAGAACTTAAATACATCATTATAAAACAAAAACTAATAATTATGAAACAAAAACAAATCATTATAGAACATATATTAATCATTATAGAACATAAATTAGTCTCTCATTCTCAAGTATAAATTGATCATATAAGCATAAATTAGTCACTCATTCTGAAACAAAAGCTGGTCATTGGAGAACATAAATACTGCGTATGTCATTTTGTAACAAAAACTTATCATTACAGAACATAAAAATGTCATTCTGTAACAAAAACTGATCATTATAGAATATAATTATGTCATTCTGTAACAAAAACTGATCATTATTGAATATAATTATGTCATTCTAGGACAAAAACTGATCATTATAGAACATAAATATGTCATTCTGGAACAACAATTGATCATTATAGAACATAAATACATCATTATTGATAAAAAACTGACCATTAAAAATCAATCATTATGAAACAAAAACAGATCATTATAGAACGTATATTAATCATTATAGAACATAAACTAGTTTGCAATTGTTTGTTTTTGTTTGGGAGTGGTAAGTTTTTGTGCTAGAATAGTTAGTTTTGTTCTGAAATGGATGGATTTTGTCTCAGAATGGTCGGTTTTTGTCCTAAGATGATTATTTTTTGTTGTGGAATGGTTAGTTGTTGTTCTAAAATAGAGTAATTTAGTCTCCAAATGATTGGTTTTTGTCCCAAGATGATGTTCTAGAATGACTTAATTTTGTCTCAAAATGGTTGGTTTTTGTCCTAGAATGATTATTTTTTGTTGTGGAATGGTTAATTTTTGTTCTAAAATAGATTAATTTTGTCTCAAAATGGTTGGTTTTTGTTCTAGGATGATTATTTTTTGTTCTGGAATGATTATTATTCTAAAATGAATAGTTTTTGTTTTGAGATGAATTGTTTTTGTTTTGAAATGAATATTTTTAATTATAAGAGGAATTAATGATTCTTGTTTCATAATCAATGGTTTTTGTTCTGGGATGAGGGGTTATTGTTCTAAAATGAATTATTTCTATTTTGAAATAAATGGTTTATATTTGGTGAAAATGGTTTTTTTTTTTTTTTTGTCATAAAATGGCTATGTTTTGTTATATAATGATGTGTTTTTGTTATAAAATGACTAATATTTGTTCTAAAATAAATTATTCTCTTTTAAATCATTTTATTTCCTTTAATTATTCACCACCTTATTTCACTTCCTCTCTCCTCTCCCTTTACCCATTCCTCCTCTCACTCCTCCATACTCATGACTCATCCCCTGCGCGCCACCACTATCCAGCCGGCGACACGAAATTATTCGTCTCCGGTCGCCGGCGAGAACTCCTGGCGTATCACCGTCGCTTCCTCCCTCCACGATCGATTCTCTTTCGTTCGAAATGCTTCATTTCCACTAGACCACTCTCTTCCTCACTCATTTCCGCTTGCACGACCACCCAAACCCATGAAACTCGAACGAAGATTCGAATTTTGCCAAAGAAGATTGAAATGGAGAGAGAGAAGGAAAAGAAAGTTATAAAATGGGGATCATTCGAAGAGGGGAGGGGGGGACGGAGCGCAAATTATACCATGCTCCCGGGAGCACAAGGAGCATGGTGGTCCTCCTCATAATAAAGGAGTGGGGACCACACTTAAAATGATTTTTCATTTTTTAATATATGGTCCCCACTCATCTATTGTGAGGAGGATCACCATGCTCCTTGTGCTCCCGGGAGCATGGTATAAGCACTCCGGGACGGAGTAGTAGTCGGGTCGGGTCGTTCTGCCGGAGGATGGGTTAGAGTGTTTAAAAACGGAGAAGGTAGTGGTGTTTGGTACGGTGGTAGTGGTGGTTCGGGGATGGGGGTGGAGAAGGGAGGAGAGAGAATGTGAGATATGTTTATTTTTGCTTTCAGCAGGTCTCCTGTGAGACCGTCTCACAGGATGAGACGGGTCCAATATAATCAGGCCCACTTCTAATTTATTAAAAATAAAAATGAAAAATGCTTATAATAACTACTTAAAAGGATTATTTAAAAAAAAAAAAAACTACTTCAAAGGAAGGAAAATAAAACGTAATGGCAGCCACCTCACAAAAACATGGAGGGAGAAAATTCTTCAACAACCCATAATTATAGGACATTAGATAATAAATAATTTAATATTTTAACAAATGCATCAGTTACATAAATTAATCAATGTAGATAAAATCTGTCGGCGTTTATGATTGTTTATTGATCGTTTGACTTCCACACTCAAGGTTTTAAGCTGAAAACTCATGCTTTTCAAATGATAACTCGAATACTTAAGTTAAAAACTCAAGTTTGTTCATATGTCCGTTTGAATTGAGCTTGCATTTTGTACCCGATTACAGAGGATGTTTGTTGAAAACTTTGAGTTTTCTATTAAATTTGCTTAAAAGCATCGGCTATAAAATTACACTTGCTCAGTTACTCTTACCTCAAGGCTCAAGGGGATAAGCATCTTATGGTTGTTACATAGTTTCAGCAAAACTTTAGAATCTAGTATTAGAAGAATAAGTTTTCAAACAACAACTCATGTTTTTCAATAAGAAGTGTGACGATATAGTTGTAGTCTCATATAATCGTGTACATTCATCCTTAACTTAGAAGTAATATATTTTATAGCCAATGTGGGATTTGAACCCACACCCTATGCATAGCATATGCTCTTCCATTTGAGCTAATCGGCTTAATAAAGTAAGACAACGAATCTAAAACATGGAGTTTTCAACTTAAAAGCTCCGCTTCGTTCAACTTAGTTTAATACAATAAGATGTCAGACATCAAAATACACGGCTCAATGAAAACCCCAAGTTTTCAATGTCAAATTCCAAGTATTCAAGTTAAAAACACAAGTTCATTTTAAGATGACTATAGAATTGACAAACAAAAAGAACAATCAATCAGCTTACAACTCCGAGAGTATAGCTAAAACATCCGAGTTACTACTTTAAATGAATTGGTTTGAAACAATATAAAATTAGTAGAAGCTTCCAACTTAACCCCCAAGATTTCATCTTAAAAGTTGAGGTTTCAACTAGAACTCGGACTTATGAGTTAACATTCTAAAGCACCAGATTTCAACTTAAAACCCCAATGTTTTTTTTATCTAAAAGCTGAGTTTTTGGTACAAGCAAAATCAAAGTCAAACTATGCAACAAACAAAGGAAGCAGTAACGAAGGACAAATTACTCAAAGATCAACACATCTTTTAATTCATCAAATAATCCAACAAAAAACGCCCAAATCACTAAAAACCCCCATGAACCACAAAGAGCAAATCACAAAAAACACTATAACCCAAATCATGAATCAACAAAAAGAGAGAGATGGGACTGGTCTTAGCTCTTTCACGTCTACTAGGCTCAGGCTCCATCACAGCCAACTTGGCCTCACCGTTCTTACGCTTCTTCACTCTCTCATTGTTCGTAGTTTTGACACTTGAAGGTGACATAGGAGACGTAGACCTTTTCTTCCCTTTCTTTGCCATTAATTAAAGCAATAATCACCAGATGCGATAAGCAGTTGAAATTGGGAAAAAGATGAAGAGGGGAATGATGAATTACCTAGTTGTTATTGACCCAATTCCAAGGTCAACAGAAATTAAAAGAAAGGTGGAGTGAAAAGAGGGATTCAGTTTTTAACGTGAAAGACCAGGAATTTTTATTTTTTATTTTAATAAGGAGAGAATGAAAATACATTAAATTTAATTTCTCTAATAATTTAAATAAATACAAAAATAATGTGTAGGGATCCTCTAGAGTTGAAAATGAACTCTATTTGGTAGATTTTACCTAAAAAGATAAGAATAAATTATTTAACATTTTTATTTATGTCTTTTTAAATTCTTTCATTTTGTCTTATTACCACTTTTGGTAAACTCTACAAACTCCACCAAGAAAAAACTCTAGAGGATCCTAATTCAAAAATAATTGGGCTGTTGACAAATTGGGCCCGTCTCACCTATACAACAATTTGTCTTTTGCTTTTAATTTGGTTGGGTTTAATTTACATGATTGCTAAACGCAACTTTCTTTTTACTAAAGTAACCTGTCCAAATACCTATAATACCCTCATATTCTCCAAAATTACAAACCATACCCTCATCACCTTCATTTTTGACTTCTTCCCAATCATGTTATAATGACGTAAAATTTTATCGGATCATCCTTTATTCTTACTCATCACGTGTGTTGATCTTCAAACTTCATGTCACGTCTTAGGTTTTCACTTGTTTCTTCTTCCTTTGACTTAATTTTTTTAAAAAAAAAAAATTAAAAAATCTCCAATTGACTTCACCATCAATCACCAAATAAAGAGTAAGAATAATGGATGATCTGATAAAATTTTATTAACTATTCACCTCAATTTCACCATTACTTTAGTTTGAACGTCTCATAATTTTGTTGATACTTTAATTTTTTTTGGTGTTGCAATACAATAAAATGTCAAATTTTGTGAAATTCATTAGTGTACGTTACTTTAAAAAGTTGTAGTGAGAAAAGATTACTAAGGGTAAAGAAGGAAAAAAACTGGAAAAAATAGGTTACGCTAGGAAAATTTAGGTTACGTTTAGCAGTCCCCTTAATTTAGTTGGGTTGTGTTGGGAGTGGTTTGTTTTTAATTTGTTTGGGCTGGATTGCATATTTGGGCCCATCTAGTCAAACCAGATAGGGTTGAATTATGCCTGTCAAACGGGTCGGGCGGGCGGGTTTCGGGTTCGGGTCAGTAAAATACGGGTCGAATACGGGTCGGGTCAAATATGGGTCGGGTCAAATACGGGTCGACTATACGCGGGTTTATACGGGTTCGGGTCGGGTTACGGGTTGACCAACGGGTCATAAATATATGCTCGCGCCTTTTTTTCTCGGTAATTATTATAATCAAATTATTATTTTATTACTATTTTACAAGCATTTTATGTATTATATTATATAATAATAATAGTTTAATTATATTTGTATCTTATGTGTCTTAAATTAACCAATTATTAATATTTAATTAATATTTATCTATTTCTTTTTTATTTTTTATTATTATAATATATATTTTGCACAATTCATTTGACCCAACGGGTTGACCCAGTCCGGGTCGGGTTATGACCCAGACTTTCGGGTCGTTTTCGGGTTCGGGTCATGTTCGGGTCCGGGTCGAGAAAAACGGGTTTTTTCGGGTTATTTCCGGGTCGGGTCCCGGGCGGTTTTTCGGGTCGGGTCAGTTTTTGACAGGTCTAGGTTGAATGCCTGTTTATCCCCAGCGCCTCAATTGAACAAACAAAAGCAAAAAGAAAAAAAAAAACCAACTCTCTTGTGCTATGCTATGCCGTTAAGATCCGGGTGGTTCCAATTGGTAAGTCTTGTCAAATCCCAATGCTTTTTATTTGTCATGGTAGTGACATAGATTTTGGGGGATTTTTGTATAGGTAGGTATGTATGTATGTATATATGTCAGTATTATGATTATGATGTTCAATTGCCCTGAATTAGGGATCTCTTTAAGATACAATTAATTGTCAGTTTGATTGCAAAGAATGTGTGATAGATGAACAAGCGAAGAGAACAAGTAGTGTTCCTTTTCTTTTTTTTAGTTTATTTCTTACTAACTACTACGTATAAGTAATCATCTACTTTTAAGTTTTATTTAGCCACACAAGTTGTAAGGGCGAAAGTAGTAAATGAGCCCCATACGTTTGCTCTTATGTGAAATTAACCCCCACATCTTTTAATCGTAACAATTTACCCCCATACGTTTCTCATAATGTAAAATCGAACTCTTACCCAATTTCTCACTAATTTCTCTACAAAATCTCACCAATTTCTCACCCTAAAATATCTCTTAAAAAGATTACGTCTTTTTTTTGCTACCATTCAATAATACAGAATAAAAATTAAAGAAATATAATTAGTTGCCCACTCATCTAACATTCATCTCTCAAACCTTCTTCACTGGTTCTCTCACGTTTTGTAGTAGTGTTCCACTATAATCAAATTGGCGAATTATATTTTTAAGCTACACTGATGAACAATCGATAATCAATTTATACTCTTGTTACAAAGAGCACCAAAGCGCGCCGCATACACACGGCATGGGATAAGAATGATGCACTTTGTGGATTTAATTGCTCAAATTTTGGGAATAACATACGCGCTCTTGTTCTCTTTGTGTGTGTTTTCACAAATGATAAAGATAGTGTTGGAAATAATGCTAAGTTAATGGGTGGTTAATTAGTGGGGTATGTTAAAGGTTAGTGGGGGGTTATGAGTGATATTAAGATGTCACTTATACCTCTTAGGATTCCCCCATTAGTCCTATTAATATGTCATTATATCACTCATTTACACCATGATTTAGCCATTAGTGGGGGAGGTTTTACCTCATATAACCCTCTAATTGTTATGGCTATATAAATGGGTGTTGGGAGAAATATTAGGTACACCTCATATCCTCCTCAATGTTTCTCTCTTATCCTGAGTATGCCCTCGAGAGTTCCAACTCCCCGTGATTGAGGACACAACCTAGGGGAGTGCTGTGTGGCCTTGAGAACGACGTCCATTGATTGTGCCGCGGTCGGGGCGAATTTCGTTTCTCATTCAATGATCACCGATCATGACACAGCGATTACAAATTCTATTCTCTTATCAATTCCGCCCCTTACAATAACCAACCTATATTTTCCAACAATTGAGAAACGAAATTTTTTTGGTTATTGGGTTCGTTGTGCGACTCAGTGATCATGAGTGTTAGAAGATCAGAGTATTTCGAGTATAATGTGTCTCGGATATGATATTGCTTGAGATCATACAAATTTGGGTCAAAGGGAATTTGGTGATGATGGACGGTCAGGGAATTTGGTGACGATGGACTGACGATTACGCTACGCCGACGTCATCTCGTGTGAACTATTCTGTGCCTTCTAAGGAGTATATCATGGGAGTTAAGCACTCCAATTTCAATTCTATTATTAGATTATTCCGCACCTTATTTGATCTTATCGCGACTCGAGGTACGTTGTCCAATTTTGTCTATATTAACTTTACGTTATAATATAGGCATGTTATGAGGCGATATATATGTTTGTGTGATGTGCTAACATTTTAGAGTTCGTGTTATTTTGTGGGACTCTATTACTGATAAAAATCTTTTGTTAGCCTATTAGCATATGTGTTGTGTGTGACATTTCAATTACTTGTTTTGAGAATGTAATTGATGGAATCGCCTCATGTTTACGGGTACAAATGCGATATAAAACGATAAATTGGATCGTGTGTTATACATTTATATACTGTCCATTGAGTTGGATCATGTGCGATGATCTAATATGGTGGTAGTTTAATTGTGAGCAATTACGAGCACTTTGTAAAAGTAAAAGCTTGTGCATGTAAAATTGGAGAGGAACATGCTGTTGACTTTTGATGTGTTTTCATGTGTGTAAAGCTATACTTTTCGTTGGGTAACAGACTTGCGACAAAGTTGGATTTGTTCTTAAACCCTAGTTGACTTACGTACCTACCATGCGTCATTAATTATGAAGGATTCGATGTGTTGTACGTATTTTATGTGCTGTGTTGATTAAGCATACATTGTTGACATTTCGTGGCCTCGTAGGAGTAAGAGTAAGAGTTTCTTACTTTAATCAACTTGATTGCGTAAGTTGATGTTTGTGTTGGCCTAATTTGTTTGGAATGTCGAACTGCTCATATTTTCGTGCTCTTGTGTAGAGTAAGTTTATTACTCTTGTGATTTAGGTGGATGATTCCTAAATATTATTGTGATTTTGTATCACTTGAAAATGTGGGGAAGTAGTTACACTATTGTGTCTTTCTTTTTAAGTGATGGAGTAGTGTCACAAGTCACAACTCACAAGAGCTCAATTTGTGTTGCATATAAATTTTCAGATTTGTGTAATTCTCGTATGGGCTTGTTCGTGTATTAATGTCATATGAGTTGACTAATATATAGTAAAACTTGGTTTAGACAAACTTTGTCAACTAGATGTGTTCGTTGTGAAGTCTAAATGGCTAGTAGAACTCTAGTGGTGGTGTAAGAAGTTTTGTCTATTGACAATTGACGAAGTTTTGTCTATTGATAAATGCCCTTTTGTGTATATGAGTCTTACTATGTTTTGGAATGCTTTTCTACTTGAGGTAGATGAGATAACTAATGGTTTGTCATATACACTTATTTTGTGAATGCGAAAAATTTCTTATACGCTTGAGTTGTTCGAAATATTAGTGATTTCGTTTTTTCTCAATCTTATGGTGTAGATAAATATCATCATTTCGAGAATTTATGGTAATTCAATTATATATACCTTTGTTATACTTTGCCTAATCATGTGAGTGTAATTAAATGGTTTATCTAGAACCCTTATCTTGTGTTTTATGGACTTTAACGTTGAGCTTTTTGAGACGCTCTTGTACGTTGATTTGAAGAGTTACCTTAGGGTAATATGAAGTAAAGTCTTGTGTTGTGGGGGTTCGCCATTTGGGGATTTCACTCAAAATTTGGGTGGCAAAGATAAAATGGGTGGGTAAATAATTGAGACATTTGCTAGCTTGTACACCATTGTGGGGGTATATACAAACTAGTTTTTACCTATTTCTCTATTACCATGATTTTCTCAAGTCATTATTCATGTGGGAATAATGGGTTTATGCATTGTGCGTAATTAATTGAGTTTGTTGATTGAGAATGTATGGACACTCATGTGTTTTTATTAAGAACGTTGAGAGGAATTTGTTGATCCTTTCAAGTATAGCTAGAGGCTAGTTCTTGTGTTGTCGAGGGGAATGGGGTTAACGCCCATTGGTTGAGGAATTCACAGTGGATCCCCGTGATCTTGTACTTCCAAGGTCTAGTGGTCAAACGAAGCTGTGGAAAGACTCATATTTCATACACATTACCCATTCCTATGACAGTGTATGTGAAGGTTGAGTTGTTGCTCTTAATGAATCTATAGCCCTATTTGTAGGGTGGTCCTTTTGAGACAGACTTGATAGATTCACCGCTATATTGTGTGAGGTTGAACATGTTGTGTTCTTAATGGTCTTATAGCCCTGATTTGGGTGGTCCTAGTGAGACGGACTTGATGAGATCACCGTATGTGGAGGTTGAGATTTATCTCTTAATGAGTTTATATCCATATGTTGGATGGTCCTATATTGAGGTGGACTTGGACTCACCGCTTTATTTTTGTGAGGTTGAGCTTTTGCTCTTAATGATTCTGTAGTCCTATGTGGATGGTCTATGTGGAGATAGACTTGACGGAATCACCTACGTGAGTGAGAAGGGTTGGCATCCTTCTACGAAAGACTTGGGCGGTCTTTCTAGGAGCACTCATGAGGTCACAATGTGTCTAATTTGCTTTATAGCTATAGGTCCTTGTGGTTGAAGGATCTTCGCGGAACTCAAAAGGGGTTTAAGGTAAGACATGTGTCCGGAATTTACCCTGAATTCTAGGAGTTCAAGACTTAGTTCACTCACTAGATGAAAGAATCGTTCCGTGTCACTACGTGGGGGTTCAAATCGAAAGATACTCACACTTAAGTGTCAAGCCTTTCCTACATACTCAGATTGGTTGCTAACTTAGCATTAGTGGGGTATTGTTGGAAATAATGCTAAGTTAATGGGTGGTTAATTAGTGGGGTATGTTAAAGGTTAGTGGGGGGTTATGAGTGATATTAAGATGTCACTTATACCTCTTAGGATTCCCCCATTAGTCCTATTAATATGCCATTATATCACCCATTTACACCATAATTTAGCCATTAGTGGGGGAGGTTTTACCTCATATAACCCTCTAATTGTTATGGCTATATAAATGGGTGTTGGGAGAAACATTAGGTACACCTCATATCCTCCTCAATGTTTCTCTCTTATCCTGAGTATGCCCTCGAGAGTTCCAACTCCCCGTGATTGAGCACACAACCTAGGGGAGTGCTCTGTGGCCTTGAGAACGACGTCCATTGATTGTGCCGCGGTCGGGGCGAATTTCGTTTCTCATTCAATGATCACCGATCATGACACAGCGATTACAAATTCTATTCTCTTATCAATTCCGCCCCTTACAATAACCAACCTATATTTTCCAACAGATTGTATTCTATTGTGTATTTTTTTTATTCCCGCCTTTGAAAAAAAAAAAGACGTAATCTTTTTAAGAGATATTTTAGGGTGAGAAATTGGTGAGATTTTGTAGAGAAATTAATGAGAAATTGGCAGGAGTTCGATTTCACATTATGAGAAACGTATGGGGGTAAATTGCTACAATTAAAAGATGTGGGGGTTAATTTCACATAAGAGCAAACGTTTGGGGCTCATTTACTACTTTCCGCCCAAGTTGTAAGTGGTTATTTAGTTGACATGAAATGCTGATTTTATTCGACTTGCAAAGATCAAGCAGTTGTTTTGTTGACAAATTCCTCCGAAATCATGACCTTGATAAATGTTAGCCGTGCTATTATCAATCATAAAATATTATTCTAATCAATCGAATGACCATTATCAGAGCTTTTTCCAGTTTTGCATTTGTCATCTCATGTTACTTATCTATCTATTCATGTTGAGTACAACAACAACAACAACCAAGCCTTCTTCCCAAATGATTTGGGGTCGGCTAACATGAATTGTCATCTATAACCGTCTTGTGTATGCCATAAAATTTCAATATTCATGTTGAGTAACAAACATAATTTGATACGAATCTAGCAATGAATACTCTTTCTGTCCACTGTCCAGATTTTGGGCCATTATTCCAGTCAAATGTTTAGCGTGGTAGTAATAAGCATAGCTGCTTGGTATCGATATGGCCACTTGAGATTTAAAATACCGGAAGACGATCATCACTATGACTGCAAGGTAATTTTTCTGATTATTTGCCTAACCTTGGTATTTTGATATCCTTTCCTATTTGTTATTTTTTGGATACTCATAATCTTAAAAGTGATCGTTCCGAGTAGGTCGTTCAAAGTTCTTTGTTAAAGTGCGAAAAAAAGTTTCGTGAGGAACCAATTTCCCTTACCAAGGAGGACCATATCAGTGAGCTGCCGAGAGATGCATTATTTAATATTATGGCACGCTTATCTCTTCGAGATGTTGTGAGAATGGCTACAATATCAAGGTACTGGAGAAATGTGTGCTTAAGCTTTCCCTTTCTTAACATGGACTGGCGAGTAATGTCTGGTTATAATGGGTATGTTCATAAAAAATGCTGCGAAAAATACCATGCAGCATATTTAAGAAGTGTTGATCAGGTACTACGACAGCGGAAGGATCAGGACATCTTGTCCTTCCATCTCTCCTTCTGCCTTAGGTATAATAAATACAAATGTGACATTGACCGGTGGATTAGCTTTGCTGCTGCAAATAGAGGTCTGCAAAGTCTTAGGCTCGAGTTCATTTGTAACGATTATTTCAGACACGCCGTCGAATTTGATCCTGGTGACCAATATGTTGTCAAGGGTTCCTGGCTTGGCCAATTTCCTTATCTGAGAGATTTGCGTTTGGGCACCTGCATCTTAGAGTTTCAGAGTGAATTTAGATTGACGAACATTGTAACACTTAATTTAAGTGATGTCACTCTAAAAGGGGCTGATTGGCAGAGCATTCTTTCTATGTCAACATCCATGAAGTGGTTACGATTATCAGGCTGCAACGTTCCTCAGAAACTATGCATCAGTAAGAACTTGGAGTGTTTGAGCTTCCTCATGATTGATAAATGTGATGGATTAAAGGAAATTCGAATTCTTGCTCTGAACTTGAAGACCTTCGAACTTTGTGCAATGCAAACCATAAAATGCTCTTTCTCAGATGCTTCAAAGCTAGAAAGTCTGTATGTGTACCTTGCAGGGAGAAGTACACATGAAGCAAAGCATATGTTTCGTGATCTTGTCGAGCATATGCCTAACCTTAAACATTTATCTCTTCGAGTAGATGCTTTTGAGGTACATGAATGAAACTCAGTTATCTTTTATTATAGCTGTCACATACTCGGTAATATGCGCGGTAATTCTGATGCATATTTTGTGTTACAGATGCATAAAGTACCTTTTGTCAAATCCTCATCATTTAGCTCCGTCTTGAGTTTAAACCTATTTATAAGGCGTGAAGATCCGGAATCTGACATCATTACGAATCTTTGTCGCATACTTCAGTTCTTTCCAAATCTGGTGACGCTTTCTATACTGGTGAGTTTCTTGGATTAATTTTTTTGGTTTTCGAAGTTCATAAATCTATGATTGTTGATATTTGATTGTTTCGAGATCTCGATAGGTTCCCATAAAACATAACACACGTAGATCTACTATCATACCTACCGTGGCTTCAAATGAACTCCGATCCCACATCCTCTTCAAGGCCAACCATTGATCTTCTCAAGTGGAGCTTGGCATAGGCACATTATCTTATTTCCCAACACAGACATTGCATTCTACACATTGAGTGTAATGAATTCCAATCTCCTCCCACATCTAACATTCTTGTAGGAAATAGATGAGGGTGATTAGTTATATGAGTATCTTGGGGCTTGGAGAGAGAATGATGTTGGATAGAGCTGTGTGTAGACACATGAATACTCATATGGAGCCATGGTGGATATAATTTGACCTTTTGTAATTTTTTGTTTGCTTTAGCAAATGGTTTTCCAATGATTTTTCAGTAATTCTACGGTGAGACCGTCTCATCGTATGAGACCAATTAATAGGTTACTTTTGATACATTAACATGTTATTTTTGATAAATTAACATGTTACTTTTGAAATAACTTGGCTTTGAAAAGTAATAGTTACTCCCTCTGTCCCAGCTCAAACACCCCATGTAAAAATTGATCTCTTATTGGGGAGGATGTACACAGTACTCAATTAATTAAAGTTCCAAAAAAATTGCATAGCAAGTTAGAGAAAACTCTAATCTAATTCGCTATATCATTTTTTTGAAACTTTGATAAACCGATTAGTGTGTACAACGTTCCCAACACAAGGGGCATTTTGGGGATGAGGCGTTTGAGCTTGGACGGAGGGTGGAATTTTGAAATGTGTGAGAGGTCTCATCGTATGAGACCGTCTCACATTAAAATTTGTGATGATTTTGCTTTTTTTTTGTTTCATTTACTCAAATCTTCTCTTCTTAGCATTGGAGAAGATGTTCATAGAATTTTCACTTGTTTTTAGAACTAGTTTCTATCTTATGTGTGTTCCTTTTTCTTATGTTTTTTTTAAACCTTGGCTAAACATGTATCACTACATTTTAATCTTCTTTGCAACAATCTTTAACTTTTATGGCAATATGGCATGCACATGACGGTTGCAAATGACAATTCATGGTAGCCGACCCCAAATCATTTTGGCAATAAGTCTTACTTGTTTTTGTTGTTGTACAAATACCTATGTCATTCAAGTTGAAGGTTTAATTAATTCCTTATCTGTCATGCTATTCTTTTGTTTAGTTTGCACCTCTTTAGTTTATTGGAACCTTTGTATGCGATTGCCTTGACGTTCTTGTTCCCTTTCACGGGGCGAATGTTTCTTTGTGTTTATGACAAAGGTGATGTGTCGTGCTAGTGGACTGGTGGTTTCTTTACTCCGTTGTCTGTTAATGTGTTCATTGTTCTGTTTTCTTTAGTTCGCTAACTATGTTCGTTTGAAGCTTCGTCCAGATTCACTATTGTAATGGAGGCCTTCTATATTTTAAAGGACATGTGTTTATCCGACAGATCAAAATATTTATTAATGTGGAGATCTAGGCTAAAGGAAGTCTTTCTATTACTTTGAAACGAAATTAATATGCTTAGTGCTAGTCTCACTGTGTCACGAGCCTCCCTCGCTCAAGGATGACCTTTTGCATGTAGGGTGTAGAGTGTAGACCTTCTCATCTTCTAGTGATATTCGGTTTTCTCCCTTGCATATCTAGATGGCATGATAGTTTGAGATCCTTTATGTTGATGTTGAATTGTTGATCTTCACAGCTTTGTGTCGGTATGGCTCTTTTTTATGCGCAATTTCGAATTCATTACTCGTTATGTCCTCTCTATTGACTTGGCATGTTGTTTGGTTCATTGATGTTGCAGATGCCACCTACTATGCGCGACAAAAAAGATGAATATATAGCCCCATCTTTTCATACCAAACTGAAGGAGATTAAGCTATACGATTTCATGGAAGGATGGATAGGGTTTGCTAACTTCTTGCTACGAAGTGCCGTGGTTTTGGATTGTTTGATGATTAAAAGTTACTTAAAGTATTACTGGCGTCATGGAGAGTGGATATATCTTAAACATGAATTTTTTGAAGGGCAAAAGAGCCGTATTTGTGAAGCACTGGAACGAAAGGCTATTTCTCCTACCGCCAAGGTAGTTATTGTTGATGATAGATGCAAATGCAACGACGAGAGTTGCATGTATGCTAATTAGCTGCTGCTTCAACACTTCCATCACGCGAATTCAACTTCAATCGCGTTTTCAGCAATCTATGCCCATTTGCCAACAATGTTCGTTGAGCAGGGAAACTTTATGGACAGAAAAATTGGAACCATCCTCATTCCTGCAGCCTCTTTATCAGCATTTAGTATCATCAGCATTATGTTTTGCGTCCCTATCCACGACATGGTTTTCATACGTATAGCCAGGAAGTTTACTGGCATAGAAAGGTGGTTAACTAATCTGCAAAGGATGGGTGTTGGCCTCTTCATCTCCATTCTAACAATGCTAACAGCGGCCTTAGTGGAGATCAAGCGTCTGCAGTTTGTTGCAAAAATGGATTTGGTAGATGGTAGTAATGCAGTCTCAATGAGTGTATATTGGCAAATTTCCCAGTATTTCTTGGTTGGTGTAGCAGAGACATTCTTCTATGTTGGAAAGATGGAGTTCTTCTATGATGAATCACCTGATGGCATGAGGAGTTTCTGCTATGCATTCTCTCTCCTGACATTTTCACTGGGGAATTATCTGAACTCTCTCATCCTGACGATTATATCAGCCACGACAACTGCAGGGAAAAGACCTGGTTGGATACCTGATAATCTGAACCAGGGACAGCTTTGCAATTATTTCTTCTTATGGGCTGGCTTTGGTTTTTCCAATCTGTTAGTGTTTCTCTTTGTTGCTATGAGGTATAAGCCTAAGACAACTTCATAGAAATCATGACAATTTCTGGTTTCTGCAATGGTTATTTTTCGCCTTCTGCAATCTAATGTCTGATTTGATGTGTATTATGAACCTGGTAAAAACTACCTCCTACACACTCTCAACTGATGAGCACTGGAAACTGTGGTGTCGCAAAATGGAGTTTTTAAGTGCACCCTGGAGTATAATCTGTATCAAATCGGCATTCTCTTGTTCCTCATACCACCAGACTCGTCCCTTATAATCTGTATCAGAATCGGAAACTGTGGTGTCGCGAAATGATATTATTAATCTAATTGATTTTGGCATGTGACAAATGAAGGTTTGGTTAGTTGATTCAAACCTCATTGTCTGTCCTACAATAAGTCTATTCTCTGTCACATAACGAATCTCAGCTTATTTTATATACTCTTGACATTAGGGTAATGTCGTTTCTGTTGATTATGATTACAACATAATTAATTAGTACTTAATGAACAAAAAAATTCAGGCAACTGCCTCTGGAATGTGAATATATGAGAATCAAGCTGAACGAATAATAGGGTTGGGTAAAGCAGCTAAGCAGGTTCGATATTCTAGATCACTATTAGAAAAATTATCTAAAGTTGAAATTATTTTGAGAAAATCATAGTTGAAATTATTTTGAAAGGGCTGACAAAGTTGAGATTATTCTCACTAAATTTTGAGGATTTGAGTTTTGATTACCAATGTCTCAGAAACCCTCATATAGAGATTCCAATCACTATAATATGATGACTTGTAACAAACTCGTACTATTTCACAACACAACACAAAGTAATGAACGGATATTGAGATCGCACATAAAAGTAAAAAAAAAAACGACAAGTAATATAACACTTATCCCTGGGTTAACAAACATATTCCATTACCAACAAGTTGTAGAACAGCAAAAAGTAAAACTTACGATGTTAAGATGTAATGTACTCTCTCGTACAACTCTTAATCATTATTCCAACGTACATATTCCTCGATGATTCATTATCGGCATACTTCAATCTTTGATCCAAGGAAGCTGTTCATAAGGTTAATGTTTTCAAATCAGTTTTACGGAGGAATTTTATTTTCCCTTTGAAAAAAGGAAAAGAAAAAGTGTCTCAAGGAGGATTTAATAGATGCCCCAAGGCCCAAGGCAAATAAGGTGACCATTGTGGGTAACATTATATCCCTCTTGGTTCAAAAGCATTGTAACCCACGAGTTTGATAACTCAACACAAGTAAGTTACAAAAGCAAATTCATGTATCTATAAATACTTTATCCCAAGTTTTCAATCTTTACTAAATTTTTGTAATACTTCGACCATCTTCAATGGGGGTCTCAAAGATCAAAATATGACTCTCAAAATAAGAGACACCCAATGTAGATCAAGGGGGAGAGTCTCGAAAAACGAGACGGTCTCTAGAGACCGTCTCAAAAGTCTCAAGTAATTATTATGTGGGATCTACTAATAATAACAATTAATTTTATATCATTTTGACTTCAATTAATACTAAAATAATAAAATTTTGAGACCGAGTCTTATAGGTCTCACTATTGAAAATTATGGTCTTAGGTATAAAATTATGTATATGTGACATCATATTAGTATTTGAGAACCAAAATGAATCTTACCAATAGGGATGCTTTTAAACATGTAAATCACTTTTTTTTTTTCAATTTGACCCACTTTTTCAATCACATTGCCCAAATACTGGGTACATCAATGTTTAATGCTTAATTCTATTGGATTTCAACAAGCGTCGCCTTTAATAACATATTAACATCAATGATTTTTTTCAAACTCTGGACATCAGGAAACGGACTTACATAACTTGAGCCCAAGATGAGCATGAGTTGTAGAAAGATAAACCCAAAATGATTTAAGACTAAACGGACGTTAGTCTAATAGTCTCATATATTTTTCATTAGTACAAAGTGAGTATCCGCAGCAAGTGTTCCAGTACCAATTTCAGCCCATGGCATAGAGATTCCAATCATAATGCCTAAAATTATGGTTGGTATCGGCAGTCTCTCAAACCTAAGTGTAACAAACTCGTACTAAGGACTTACGGAGTACGACACAACCGATTGAAATCGCACTTAAAGGTAAAAAAACGAAAAATAACATAACACTCACATCATTGTACCCTAGATTAACAATCATATTCCATTGCCAACAAGTTGTACAACGACAGAAAGTAATAAAACTTACTATGTTACAATTAGGATTGGTTGATTTCATGTCATGTACTCTCTCATACAACTGTAACTATTATTCCAACCTACGTATTCCTCGATAATGATTTATATCGGCAGACTTCAATTTTCGATTGAAGGAAGCTGTTCATAAAGGTTAGAAAATTCCGATTCAGATTTTTGGAAAAAAAAATATTTTCCCTTAGAAAAAAAAGTGCCTGTGGGGGTGGAGATATCTTGGACTGTACTGCTTTATTAGGGTTTAACTTTTAAACTTTGTACTCATCTTTTTATTATTCCTTAAATCAATAATATAACATATATATGTAGAGTAATTAATTAATTAAAATAATAATAATAAACTCCCGGCGGAAATAACAGCAGCCCCTCACATCTACTGTAAAGAAATTTTAGATTACAGTGGATATTTACCTTTGTCAGTTGTCACTGCAAATATAGCGCCTCCACCAACATTATCATTGCCACCGACACACTCGAGGCAACCACTTAGCATTATCACTGCCAGCAACAAACACCGCAAACACCGCCACTAGATATTATCGTTGCCACCCACAGAGAAAGTCGAGAAACCTCGCATTCATTATTTCACAGTAGTGATGATAGTAGCATTGATGAGGAAGATGGGACCACACCAGCATTAGCGTTTCATTCATTCCTGTTGGTTTTTTTGGTGGAGGTCAGGTTCCAGCATTTACCCACCATCTCCATGTACCAACTACCAACTCATTCACCTTCAGGTAAAACTTATTTACCTTAGAGAACAAAAAGTTGCATTTACCACTACCACCCCACTTTACAGCGTTCATCCCTTACCACCACAAACACCACCGCTAAATATTATTATCATTATTGCCGCCACCGAAAAAATCGAAACCTCGTATGACGGGACCATCTTGGCTGTTTGAGCAATGCCTATATTACTGCTGGTTTTTTCAGTGGAGGTTACACCATTTTCCTATTTTTTTTCCTCTCCTCTCCATCGCTTAGCTTCATCCCTTGCCTCATTACCTTAAAGCAAAAAAAAAAAAAAAAAAAAAAAAAAAAAAAGGAATTAGTACATAAAACGGTGCTAAACTTCTCATTACAAAAAATTAATTAATGGGCAATAAAATGGTGCTAAATTTTTTAAATATAACCTCAAAGTTACAAAAAAATTAATTAGTACATAGAATGGTGTTAAACTTCTCATTAAATATAACCTTGAAGTTCCAATTTAAAAAAAATATTACTGTACCTAAAATGGCGTTAAACTTCTCATTAGATAATAACCTAAAAAAAACATAATTATTTACCGTAAGATGAAAAAAAAAAAAAAAAAACTTCGCATTTTGATGTCTTTTAATATCATTTTTAAATTTATAACTCATACAGTCATATCTACTGCCCAATTTTTTTAATAATAAAATAAATGTAATACATAATTTCTTCCGTAACTCCATCCCCCAAATCAAATCCTGAATATTGTTAAATGAGTTTTAAAAAGAATCATGTTATCTTAATTATTTTACTAAAACAGATCCGATCTGATATGAAGACCTTTTTGAATCACGTATTACGTTAACAAACTTCAAATCTTGTTACTCACATGCGTATACAGTAACCTGGTAATTTTGCCCAAATTGGCTACTAGACGTAAAATCAACCAAACCAAAATACGGAGTAGATCTTATTACTCTTACCGGACGTTAATACCCATAAAAACTGCTGTGCTAGGTTGAGCTGCCAATCATTTCCAGGATTTTGACCATCGATTTGACCCCTACACAAAGTCATGTGATTAATTTGCCATACGGTATTTCAATTAAATATTTGCTACTACTAACAAGATCTGCACCGACTGCCGCTCCGCCCTGGCTCATACCAAAACTTTTACGGCGATCGCCCTGATTTTAAAACAGGGCGATCGCCGAGAGGAAAATTAAAAAAAATGAAGAAAAAATTGGAAGAGAAATTGGAAAAAAGAAAATTGGAAAAAAAAAACCTGGGTGGGCGAAGGGGTGGGTGGAATGCTATAACTTTAGGTTTTGGCCTTCTTTTTTCTTTTTTCTTTTTTTGAGGGGATAGGTTTAGCCCTTCTTATCTCTTCTTAATTATCTCTAAAATAAAAATATATAAATCTGTCAAATCATGAAAATGACATAAATACCCCCCAGATCTCAGCCCGCGAGTGACTCGGCTTTCTTGCAACTGGTACAACGAGACAATTGTATCAAAGGTAGCCTGCTCTTGAAAAAGCCAACAACACTTACTTCTATGATTGGCCAGTAATATTTTCTCTACATCATAGAATTTACCAACTGTTGACTTGACTCAACCATCCCCATCATAGTAAACATCAAATTCCTTTTACCTTTATATTCATTCTTGAGAAGTTGCAGGGTACCGTAAATCAGCATAATAAATCATTTTTAAATAACTTAATAATTTTTTTAAAAAAGTAAAAATTTATGAAATTATATTAGATATAATTTTTTTTTTTTTGAAACAATATTAGATATAATTTTTACAATGTATATATAAGTATAAAAGATTAAATAAATGCAATTAACCATTTTTTTCCGTTTTTTTGGCTATTTACAATATAATTTATAAAATATATCTAATTAAGAATAATGGATGGTGTAGATTGATTTTTTACATTATGGACGGTTGAGATGAAGGCTATTATGGACCTTAGAATTTATCGTGAGACGGTCTCATACGATGAGACCTATTTTCAAAAGAAAGTATTACTTTTCAAAGGTAACATGTTAAGTTATCAAAAGTATCTCATTAATTGGTCTCATACGATGAGACGGTCTCACTGTAAAATTACTGAAAATCTTAGGTCCGGTGCGATTCAACTTTTTCAACAGTATTTTTAAATCAGATAAGATTTATTTAAATCAAATCAAATGAAATCAGTTTTATTCAAATCAAATCAAATTAGTTCAGAATTATCCAAATAACAATCAATGTATCTAGGCTATTTGTAGTTATTATTTCGTCTAATTGCAGTTAATTTATCAATTAATTCAGTTAAGATTAAATCAAATCAAGTTTATTAAAATCAAATCCAATCAGATCAGTTCAATTCAAGTCAAATCAAATCAAATCAGAAAAATGCAGTCCGATCGCATAGGGCCTTAATATCATACTTCAATTAATTATGAGAAGATCTTCTAACAAGGTAAAAATATATATATCTTCCATACACAATTAATTTATTACCAAATATATTGATATCACAAACTGCAAATGTATTTTTGAAAATAATCACTGCACATTATTCATTGTACCTATATCCTTGCATAATCGTGAGAGGGGACAGGGCCCCCCTTTGCCCCCAACGTAGCTACTCCATTGGCCATTGCCGGGTGATATTCAGATGATGATTGTATTTGATAATCTGAATAATAATAAGGATAAACGGTGGAAAATCACCTACTAAAGTTACCCATTTTTTGGGAAACACCTAGTTTTTTTTTATTTTTTTGGAACCAATAAGTTATTTTTGTTATGGTAAAACTACCTACTGATGGATTCCGACTATAAGCTGCCTATCTTACGTGTTTTACCGGAGTGCGTGCTTGCGTAGCACTGACCAGTTAAGATCAATATACTAGTTGACAAGTTGTCCCTTCAGGGACATCCAATAAAATTGGACGATACAGAGAAGATTAACATGGTCCTTGCGCAAGGATGACACGCACAAAAAGAAAAATGTTCCAAATTTATTTGTCGTTTCTTACCTTTGAGTGTTTTTATTTTTTATTTACAGACTCGCAACTACATTCATTCGAGTTCATATTTTAACCTGTGTTGACGTGTTGTTGACTCAAATTTTGCTCGATAATCGAGAAATGGTCCAAATGTCTTTGTCCGTAGACTTACATAAGTGAGAACACTAAAAAAGCTAGCTTTCGAGGAGGGTACATGCGCTGTTACCAAGGAAATCCGTTGACAAACTCCACTAAGAACTGTACAGTAACTAGGGAACATTTACTGTATAAACGCAACGAATCTCTTTCGACCGATGTGGGACTCAAGCTCTACACTTTGCAATCACAGTAAACATGTAGTATAAGAGCACGTACACCAAAAACCCTACCCTTGGAGATGGAATCAAGAGATCCACGACAGTTGCAACCCACGATTCAATCTTTCAATAGAAACTCTTGTTTCCATACTTGTTTCTTACTTGTTTATGTCATTCTTGCAGGTCTGAAATTTTTACGGTTTACAACTGCACATGAGCTTAACTTAATCATGTATCCCTCGAAAACTCGATCTAGTTAAACTACAGTTATGTGGCATTTGTGGGTTTCAAAAGCATAATGTAGCCTACAAAAAAATATCACTACTGAAACCATGTTATTATGTGCTCACAAATTTTTTGTGAATTATAAGATGACATAGTGAATGCTCAGGAAAAAAAAAAACAAAAAAACAAATTGAAGCCTGAGTGTCAATTATAGACTGTAACGTCTCGGATCTGTCTGTCAAAAGCTGACATGAATCTAAGAGACGGATATGGAACACAGAAGAACTCCATAGTAGAAAACATACCAGCAGAACCAACTTTATCTTTTGCAGTGATGCTTTTATTCCTCTTAGAGGGAGGGTTGGAGTCTATCAGAGTAGCCAGACATGTAATTGATCTTGTATATGTAGGTTTGCGCTTCAAGTTATATTTGTACGAGCTATGAACTTCGATAGACTCAAGCTCGACTAACAATCAGCTCAGGGCCTCAGGCCTTTAAAAAAGAGGAAAAAGCAAAAGCTCTAAACTCTTCAAACCTTCAGATCAGGGCGACTACGTACTGCGCTTCTGCATTTACTGAAATTCAAAGCAGGTTTCAGGTTTCTATCCTGTTGTATCCTGTGTCCTCCAGAATGCAGCTATACTTCAAGTCTGTAATTGTACAGTCTGGTTAATTTCTCTGCAATGAGCAGCAATTGGTCGTGTCTGTGTTTGTTTCCTTCTCCTCAGGGAAATTAATGTATCCCACATCGGATATCTGTGAGTTTTCTCTTAAGGTTATAATCAAGAGACTGACTTGATAGGTTGTCCCTTCGGGGACATCTGATAAAATTGGAACGATACAGAGAAGATTAGCATGGCCCCTGCGCAAGGATGACACGCATAAATCGAGAAATGGTCCAAATTTTTTTGTCATTTTCTTCCTGGCCAAAAACTTGATGGTTTCCAGTCTAGAACCAATTGGTACAAGTTATAGTATCCAACATTCCAACTTGCACATATGCTTGAAAAAGTCTCACTTAACCGTTGATGTGAGACTAGCCTACATGTGTTACAACAAATTTACTACATGTAAATGTGCATGTTGCTCAGAATTTACAGGCCAAGCAGCTGCTCTTGATACTGTCCTGTTTGTCACAAGTTCCTCTTATTTCAGAAAATAAGGTCTGTCATAGTTACAATCTACACCAGATCAGGCACAACACTTCAACGTCAGTCCCTGAACACAAAAGATTGATTAAAGCTGCTACCGTATTGTGTGACTGCACATGACCGTTCCTAAATCATGTATCCCTCGAAAAATCGATCTAGGAAAACAACAATTGTGTAGGCATTTGTGGGTTTCAAAAGCATAATATAGCCTACGGAAAAAATCTCACTACTGAAAGCATGTTATGTGCTCATGAAATCTGTCTGTAGATTATAACATGACACAGTAAATGCCCAAAATCGTACGCTGAGTATCAATTCTAGACGTACTGCAACTATCTGTCGAAAACTGGCACGAACCTAAACGACGAATATGGGACAGAGAAGAACTTTAGAGTAGAAAATATACCAACAGAACCAGACATGTATGGATCCTATTTACACTTTACATTCAGATTATCTTTGTACTAGCAAAGAATTTCCGTTAAATCAACAAACAGTCTGCTCAATCCTGTAAGACTAATGCTCTAAACTCATCAAATCTTCAGGTCAGATTGCATAAGCTAGTTTAAGACAGCCAGCATGATCATTGATCAGGATTCAGGTTGACTACCGCGCTTATTGTTTAGTTCAAGGCTGGGTTTTATCCTTTCACTTAACCTCAAGAAATCTGCAATACCGTTGAACTTAACTAGGACAGATTGTAGCCTACCAAATTCTCATAATCAAGAGCCTGGAACAGTGTAGTTTTGCTAAACCTAGTTTGTCAGAAGCAAAACAAGCAAGTCCATGAGAATGTAGAAACTAACAGCATTACTCAAAGAACTGCAATGAAAGCAGGATTATGACTTATTCAGCTGCAAAGTTCGATTCTGACAGTAACAACCTTTGGTTCTATTCACAATTAGCTACTCAAATTGTGTCGAAATATGACACAAATATACAGAATGAATGTCAGTAACACAGGAAAAACAACAGCTCAAAATTATAGTTTGCAACAACAGAAAGATGTTTTATTCATTGAAAGGCAGATCTGATTTTCTAACAGTAGCAGGCAAACTGACAAAGATTTCTGCCTACTTACAATCATCTGTTTCACAATTCACAACATCAAGATACTAGCTAAGAACATTAAAAGATTTACTTAACAGTCTACATCAGAGATCTTTACCACAAATGGCATACCAACACAAATTTCAGACCTTCTGTATGTATCTTTACTTCAGTAAAGCTCATCCAAGATACCATAATCAGGAGGATTATCTTCAAATTCGACATCATAATCCGCAAGAGCATAAGCCGAATGAACAACACCCTCTCTGAAGGTCTCCTTCAATCTTCTCCCAGTCCTACCCTCATCTGAACCAACATAATCAGACTGAATATCATCAAACTGAACATCACCCTCAGATCGCGCTATAGAGGCCTTAATCGACTGCTGCATCAGTCCTTCATTTCCAACCGGAAAAACCACCTCATTAAGCCCATGAATCACAAGCCAATCAGAGCAATACATATCAGCAAACACCACAGGAACACCATTAACCACAATTATATCTCCTGACCTGCTCACACTGATCTTTAACCCATTTTCGGAGAAAGTATCCAACACTGTCTCATCCTGAATCATCATCAAATCAAGCCACCTGAACGCGCCTGGAACCACATGACCTCGGAAAACCGAAGAGTAATCCACAATGTTCAGACCTTTTTCATCAATAGCATCATCAGAAGGAGCAAATACTGTCAATTTTACGCCTCCCAAACCCGTAAACCCTAGCTGCATATCAAGAAAACTTGCCATAATCTTGTACTCTCTAATCCTAAGCAGACCCACAGCCGCCATAAACGGACTAATCGGACTAAACCCATATGAGACCTGATCAAACCCGGTTAAATCAGGCACTTTCAGACCGGGGTTTGAGCTAACAGGAGCGATTTTCGGAGCAAATTTGGGGGAAAACAGAGAAGATGAGTTGAAAAACTCATCAATTCCGTAAATCACCAACGACCCATCATCATAAATGGTATAATTATCAACAAGAACATCATTAATCCTCAAATTTCCATCAAGAAAAGAAGACGTAACAATCAAGTTACTCTCAGATAACAATGTGGGTAGTGTGGCACCTTGAGTAAGATTCTTGAGCTCATCAATGGGAATTCTGGCGGGAGAAATGTGAGACTTGAGCAGAGAGAAGGAGGGTTGTCCTGACACAACGAAACTCGAGTCCGGCGGAGCGAAAACAGTGAGAGAATCGGAGGAGAGAGATTGAGAGAGGAGTTGAAGGGTTAAAGACATGGAAAGATGGGTTGAATTTGCGAGAGATTGCGCGGCGTTGAAGAAAGTGGGTGGTGTTGATGGGTAGAATGGAGAGTAGCGTGAAAAAGAAGAGAAACAAAGTGAGAGAATGATCACTGTTTGGAGGATTAGGGCTGCCATTGTTGAGTATCTGTGAAGCTTTCTGTTGAGAAACAGAGGAGGTAGTTGGGATTTGTTTTTTTTTTTGAGGGAAAATTGAAGAAGTTTGTTAGGGTCGTTACAAGTTTAAGAGATTCTGTTATATATAGTTGTTTAGGATATTATGTTTATTGGATAAATTGTTGTGATCATCTAGTAGTATACGCTAGTGACATTTCGAGGTATTTTTTATCTTTCATATGTGAAGTATAAAACAATTGTACGTGACCCTCAAAAAAAAAAAAACAATTGTACGTACGATAGACGTTGTGGTGGGAATTTTGTTTAATCTTGCGTCATTGCGATTGATATACATGGATGTAAAGTTAATGTATGTAGCTATCGTAGAATTGTCATTATTTTATAACAATTAAGTTTCCGTATTATCCAGATTCAAGAGAAACAAATGACATTAGAAGAGCTCAGTATTCAAATAGGAAAGACTAATAATTTGAATTCACTGACCAATTTTGTACAAGAACACAATTATTTTTAGTTACAAAATTTATCAGCTTTGTACAATAGAATTATTAGTCATAAACTGGCAGTTGATGAGACTAGCTTTTGTACCTATTATTTCCCGATGTAGCAATTTTGGAACAGGAGACGGCCATGGGCTTGAGACGTATGGTTCAAGATACCACATGAACTGATCGTAAGAGTTGATAGGATATGTATAAACATGTTGCAGGGATGCATTTCTCATATCCATAAGTATCATAATAAGTTCTCTGTCTAGTTAGCACATAAGCTTTCTCTCTAGCACCACCCACGAAGGTCTGAAACTCTGAAAGAGTTTGACGATGATCCTTAATATTTACGTCATATTTATTAACCCACATTCTAGTGGCGTGATCATCAAGTTCCCAAATCGAGCATACTCCGGTCCAAAATGGAGTCCCTACCCTGATACGTCCTTCATAAGTCGCAAACAAGGTTGTCCTAGCACATTTACGAGAATTCATAGGTGGCAGAGGAATGATGTCGCACTCGTTAGGTTTGTTGAAAGGGTCATATGCAATAATGTTGTTTTTATCATGCCAGTGAAACTTGCCATTGGAAAACAAGACTCTTTGTGCTATGAATGTCTCTTCCCACTTATAGCCCTGAGGAATAGGAACACGGAAACTCGTCCACTCGGATGTTTCTTCCGTAGAAGAAAAGATGCGTATGATAAACACATCATCTTGCACATCCTCATCCTTGTTGATCAATACCACAGTGTACTCGAGCTTGTTGGGGTCATAGTAAGCACTTTCCTTGACGTTGTCAGTAGCATTATTAGCCCAAATTCTAGTCATTTCACCTTGTTGTTGATGAAGGTAGTAGCAAGTAAAGCCAACTAAATCGCGGGTACTCGAGATCAAAGGTAGTTTCACCCAATCTTTGGTGACCGGGTTACACACATAATAGATAAAATAACGCGAATTGTAATCAACATATGGGATGGTTGGATTGGTTGCAGTAGTACTTTTGTCTTGATAACATGCCTCAAGTAGGAGAAAACCAGTGGAGTTATGCTTCACTCTCGTGTCCACCAACAATAACTTCTCATTCTCACCTTTAGAGCGATCATTATAATCTCTCAGTGCTGGAATGAAATCGAATGACAAAGGCGGGAATGAACCCGACAATATGGAAGAGGAAACATTATTCGTATTATCATTGTCGTCAAGGAGAGGCAACCCGAAAGCTTGTCCATTTCCATGAGTATTAATGTTGAAGAATAGGATCTTCTTGTTGTTGAAAGGATGCACACGAAGATGAGACCGAGCAAAACAAGGGGCAGAGATAAGAGCGAGCCAACGCTTGGAGATACACTTGACGCGATGGAGTGTCTTGGCAGGGAGACGGAGGAAGATTTCAAGCAACACATCATCTGTGAGATCATCCATGCGTGATGATAAGAATAATAATAACGGTTTTTCTAACGTGTGCCCTAAAGGCACATTAGTATTCGTACAACACGATGATAACTTCTTGCGTTTAGATGGAGATGATAATATAGATATACTATCCGAAGGAGAATCCATACATATATCCGGAATCTCTGAAATATTATGTGATGAAAAGTTAAACAAAATCTTACGGGTTCAGCAGAAACATAGTATAGGTGATCAACTGATCAAGTATATATATGTGCACATAAATCTTGTAGTCGGAAGGAACAATCAGGAAAGCTTATAGTATAATCCTGATAATTGTTTATTTTCCCAAAACTATACTAATTGAAATCCTCCTAATCCAGCTTCAGTAATTAGGAAAGCATGAGAATCTGACAACAAAACGGTGTGAGTTTAGGGATTGGTTTCGCTTGTTCTCCAGAATAAGGAAAGTCCCACATTGGTGACCAACGAGTCCTTTCTCAACATAAACAATAGGCTGACATAATAGATTGTCCCTGCGCAAGGATGACACGCATAAATCGAGAAATGGTCCAAATTTTTTGACATTTTTGCCTCTGTTTCAGTAATCTCTGAAACTGATAAAAACAAAATGGTGTATAAATAAACAATTACAGAATTGATCAACTGCTATAGATTCTCTTCCGCATTTAGTAAATTTGCAAGCAATAAAAGAGAGTATCAAGTGTCAACAATTAAAAGAAAGATCGATTTTTCGAGAACCTTTGAGGACGGATGTATATTAACTATATCTATGTACTCAATTGTTCCTGAGACCGCGTATGATGTCTAACACCTTCTCTCGCATTTTCACCTCAACAGAATCATCAACATACTTCCCAATAGCTGAAAGCACATCGGTCTTGCTATTGTTTTCGCAGATTGCCTTAGCAATGGCTAACACGTAGAGTCCACAGTCATACCCATTGGTCTGCTGAGGGGTCTGACATTCCTTGAAGATAGGCAAACAAGCAGGCGCAGTAGCATCAACTTCAGGTTTTGAGGCAGATTGCGCGCCTTTATTCTTCTTATTATTCCTTTGTTTCTTTGAAGATGATGTTTTCGGCCTTGAAGCTTCACCACCAAGCCCCATATAATTCTTAACAGCATTGTACAGCTTCTCAGCATAGTCAGCATTCAAACCCTGCATACTATCATGATGCAGGAACGCGTTCTTGGTCCTGTCGTACACCAGAATGCTCCAATGCGATCCACTGTCACCTGCTTTTAAATCGCAGTCATTGACAGCGAAAATCACAAGTCGCTTGCTTGAAAGCTTGTAAGACACGGCAATCTCACCAATAATCTTTTCATCCTCGCAATTGGCGAGACAGAATGACACACAAGGTGCAACAAGCAAGATATCATCTGTTGCGCAGGAAGCAGAAAGATAACTGAAATAGAACGCAATAATTTGGTCATTGAGGAAGCAGGGCCCTCGCAGAGTATCCAAATCTGATTCACGCAATACGACATTGTCGTACTTCAACACCTCTTTGTCTCCCATTTAATAAAAATCGAAAGTCGAAAACAAACGAACAATTGCAAGAACCCAAAGGACGAGAATGTGTTTTTGCCAGAACAAGTAATTGGCTTATAAGATCAGATACTAACAAGTAACACAAAGGGCAAGATCAATTTTCTAGTGTGTCTGACAACAAAACGGCGGCGTCGGTGTATAATCCTGAGGTTATTTGGAAAACTTTTTTGAGGGAATTGAGGATCAAATGCGTATGTTTTGGTTAAATCTGACAACAAAACGGCCGCGTCTGGTTTTTTTTTTTCTTCAGAATTATCCCACATCGTTCGGGTACTAGATCTTCCTCATGTTTATAACATATAGGCTGACTTGATAGGTTGTCCCTTCGGGGACATCTGATAAAATTGGAACGATACAGAGAAGATTAGCATGGCCCCTGCGCAAGGATGACACGCATAAATCGAGAAATGGTCCAAATTTTTTTGACATTTTTGCTAATGCTCTAAGTTTCGTGTTATCCGAATAGAGTTTGAAAGGATTCGAACCTCCGAATAGCGGGACCAAAACCTGATGCCTTACCACGTCGCCACGCCCCACTTAGATTTATATTGGACACTAATAAACACAATTGTGTTTTGTAATGTTGTTTATAAACTTTACATGATTACATTATCAAAAATACTAAATTCATAATAATTATATGTAGTTGTTCTAGTAAATTGGTGTTATAATATTTAAATGTGGTGTCTACTCCTCTATCGTGGGAAGAATTACCATCCGTCTTGTACTCCTAAGAGCATGGTATAATTATCCCCTTATAAATACAACATTTTGTGAGGAACCACCTCGTAAATGACGGACCAAGCACACCATACTCACTTCTCCGGTGGAATAAAGATATTGACTCACCTAATCAAAGTTGACTTAGTTTAATTGAGATTCCTAAAATGAACTTTACTTAACTACTAGTCTAATTGATTAACTTGCTCACTTAAGACCCAAAATAATCTAAAAATAAAGAATCAACTAGTACAAAAACAAAGACTCAACTAATCTAAAAACAATGACACATCCCCATTTCAAAATAAAAATAAAGACTCGACTAATCTAAACAATAAAGACTCAACTAATCTAATAAGGATCCATCTAATAATAGAAACCGCAGGTCATGAAACTCCAATGGTGAAATTTTTTGTAGTTTAACTTGGCAAACCGATGATGTAAGTAGACAAAACCATTGGAGTAAAATCTCAACTTGTAGTTTAATACTCTTTCACAATTTTTAAGGTGATTTTTCACAAATTTTCCTAATAACTATTTGCGTGTAACATTCGTTAATTTGTATCGAGGCATGTTGAAACTTGATGGAACTAAACTATTAGTAATGTTCCATCAATGTCACCTTATCACATGACCAAACCAACTCAATCGGTTCCCCATCAAATTTATCCACAAGTTTATCAACTTTTACACATGAATATATAATTAATCATGAGTAGAAACAGGTACAGATATATGTGTCTTCGTATAAGTTAAGTCCACCACATCTTTTTTGGTACATTATGTATTTCAAAATGCATCAAAGTTATGCCGTATTGACTCTCGACCGTCCGATACTACCGTGATAGTATTAGCCATCTCGAGGCTAGATAGTAGATATGCATCTTGCCATAGTACACGAGTCAAATTATGATAAGTAAATTCTCACAGTTTCACTTATTACATAAGTTTTTAAGTTAAACCCTTTTTTCACTTGTTTTATTACTCTTAACGACTTATATTACCATTTATGTAGATTATGCTTACATCGGCCATAATGGAGCCGAACTCAACCATAAATTTGCCCACGCCTACCAAAAGCAAACCACCCACGGACACGCGCTTTACACAAATCCGGAGAAAATCCCCCAAATTTAAATTTTCCAATTTCATATTCACAAAATATTGCGCCAAGAAACAATATCCCGCCAAATCTCCCAATATTCAAACTTCAAACTCTCTCTTCACACACACTCCGCCACACAAATTAAACACGTCTCTATCTCATCCTCCTCTTCCCCCCAAAAACTCCAATCTTCCCTCGTACGCTTCCCAAAGGGCACACTCGTCATTCCACACTCTTCCCACCTAACGCTCCCCACCCCAACAATTCAAAAACCATCTAAATCTCCAAATATCTCCACTAAAATTCCTACTTTACCCCTCACCACCCCCCAAAATCCAATTAATTCTCCCGCACACTTCCCCTCCAAAATTTTCATTTCCCCCCCAAAAAAACCCCCAAATCCCACCCTATAAAACCACCCCCTCCTTCCCTCCCCTTCTCCTCACACAAACCCTACTTCCTCTCTATACCCCTCAAAATAAAAAAAATCCCCAAATCGAAACCCTAAAAAAATGCCGGCAATAATCGAGGAAACCGAGCCGCTTCTCGCTGAGAACCCTGACCGATTCTGCATGTTCCCAATCCAATACCCACAAATATGGGAAATGTACAAGAAAGCCGAAGCCTCATTCTGGACCGCTGAAGAAGTCGATCTCTCACAAGACCTACGTCACTGGTCCGACACTCTAACCGACGGCGAACGTCACTTCATCACACACGTACTCGCCTTTTTCGCCGCGTCCGACGGAATCGTCCTCGAGAATCTCGCTTGTCGTTTCATGAAAGAAATCCAACTCCCTGAGGCGCGTGCATTTTACGGCTTCCAAATCGCGATTGAGAATATCCACTCCGAAATGTACTCCCTTCTCTTGGAAACCTACATCCAAGATTCCGCCCAAAAGTCAAACTTATTCCGCGCGGTGGAGACCATCCCCGCCGTTAAAAAGAAGGCTGACTGGGCCCTACGTTGGATCGACGGCTCAGAATCGTTCGCGGAGAGGATTATTGCTTTTGCGTGTGTGGAGGGGATATTTTTCTCCGGATCATTCTGCGCAATATTCTGGTTGAAGAAACGTGGGTTGATGCCGGGGTTGACTTTCTCGAATGAGTTAATATCACGCGACGAGGGTTTACACTGTGATTTTGCGTGTTTGTTGTACTCGTTGTTGAAGAAGAAGGCGAGTGAGGAGCGCGTGAGGGGGATAGTGAAGGATGCGGTGGAGATAGAGAGGGAGTTTGTATGTGACGCGCTGCCGTGCGCGTTGGTTGGGATGAATGGGGAGTTGATGAGTCAGTATATTGAGTTTGTTGCTGATAGGTTGTTGGGTGCGCTTGGGTGTGGGAAGGTGTACGGTGTGTCTAATCCGTTTGATTGGATGGAGCTTATCTCTTTGCAAGGGAAGACTAACTTCTTTGAGAAGCGTGTTGGGGAATATCAAAAGGCTTCTGTTATGAATAGTTTGAATGGTCATGGTGGGTCCCATGTCTTCAAGCTTGACGAGGACTTTTAAGTCTTTTTTTTTTATATTTCTATCATTTTTAGTTTTATTTGAGTTGTCTTAATTTAGATTAGTATTGTGTTTCTTTTGTTGGTTGCTTTTGATTAAAGATATTTGGCTACTAATGTAAAATATTAATACTAATGGTGTTGGTTCAATAATAATATTTGGCTTTTTGCCTATTTCATCTTCATCTCTCCTTTAATTGCTCATTGAAATGGGATGATTCAAAAAAGTGTATTTTGATGACAAATGGTGACGAACTAGAGTTGTTTGGTTAGCCAAATTCATAGGAATTGAGAATTCATGGGAATTTCCAATTCCTACAAAATGGAGGAATTGGCTTACCAAGCTCCCCCTTGGTAATTGGCAATTCCTACATGAATTCACTTCCTACATCTAACCAAACAATTTTGACAAATTCACATGAATTAGAAATTCATAGGAATTGAAAATGCATGGGAATTCCAAATTCCCTTATGCAACCAAACGACCACCTAGTGAACAGTCAAATGTATAATTTATGAGTAATTGTTTTTGGTACGAAAAATATTAAATATTAATGTTAGCGATAACAAAGCGATTGTGTTAACCCTTAGCGAGGTTACGATAATATACCTACTCGGACAAAACCCCGAAAATAACAAAAGTGGAAATGACGAAAGTGCCCCTGGTAAAGCATCACGAAAGAGAGGAATGACGCTCAAGATCATTAGAGTCCATTACTACTGATTAGTGAATGTTGGTGAGGAAGTGTGAGGAAGAGAATGGCGCAGAGTACAGGGATGCTGTCAAGGGAACAATTACTCCATGTTTTTCACCGTTTTGCCACTCTCACCTCTCTCCCTGGTAATTTTTACAGTGCTATTTGTAATCAATTTAACAGTTGCCCAATTTTTTTGGTTAATTTTCTGTAATTTCTGATTGGTAAAAAAATGTGGGTTTGTTTTTTATGTTGATGATTTGCTCAGAAGTGAAGAAACGAATTGCAGATGCTGTTAAAGATCAGCAGGTTTATTTCTTTTGATTGTTCAACCTTTTCCCCATTTTACTGTTTTATTCATGAATCTTATGAACATTTAGGTAATGCCATTGCAAATCATATGCAAAATCAATTGCTTCTGCCCTTTTATGCAATTCAGTGGTTTAGTTAGGGGATGGTGTGTATCAGGGAACATTAGCATTCGTCTTTGAACTCGATACAGCTCGGATGATTGAATGGGCGTTTTTCAATTTCTGCATTTAACATGGAAGTGGTGTTGTGTTATGTGTGTGTGTGCTGTAAAATAGGGGGGGGGGGTGGTTTGAGTTCTGACTGCTCGGTTTGTTATTCTCGACTTGAATTGGAGAATAATCGAGGTTTATGGTCCCATTTACGGAAACCAAAGGCTACTTGACTAATTGTTTGACTAGGAGCAAAGTGATAATGTAGAGTCTATGGTTGGGACATTAGGGTTGCCAATATCTCGAAATATTCGTAGTTATACCCTCACTACGGAGTACATGCTAGGAGTATTTCTAAATGAGGTGCTGAATGGATAACAAATTAGTTGGTCTCAGTTATAATGGACATATGTAATGGGATAGCGTAGCTGTTAGTTGGTAGTACTCTTATCAGTGTGAAGACGTCTCAGAGGGAAGAATGAGGGCTCAAGGAGAATTTTATGATTGAGAGGTGTCACGAATCTATTTTGCAGACCAGAAAGCAGAAATAGTTGCATTATGAAGAGTATACTACAGCCATTTAAAACTAACATTGCATCTACCATCATCTACTTCGAATTTGAGCTGGAACCTTTGGTGCAATTGTTAGGTTGATTCTATTCTTGTCCAGTTAGAATCTATTGAGTAGGCACCGTGAAGTTGGGACTTGTTTGCTTCAAAGGTCTCCCTTGAGGCATGAGGTGAATTGTAATGATGTTGGGCAGTGCTGTTAATTTCACTTTAAAACGTGGGTAGTTTGCGCTTTGCCTAGTTGCTAAAATCCAATGACGACTATATTACATGTACGCTCATGTTAGTCGTGTACTAGCTGGCAGCCTGGTACAACTCATTTCTACTAGGCTGTACGCTGAGTTCGTTGGTATGATCTGTTCTTGGCATAGTGCAATCTAATATGTAGTTATGCAGGAACCCGTTGCCGTGACAACTGCAATCCAGGAGGAGATATTTTTGGAGATGGGTGTTGGTGAGTTAATTTCATCTCATCTACTATTGGTTGCAAGCATATTTCTCTGGTTATGTTTCTCTGTGATATAAATCTTTACTGGGATGATTTCTTTATCATTATGATTCCTCTCTTTGGCTTTATGTATATACATTCTTGACCTCTTACTAAATTGCATTTAGCCATTCTTTATCAATTCTTGGAGGGTTTTTTTTTTTTTTTTTGTTTTTTTTGTTTTTTGTTTTTGTTTTGGTAAAGGGTCATCTATGTTAAGTTGGAAACATCTATCACACATGAGTACATGACCAATGTGCAATGTCATGTGCCTATCAACTTTTGTCAGTTTTTTGGATATTCGGATTTCTTGATGATAAGTTGGTAATTCTGCAAATGTATAACACATGAACTTTGCACTACATTCTTGTTTTGCGCTGATTACTGTCATCTGATGGGCATGTGTGCTAGCATATTCTTCTGTATTGATGCAGTTGAATGCATACTGAAAGTGTATTATTATGCTAGCTGTGTTTTCAATTCCTGCTCCTTACTCTTTGTGAGATGTAAGTTATGATATATTCAGATTGTTGTGCTAGTTTGAGATGATTAACAACTAAATGCTTTGGAATTTTGCAGTTTAAACTTGAATGCACTGAACAATAAAATGAGCCTAAAAATTGAAACTATTGTTAACTGCTAATCCAGGATGGGATAAGCATTTAAAAAACCAAATCATCTTGAATGTGAGGGTGGGTTAAAAGAGACAACAGGGGTGATGAATTGCGCAACTGAACCGAGTAAAGTTGAGAAGGATAGAGCAGAGATGTTTACTGAGGGGGTTGAGGGAGGGGAGAATCTAGATCTATATATCTAGCAAGATTAGTACAGCACACATGTAATGTAGAATAAGCTTCAAGGGAATGTTCTTGCAGAGTGGAATTATGCAGTACCAGACACAAGATACATCTTACAAAGAACAGTGCTCTCCTGAATAAGCCGCTTCATTAGGGACCTTGCAGATCCACCCTTTTTCCTTATCGAAAGATCAGCTCTCTGTATCATTATGCCAAGAATTCATTGAAAATGAGAAATGAATGACAATGTTGTTGTTGAGCCATTGTAAAACTGTCTTCAGTTATTTGGTTAAAGTGTCCACATGTGCCTTTGGATCGTGTGGATCGTATGTCTGCAAGCTGGGGCCTGGTGGTAACAGCCCTTGACCTTGATGTCCCCACATTCAAATGGGGCTGGTTCAGCATGTGTCCTGAGGATTGCCGTCACCTTACACTATTTTATTGGATTAAGTTCATTTGTGTTTTACATTGTCTTAGCTAGAATGAGCCAAACTTGCTGTACTTGACCACAGGCATTTCAGAAGCCTGTGTATCAGTCGTGTGATTAAAGCTGATTACATGACTAACGTGGTTCTTGCAGATCCTGGCTTTGGTATTGGCTGCCTAGGAAAAGTGAATATGGTTTACGAGAATGACCGAGACTTGATGATTCGTTTTTATGGATTTGTGGCCCAGTGAGATTTCATTCTTTTTAACTTCAAGTTATCAATCTTTGATGTTCGTTTGTCTGCATTAATTTATTTATGTACATACCTGTAAGAATTAAGATGTTTAACCTTTGGCACTGTATCCTGTTGCTTTATATGAGATTCTTTATCCAAACGCTCCACAATTATCATCATTTTCTTTATTTATTTTTTCTGTGGGGAAATCAATTGAATTTCGTGACTATAAATTAGGCCAACTCAGGATCTTCTGAATTAGAGGGATTTCACGTTTTTTTGGCAGCTTATCTTTACTGTTTTGTAATTACTTGTCTTTTCTCCGAGGTCATAACATTATTTTTACCATTTGAAATTATCTGTTGGACTGACAAATTAACTTTTGGCACTTATTATTCATGCTTACGAAGTCATGGCTTAACTAGTTTTCTTTAGCTCTTCTGCTGACTGTTAACATGCTCAGATGTTGCCACCGTTGTCTGCAATTGAATCCTTTTTTTTTTTTTTTTTTTTTTTTTTTGCTGTTGGAAAGACTCTTAGGGTGTGTTTGGCCAAGCTTCTGAAGTGTTTCTGGAGTGTTTCTGGGTCTTAGAAACTGAAAACTGGCCAAACACCCAAAACTGAGAAACTGTTTCTGGTTTCTGAGAAGCACTTCTAGTGTAAATTTGTTCTTCAGAAGTAGAAGCTCCAAATTGGGGCTTCTCCTCCAGAAACAGTTTCTCAGAGAAGTAGTTCTGCAGAAGTTGGAGCTTGGCCAAACAGGCCCTTAGTTCCGTGACTTTGAAGGCCAACTCAGGATCTTCTGATTCAGTAATTTAGGGAATTCCTGGCTCCCCATCTGATTGTTAGTCGTTTTTGCTTGTCTGACCTTAATAGAGATATTATTATAGAAAGCTGAAACTATGTCTTTTGCACATCACTACTTTCACGCTAATGCAATCAGGTGCAGTGCACATATATCTGGTTGGCAATCTTTTAATGCTTAACTGTCTTGATTTGGTGGAAATATAGGGAAGAGATGGCGTGTGATGAGGCTGAGCTTGGACCTGATGCCTTTGCTAAAAAGATGGACAACCAGCATAACCTACAAGCTCAGGTAGTGTTCAATTACTAATTCAGTATGTCGAAATCTGATGGTGACAGGGTTCATATTCTTGCAGCAATTGGAGATGCTCAAATACATGCGCAAATTCCACATTGACGATCAATCAACCATCCTAGAAAAGGTATATATTACATGTATGCCTGCCTTTAGCCTGGTTGATCTGCTTTTGAAAGTTAGCTGAAGTTCAAATTGATTTAGCCTGGTTGATCTGGTTTTGAAAGTTAGATTATGGTTCAAATGAATGAGAGGTGCCGTATAAGCTCCTTTTTTGGGCTATATTGTTGGACTAGGTTTTAAAAATTGCACTGTCTTGGCTGTACTCTGTAGAGTACACATGTTTGTCATTTATATACATGCTTTTGCCTTTCTTTAACTTTTGGTCAGGGGAGCAGAAAGTCTTAAAATTTTCATAAGCTATATATTCTGAAGTTTACTCTTAGCAGTGATTAGCTGCTACAATCATTGATCTTTGATGTGCTACTATGCGGTTACTGGTAGTAATTTATGGTATGAGATGACTCATCCAGGAATAATAGAACTGGCTTTATCTCTAATGATGGTGTAACTACTTGATGCCAGTGTTCACTTTCATACTGGTGTTCCATTTGTATTTCTTTTCAATCTGTTCTCCAATCCTGACCTTTTTCTTCATGCAAGTTAGCTTCTGACTTTACTGATCTCCAAACCTTATCGGTATTTTTACACATATCTGCATCTTGTCAGTTGTAACTGAGAGTCGAGTCCTCTCAGGCTCTCTTACCATCCCCCCCCCCTCCCCAAAGACATCATGACTCCAGCTGGCTGCAATCCTCTGTGGTGCACACTGCCAGACCTGCCCTTCATTAGGAAGAATCGAAGTTCTCATATTTGTGCAAGAAATCGTTATACAGATCTTCCTCTGCATGTTGCCTAATGCCCCCTGATAGTGACAGGAGCCATTTATGTGTAGTTAGTCGTAGTATTAATCGGCATCATCAGTTCAGGACTTCCATTTCAATCGCTTGACTGTCAATTCTTTCTTTGGTTTGTCTCTCATAGTATTTTTGTTAAAAATGTCTATGCAGGTACATGAGCAAATGGTGAATGCCAATTTTGACATTTCGGCATCTATCATGCCTGTGGAACAAATTCAGGAAGCCATCAGAAGATGAATATCACCAGCATCAAGGATTCAAGGCCTAGCTGATCTGTTTAGAGAATTCCCTCAGAGGCGCGAACTCTCATGGGCCAACGAAACCTTGCTCGTCTTTTCCCTCTTCTTTAATCAAGTTCTGTCCTGCTACCCCTTTTCCAGTGGCTGTATAGTACTAGACGAAGCAATTTGTACTTCGGAATAGAAACGACTGCAATGTACCAATCTGCTAGGTTTGTATGTCACCTCCGGGATCTGCATCTTTGGTTATATTCATCCAAAATATATAAATCTTTCATGTCTTAACACGACATTTCGATTTGAGCTTTCTTTTGGAATCGTTGAGTTTTCAATTGATATGTATGCAGTTCCACATTAAAAATAAACGAACTCTAGCCTAAAAGTATGAAATCGACATGTATGAGAGCGAGAACAGTTAAGTGAAAGATTTCCAATGTTTTTGTAATCAATCCAAAACTTCGAAAAAAACTAATCAACAGAAGAATGTGTTAGCCTTAAGTGTCTCATTTTTAAGAGCAGGAGGAATAACAAAATGCCAAAGCCTACCTACAGACTTGACCAAATTCTTCCTACACAGGAACCTCAGAGCATAAACCTTCTCAACTCTCCTATTCACATCATGCAGAAATACATGTGTCTTCCCTGGCCTAGTCCTCGTCCGTGCCATTACTGCGGCCGTGTAGATGGCTGCCATCCGCCCTGGTAACTCCGGCAGATACCCTTTTGGCCCGTCTATCATTATCACATCCCATTCTTTGGTGTACACTTCATCTGGCAGATCACTTAGTATCAACCTGATATAACTCAAAAAGAATGATCCTTTGCCATATGAAAACAGTACATAAAATACGAAAACTTGTCACGCGTCTTATGTTATTATTTGGAGTCAATTAACATGAACAATCACTTAAAGTCGTAAAATTATGGCATCGTATGAGCTCCAAACCCAAATGTAGGACGAGAGATGATTGTGAGATCACCAACTAAGCTAGGTCTTACCTTAACATTAAAAGATGAAAAAGAAGAAATAACCTTAACATGTCAATTTTCATAAATGTTAGCCTAAACCAGCCTAATGTTACAAAAGCATTAAGTAAAGCCCATACACATAAGCTCCACACTAACACCACTAATGTAACTTCATAATTAGTAGGCCGAAGTTTAAAAGTTAAAACTCGTTTGCATCCTTCCAACTTTATACACATTTTAAGCCAAATTAACATTTTGATCACATGCACTTGTTACACTAGACGCACTTTTTAATAAGTTAGGGTTCGGGTTTAAGACTCGTAGTATCATTCCAACAAGTTTACGATTCACATTAAAACAAAACCATAAAAATGTAGAAACTGAATTTACCTGCATTTCTTGTTACCCTGAAGGTGCAATTTAGGAGGCAAGCAAGTAGGCTCAGCCTTATAATGGTCCAACAAATTCTTAGCATCATAAAGATGTGTCTCATAATTCAAAGGGTACACCCTTATATTTGGGGCCTTCGTTAGGACTTTCCGGACCCAATTCGGATCCTCTTCAAGAAACATGGTAAACCCATTCGGGTTAAACGAGGCCCACATCAAGGAATCATGGCCCAGCCCAAACACCAAGAAATTGCATGGATACAACGAAAAAAGCACGTCAAAGCTAACCCGGATCTCAGCAGGTGTTTGTTGTGGGACGTCACGTGAGGTGGCGTAATGAAGAATTGCATGGAGTTGGATCGGTACAATGCTCTTGTCTAACGCCATCGACGTTTTCCAAAAAAACGCCGCCTTCGTCGTAAAATTGTAGTTGAGTATTAGGACCGTCACAGCTACCGTGACTGCCACCGCCAACACCACTGCCAACCACGGCCTGTCTACCGACAATCGCCGCGATTTCATTGTAAATTACTCAATGGGAGGATGATTTTGAGAGATTTTTTTTTTGTGTGGAAATAGTGTTACTAATAATTATAAAACATGAGAGTGTGATTATGAGATGAATGTTGGGTTGTTTGTTTGTTTTCTGTTTTAGGAAATTATTTCAACAAGATTGCCTAGATGGTCGGACTAATTATGAATGAGTTTTTGCTGTTTTGGTTAGGTAGCACTTACTAAAGTAATGATTTTGTAATTTTGTAATTAGTGTGTTTGGTTAACAATGAGCATGTGATTTTCATTTGTAGAATTGTATATGACAATTTGCATGTTCCTTTATCTTGATCTTATGAAGGTTGATGATATTATATAGTTTTCGTTACATTGTTGTGGGACACCAATCACCATACACTAGTATACTATAGTATGATAATCACTATTAGCTTTAGCGTCGGTCATTAATGTTACGAGCTTACGACCGTCAATTATATTACGTGTACTCGAGAAAATATCTAACTATTTCAATTTGTTTTACTTCGATTTAAATTTTATTCGTACATTTTGCTTATCAATTACTCCGTATAACTTAAAAACTTTCCATAGTTTGTTGTAAGTAATAAAAATGGTCGTCAATACTCTGAGTCGTCTTAGCATCTTTTTAAAATCGTTTTTTGCCATAGTTATTAATAGTACCACGATAATTAACCATTCCTAATATCGGGTTTACCTCAATTAATTAACCGCCTTACCCAAAAACTTAGAACTTGTATTGCGTTCATTCCTATCAACTCCAAATGTCACCAAATCTCTCCTTTGAGCATTGGATATCACCGTTTGGCACACGAACTAGAAATGTATACCGAACACGATAATGCCCAATCAATGGTTTTATACCGACGTCTCCGAAAGTCGAAACCATCAACAAGACCAAAGCCCACAAACGAACAGCCCAAAAGAAAACACCCAAAACAGCCCTCAAAAATCCCATATCACCAAAGATAAGGTTTTTACTACTCTCTCCTCACCCCAAAACCTCTCCTTCAATAAAAAAAAAAATAGAAGCTTGATTAAGAAGGAACACAAAAATGGCGGTGGCAACGTCAATGAGCTTGAATTTAATGGTATCATTCAAAGGGTTATCACTAAGTTCAAGCTCATCATCATCCTTCTTGCGAGGCGAATTCGGAGCTCCGATTTTGACCATGCCCGCCCAATCACCACTGCCCGTTTGCCCGTTTCCGTTGACGATTGAGTCCGCCCATAAGAAGGGAGCGGGTAGTACAAAGAACGGTCGAGATTCAAAGGGGCAGAGACTTGGTGTTAAGATCTACGGTGACCAACTTGCTAAGCCTGGTGCTATTATTATTCGTCAGCGTGGCACTAAGGTCCATTTCTTCTCGCTCCGTTTCTTTTGATTCTTTACGTTTATTTTGAGTATGCAATATAAATTTAACAAAACCCGCATTGGGTTTTACGAGTTTAGTTGATTGTATTGTTAGAGTGACTGAATTTTACATTGATGAATATTATGCATAATTGGTTGTTAGTGTAATGTTGAAGTGACAGGTAGTTTTGTTCCGTAATTTGAGGTTTGTGGAGCTACCTATCTTTAGTAGACGAGTTAATTTTTATATAAATGATCAATTTTATGCATAATTGGTCGTTAGTGTAATGCTGAAGTGACAGGTAATTGGGTAAATTTTGGGAGTAATTTGAGGTTTGTTGTCTGTAGAGCTGCCCGTCTTTAGTAGACGAGTAAATTTATTAGCGTTACGAGTTAGCATGGGTTTGATCTACTGTTGGTGCAAGTGATTTGGGGGAAGGGATAATGTTGGGCTAGGTGGATTCGAGATGAGTCGGGTGCTTCTTAGTGAAGTTTTCATTTAAGAGGAAAATGTAGGAGGAATTGGCTCAGTCTCCTCCATCTCCCATAGTGAATTGGAGAGTGGAGTCTGAGGTTCAAATCCTAAAGAGGGATTTGTGGTATCCCCTAGATTCGCTGATACGAGAACTTCCTTTGGGATAGTGTGTTGTAATAACATTGATTTAGTGAGCTTTGAGAAGGTGTGTTTGCATCACACTAGTGCTTCTAAGTTCTAAGTTGAGGAATTGACCATTTGGAGGAGAAAGTGAGAAGAAAGATGATTTGTAGTGAATCGAGTCTCTATTATGTTTGACTAGAATTTCATAGTTTTGCTCGGTATCAGCTTATGAGCAACAATAAGTCTATATATGTCTCGTGTGTATTGAGCTGTACGTACACTCTCATGTGTGTCACTATGTGCTGATGTTTCTCAGATCAAATGTTGGTGGATGGTGCTCTTTAGAGTTTAGACTTGATGTAGTTTGACATTGTTGATGAGATGAAGAGAGCTTCACAGTATAGTTGAATTGATGTTGCTTAGTGAGAAGGTGTTGTTATATTGAATGGCACGACTCCAATTCTAGTTGCCAACTTAATATAGCGTTTTCAACACCACAGCATCTTCATCCCTGTCCCATTTCCTCTAGCAATGACGGAATGACCTCACTAAACATATACTCGTATATATACAAGTCTTCTCTATATTGTACATTTGTACTTCATCAGTGTGTTAATGTGAATATGTGATTGTGTTAGTTCCATGAAGTGGGGTGTTAAATTTGACAAGTGACTTTGCCGTCAGCATATGATAGTCGGGTACTTTTGACACTTACCTGTCCTATAGTGATTGCCTTAGTTTAAGTGTGTGCAGATATTTAGATGCCCCAGAAAAAATGGAAGAACATTTCCAGATGAGTCCATTGTGCATAGTTGAACCCTCTTTTTACTTAAGGGCATAAGTTACCTCCTTAGAACTTCCAAACCTTAAACTTTCGGACAGTGTGTGCAAGTGCTGTAGAAGATAACAATGATACCTGACTTCAATACGTTTTTGTTCCTTAACTTTGTTACTCTTGAATCTTGATATCTCTGCTTCGTTACATAAGTATGCCATTTTCGTTCCATTAGTGCATTGGTCTTAAACTCTTAGTCCCTCTGTTTCTCACAAAGTATACTTGTTCCAGGTTCATCCTGGAAAGAATGTTGGGATTGGCAAGGACCATACAATCTTCTCACTAATCGATGGATTAGTCAAGTTTGAGAAGTATGGACCTGATAAGAAGAAGGTTAGTCTTGCCTTACGGTTCCACCAGCCTTTTTTTAGTAATAAAACACCTTTGAACACACCTTTGATATCAAGTCGTGATGCAGGTCAGCGTATATCCAAGAGAAGTGGTACCTGAAAACCCCAACAGCTACCGCGCTAGGAAAAGAGAGAATTTCAGGCTACAACGTGAGAAAAAGAAGGCAAGAAGGGAAGGCTATGTACTTCAACCACAGCTCATAATGGCATCTGTTGCTGAAGAAGAAAGCACTGACAACCCAGTTTGCTAATCTAAGGGAATTGTATCATTCTGCTTTGCATAGCTCATTCTGTTCAGTTTTGTAACTAAAGGATCATGATAGTTCTATCAAAGATTTGCTGTATGCACGTTACTGGTCACTGTTGGGACTAGTTACAAGCTTCTATGTTTCGCAAAACAGTTGCATGAAGTCTTTTGTACAAGAGTACCAATTTTAAGCTTCTACTACAATTAGGCTTGGAAACTAGTAATCTCTCTACTGCAGTACTGCATCTGCTTTTTTAAATTGTTAATGTCAATTCAATTTTTTGAGATCTATTGACACAAGTTATAAAAACTGCCCAAATCTTTGGTTGAGAATCCAATATTGTAATAGGGACTTAGGAGTAGTTGCTCAACTACCATGGATGGTCTTTTGATAGAGCATAAACTAACAATGGGGATGAAAGCATGGTGGCTAATCACCAACCGCTTAAGACCGCACCTTAGACAATCACAGGAAAGCGTAATAATAAAACACACTTTTTAACTTCATTTTTCCACAAGAGACCAGGTGAATTCGGTAATGGTGTAGCATGTTATAGATAACGGATTTCTTACATGAAATTCCGAGAACAGCTACAAAGAGTCAATAGGATTTGACAACCCTAGACAGGAACAAGATTACAGAAACACCGAAACATGTATGTTTTTACGACAGTATCTATTAACGAAATCCTCAAGTCTACATAAAGATGTAACTACGTAATGTCTATTTGAAAGTCCTCTCAGCCTTCTCTGCAATTGTACCTCTCTAACAGCCGCTAAATCAATCACCTGCATCGACAACACACACAAAGAAAAAGGTTTGTTAGAAGCTACACAAGAACGAAGCGTTGCATTATATATCTGTGTCACCTCTATTCTAATTGCCCGAACAAGACTAAGACTACTGTGACTCGGGTCTATTTTAAAGAGAAAAACATAATCACAGAAGGTAAAACTACATTCACAAGGCACAATGGAGCCACATCCGAAAGACTCAAAGTACAGAGTACCTCCTGCAAATTTAGAATTCCTTGACACACCAACACTGTCCACCTCCAGCTAGCCATGACGAAAGAAAAACCAACAGTGATGCTATGATTTCTAAGTCACAATAAACTGTCTCACAGAAACACATCTGGCTTGGTTCATTAGGCCACAATGACACGCTCAGTTTTTCAAATGCCACTTCGAAAACATCACAAGACCCTGTGAAAGATGGCTATTAGGCAATTCTACATCTCGTCTGGCTTCAACACCCAAACACCTAGTACAACACCAATCAAAGCATGGATGTAGGCGTGTGATCCCAAAGTAACATCAATCGTAACATCATCTACTCTCAGACCAATAATAGTAACACAATTTCACCCCTATCTGATCTATGCTGACGTACCATAAGACACACTGGATACTGAAATTGTCTTATCCAATTATTGTACCTATGAGAAGTTAATATCCACTTACTAACAAGTCTAGAAGATGGAAAAATCTGTTTCAGACCCTAAGAGCCTCCGTTTAATAGAGCCTATTTTAAGACTCTAAGAGTAAAAGACGCAAATCCATATTGCAAGTTGTAACCGTGTAAGCCTGAAACAATTTTAACTTCAAATTTCGGAAAACACGGCATTGTGCACCTACAGCTTCACACTAGATAAGAATATCTAATAACAACATATTATCAATTATTTAGATATGTGACTGACTTGATTAGGTCACAAAGGCACCATCATTATCAAATCAACCCAGGAGATGATATATAATCGCGTCCAGATGTGATCTTTTACAATTCTCCACATCATCTTACTGCACAAATAGCTATAATGCCTTCATCAACCGAAACCATCTGCCATACATGCACACATCTAATACTCAAACCCCAACCTAAACTCGTCAAAATCTGCAAATCCTTAGCATTGATATAAGAATTAACCTCCAAACGAATTCTTCATTACTAACAATAACACCTTCAACAACCCAAACACGACTACCGCACACGAGTCCCATCGTAAACTCCAGAATTCCCACCACAGGCATTCTCAATCTCAATGCGGACACCCTAAAACATTCAAGCCTAACTATGAGTGAGTTCAGGCACCAATCACTCATTCAATCATATAGCACAATTTCGCTCTCGAATGCGGCCTCCGATCATATTATTACTAATCCCAATACCAATGCCAATATACTAAAACTTATGAGCACCAAAGATCAGAATTACCATGTGACATATACTCATACATGCAATCAAAATTACAGCTATTTAACAAAACCCCAGATGAAAAGATCAAAACTTTCGGATCAAAAACTTATAAAAAAAAAGGTTAATTGATTAACTATAACAGAAGAAACATACCCAATTAAGCAGATCCAACAATGATGTTGTTGATCGGAATAAAAATGAGCTTGACGAAGAAGCCAACAAATCCCATCACCACAAATCCAACAGCCGTACGAAAAGCCACCTTGGAAAATTCTGCATGAATCATACACAATCATCATCAATCATCAATCACCAAAAATACCAATCAGATCACAGATCCCCAAAAGAAACAGGAAAAGACAAAATTACCCTTTTGGTCGGGCTTGTGGCAGCGTTTAACAAGGCGAACGCTGTCCTTGGCGAAGTCTCTCAAGGGATCGAAGACATTGTCGAGGGTATCCATTTTTTGAGGGAAGAGGAGAGACAAAATTGGGGGGTTTTGGTTTTTGTTTGGGTAGATCTGTGGGAGAAGAGAGGGAAGAGTAAAGAAGAAGATTGGAGAATGTTTCTTACAAGTAGGATTAGTCGTTTTACAATTAAAGGTCGGACTTATGGGCCGTTACCTTTACCACTTTTACAATTTTGCACCTTACTACTTACGAGTTACGAGCCGGTGCACCCTTTGTTGTTGCATCACGTCTCACGACTAGCGAATATTTACATTCTACGGTGATGAGATCGTCTCTGACTCATGATTAACGTAGTTAAATTTGTAATTTTATACGGTTGAATTGTTTGATATGTAATACAACTAGCCAACTACGGATCATATGGTTTAATTGTGAAAGGAAGAGGGTAATTTTTTGTTCTAAATAGTGTAAACAGTTGCGTGACTCTCCTAGTATCCTCTCAGGGTCGAACCATATTGAATGGACTGAATCGCAAGTGTCTCATCCTTGGTTGAGCCACGAATCAGGCGGCTAATGTCCGATTGAAATTACCGGCAACAACGCCATCCCACACATTTGGCCGGGCAGCGTCATGTGTTGAGGAATTGCGGGCATATTTGATTAACCTTCATAGTTCGTCAGCAATACAAGTTAAACAAACATAATTTAGTTGTCATTAGCATTATTGGGGTGAATTTTGCCTTAGACACACATGAGCCTGATACATTCTTATAATCGTGATTCATCTTTGAAGGATGATTGATGAAGATGTTGGGTTTGTATGCAAATTTTAGAAGAGTCAACGGTTACCCTAATTCGATATGACACCAAATTATTTCCTTATCATTCAAAGATTTTGCACTAATATAGGTTGCTTTACGTAACGACACTTGAGAAGTATTTGAGCTTCATTTTCCGAAAAGACCTGGAGAGATTAGTATTTCAGAAGTTGAGTCTTTTTCAGATTACGGATTTCTTACATGAAAATCCGAGGATAGCTACAAAGAGGTGCAACGGGATCTGGCAATCATAAACAAGAACAGATTACACAAACACTGAAACATTTATGTGTTCTGACATAACAAAGTATCTATTAACGAAACCCTCGGTCTACATTAAAAAAGGTAACTATGTATCGTCTGTTGAAGTCATCCCGGAGATTTGAAATCTAGTCTTCTCTGCATTTGTACCTCTCTCTCTAACAGCAGATTAATCACCTGCACCCAAGGAAGAAGAGTTTGAGAAAGCTGCAAAAAAAGATAGTGCCTATAAGGTAGCAGAAAGGAGTCGATTTACATCTCATGTTAACAGGAAAAGTCAACTACACATCTGCATGTGAAATCTCAAGCATAAAATGATAATAGTATCACTCAGCAGTCAACTCTAATCTAAGAGATGAAAACTCCATCCACAAGGAGTAAAATCCTCAAGATTCGTGGATGCTTTCTCATTAGCAGACAGATGCGCGTGCGTGTAAAACCCCTTGGAGGCCGGGATTCATTAAATGAAATATCCTGCCTTAACATCACTACCAAAGCATGCTGCCACGATGGTGAAAAGGCAGGCTAGGTTTCTTTATGGAAAATGTGTTTGAGGCTAACTGTGAGCTTTTGTTTGCATTTCTTTGTGCATTGGTTTTGGCACAACTTTAGACGTGGGATGAGAGAGAGAAAGTTTGAGCGTCCACAAAATGATGACAAAACAGGAAATCTAACGAATTATAAGAAATTTCTTAAATAGGACTACATTAAGGATCGAAGGAATGGAAGCCCCTACCCCAAAGTCGAAAATCCTGACTCCCCGCTGTTAGCACATGAAAAATCATAGAATGGTTCTTAACACAGATGCATTTGTTACGCTATAAGTGGGATTGCTTTTGGATATAACTCAAGCCAAGCAAGCGAACAATATGCACTACAGTCTTACTCTTGCTGAATGGATTGTCATAACAGGATCTGAAATCCACCCAAAAAAAAAAACAGATAAAAAGAGAACTTTCAAGGCTGTCTGAAGGCACCTCTTTGATTGATGAATGATGACAGGCAAACAAATACACTACAGCGCCAGACACATGCTAGTTAATGAAACAATGCTTCCTATTAAGCACGTAACCTTATGAAACCAATTTTCCTAGTTCCATAAACAACACGATGTTTATACCTATAGTGAGAAAAACTAGAAAGTGAATCACAAGGAATATAGACTAATAGACCTTTCGAACAAGTATCTACATTCACAGCCACAATAGTAACTCACCACAAATGCCACTCTAAAGACATCATAAACTTTGATGAGAGATGAATATTAGGCAATTACCCACTCATCTGACTTCAATAGTCTTAATTATGTGACCTTCAACAGCCCAGAAAACTATCCTACAAGTACACACCAAAACCAACACATGCATATCCGATGCTAAAGCCAGATCATAACACCAATTACTTGGTCCAGTACTAGCAACAAAATTTCACCCCTCCAGTAAAGTATGCACTTGTATCCATATAGGTTCTATGCTAAGTGCTAACATGCCAAAAGACACGTGTTGGACAGAGAAACCATTAGGCCCTAATCAAGTAACCTATGAGATTGCTAACAAATAGCAACACTATGCATCTTAAATAGTAATACCTTCCCTCACATTGCCAATTGATTCCATATCCTTGCACAGTATATTAGGCCATATTTATCGAATCCCACCCAAAAAATGTCTTCGCGCGTGTTATTATACAACCATCCACAATACCATATCATCTTACTTTAAGTCTTTAACTAATACTCAGAGCTATAATATCTTCAACAACAAAAACCAACTCCTGTACAAGCGCATATCTAGTACCCGAACCCTATCATAAACTCACCGAAATCTAAAAACCTAAAGCATTAACAGCTACGAATTTCTTCCAAACTCATCCTTCACTGCTAACAGTATGGCCTTAAAAGCCCAAACAGGACTGTTCTACCTCGAACCTACAACACAATCCAAACCCAAACAGGACTGTTCTACCTCGAACCTACAACACAATCCAAACCAAAAACTCACTGCAATCCCCACACAAGCATCCTCGATACGCCACCCTAATACATTGCCACCAATTACTCATTCAACCATATAGCACAATTTCGCCCCCAAATTCGGTCTCTGATCATATTTCTTACTACAACCATGCAAATATACCAAAATCTATCTGAACCATAGATCAGATATTCAGATTGCTCCATCATTAACAATTACCATATGATATACGAGTATTCTCTTACAAGTTACATGCAACAAAAATAAACACCAATTTGACAAAACCCCAGATGGAAAAATCAAAACTTTCCAATCAAAAACTTCAAACAAAATCAATCAGAAAATTAAAACATACCCAATTAAGCAGATCCAACAATGATGTTGTTGATCGGGATGAAAATGAGCTTGACGAAGAAGCCAACAAATCCCATCACCACAAATCCAACAGCCGTACGAAAAGCCACCTTCGAAAATTCTGCACGAATTATACATCATAATCATCAAACATCATGAATCACCAAAAAATACCAATCAGAATCACAGATCTTCAAAAAAGAAACAGTGAAAAGACAAAATTACCCTTTTGGTCGGGCTTGTGGCAGCGTTTAACAAGGCGAACGCTGTCCTTGGCGAAATCTCTCAAAGGGTCGAACACATTGTCGAGGGTATCCATTGTTAAGAGAAGAGGAGAGAGAAAGTTGGGGTTTTTTTGGTTTTGGGTTTTGAGTTGGTAGATCTGTGGGAGAGGAGAGTCGCGTATATATGAAGACTCAAGAGCGTTTACTGCATGGTGGACACGCGTTGACCGAGTCCAGTTCCAATTAGGACTTTTTTAACGAGTGTGACTAGTAATGGTTATTACGATACGATGAAGAAGAACCGACTTGAACCTACATCGTAGTAACCAAGTTCACCCTAAGTTAAAAAGTGCTTGTCGAGCGAATTTTGGAAATAGTTCTATATATGCGCACCAAATTGGTAAGACAAGTTTGTTTGTAGTGAGATGAAAGCTTGTTCCGTAATAGAGAGTGATAATTGTTGGAACGGATAGATATCTAAAAGTTACTCACCAATGTTGTATAAAAATTTGAACTCCACACAAAACAAGAAGTTAAAACATCTTATTGGTTAATTTATCTTTGGGATTTGTTGCTTGGCCTACTGGCTTAGGCCGATCTTTACCACATGTTTTTATACCTTGTTCTCTTATCATGACGCTAGCAATTGTAGTCTCTCTTTCACTTTTTAACTTTCAATATAGGGTATTGGAGATGGGTATCGTGGTTCACTCCGTAATTATTGGTAATATCGTTGGGCACGTAGTGTTGACACGATTAGACCCCTCATAGTAGCATTGTGCTTCCATCCATTTTTCGAGGGCATGAGTCTAGGAGGATGCATTGTACAGGTAATGTTTAATTATATCACTAAAATTGAGTCCTTTTTAGCCCGTGGAGTGTACATCAATTTTTAACTTAGTGTGGAAAATTAATCAAACTTCTTAGTCCACCACTTAGATGATGAGCTCCTTTCTAAGCCTAAAGATTAAGATTATTATTTGCGCTTAAGAGCGAAGTTTTGTTAATGCGGTGGGCTTGAAATGATGGCTACTAATTAATTAGAAGAATTATGAGGCTTTAGAACAATTAGACTTTGGAATTGACATAGCTGTTCATTGGTTTATTTCGAGTGAATGGTGGTTGGAATAGACATGATCTAACCCTCACTCCATAGAGTTGAATTTCGAGTTGGAAATGGACTATCTACTTACTATTGTTACTAACAACAGATCTACCAGATCTCAATTAGAGAAGACTGAACAATAGAGCACACTAAAAGTATCCTTATTTAACTACACTTGACCTGCTTACTTGAGATTGTGCCCCTAAGTCTTCAAAAGATGGCCAGTTCCCATTGAATTAAGCAAAAGTCTCGTAGAACCTAATTTTCTTAGTTGTTAACTTACACCACATCATCTGAATCTTCCCTTAACTTTATTTCTCATGCATATCACAACTCAGTGTGTGTGGAGATGCAAAATAGAGCGTCAACATCTCGTGGTGCGCTATACACGCTGGTTTAGGAGAGCAAGGCGCTCATCATTGGAGGGTAACTGGGTTGTCGAGATCAAACGTACTTACGGAGAAGCTAATCGTGCGGCGGACTGGTTAGCTAATTGTGGAGTTGATTAAACTCAAAGGCTCATTGTACTTCAATATCCGTCGCATGACCTTAGATTTATTCTCGGAGAGGATGTTCTAGGGGTCTTGAGATCTCGAGTGGTTGCTCCTTAGGGCATGTTTGGCCAAGCTCCAACTTTTGCAGAACTACTTCTCAGAAACAATTTCTGAGAAACAGTTTCTGGAGGAGAAGCCCCAAATTGAAGCTTCTACTTCTGATGAACAAATTTACACTAGAAGTGCTTCTCAGAAACCAGAAACAGTTTCTCAGTTTTGGGTGTTTGGCCAGTTTTCAGTTTCTAAGACCCAGAAACACTTCAGAAGCTTGGCCAAACACACCCTAGTTTGTTTTGTTTTCGAGACTTCAACCCCTCTTTGTAACAAACAAAAAAAAAAAACATAATCAGCGGTTCCCAAAATATCAACAAGAACTAATTAAGTTTCTTGATATATACCTTAATCCGAAACAAAGGTGACCAACTTTCCCTGCTCCATTGACAATTCTTCGTGACTTAGCTCTATAATGCTCTTGATCAACGAAAGACTATGCTTGACTTATTGACTTTCCCAAGTGACATTTTCTTCATTAAATCTCTTATGAAAATGTCACAACCTTTTCAAATTCTTAGCATGGGCAACATCCATGTCATTTCAGGTGTTTCATATGCATTACGCGACCTCAGTGGATGACACTTCTCGAATGAAAAAATAGTGATGCATATTGGGAAGCGCTTGATCTTTTGCTTAGCTTGGATGCCTAGTTGTTAGGAATGCTTTACCTTCAAAGAAGATAAACCTATGTGATGTATGTGCACACATATTGATTGCCCTCTGGGAATTATGTTCAATTGTGGGGCATGTGTAAGAGAGTATCATCTCCATTTGTGTCACCACTTATTAGTCTGATCGCATTTCTCCATTTAGACGGGCTCAACTTAAAAACCCGTGGTTGTTGGCAGACTATGAGTGGTAGTAGGGGACAAGAAAACTAGTTTACGGGCAATTACATGTCATCGACTGTTTCTCAAGGTTGCACTCCACATTACTGTTACTTCCGCAACAAGAATTGCACTTGTTATGGCCTAGGTAGCATCGATACGGACTCGGACACGGACACGGCAAAAAATTAAAATAATAAGTACTTTGAATGCAAAATTTTTCAATTACGCGTACTATTCGCGAGTAGGTAGAGGTGAGAATGGTGCGGCCGGATGCAGGTGGGATGTAGTGGTGGGGCCGCTAGTGGACGCCAGCATGAGGAGGTCTCCTCTGCCGGCGATGCCGGCGCCGGTCAAAGGTGGAAGAGCCGGTCGGAGTAGGAAGATGGGAAACCAAAAGAGATAGATCGAGAAGTAAGGCCCTGTATGATAGGACTGCATCTTTCTGATTTGATTTGATTTGATTTGATCTGATTTTATTGACTCTGATATGATGAAATCCAACTTGAAAAACTCTGATCTGATTTGAATGACTCTGATCTGATCTGAATAAAATTCAGTATTAGTGTTAATTATGTTATGATCAAATTACTTAAATCTGATCTGATTTGAATGCCTCTGATCTGATTTGAAAGACTCTGATCTGACCAAATTTGATTTGAATAATTCTGATCTGAATTTAATAAAAATTATCTGATCTGAATATTCAGTTTATTAAGTCCTATCATACAGGGCCTAAGCCATATAATTGAGCTACCCGCTAGTGTAATTAGAATAGGTGAGAGAAAAAATAGTTTTTTTAAAAAAACTTGTCAAAACGACGTAGTTTTGTGTCGTGTCGGGTGTCTGGTTGGTGTCTGGTCGGTGTCCGGTTCGTGTCCAAATAAATAAAACCGTGTCCGTATCCTAAAATTAAATAAAAAAACCGGACACGGTTTTTGGGCGTGTCGGACACGTGTCGTACCGTGTCCGATCCGTGTCGGTGTCTGACACGGTGTCGGACACAGACACGGCACTGGACAGGAGTGTCCGTGCTTCCTAGGTTATGGCTCACATAGTCACATACTTGAATTTGACAAAGTACTCTTATCACACAACGTCTTAGAACTATTTTAATCTGGCATAACACGTGAACACTCAGAAAACTTTTATGGTCGATTAAAATAACCTTTCTACAAGGACTACAACACATGCCACTCTTGTTCTTGTAAAACGATACTCTCGTTCCTGTAAAATAGAGTGGTAATACAAAACGTAAAATCCAACTCGACCAGAGAGAGTATATATCACGCCATTAGAAAGAAAACCATTTGTGTAAACTACACAAATTTCCCCAAAGCTACCGTAACTTAATGGAACTTTGATTTAATTTAATATATCTTCTCTCTCTCTCTTTCTCTCTTGTTCTACAAGATAAAAGAAATTGGAAATTAGCAACCGCTTCTACTCTCATCAAAGTGATTATTCCCCCCTTTCTTTTTCCCCAATTTCAACCTATTCCCAGTTAATCAATTTCCCCTAATTTCAGTCACAAATCATTAAACCCTAATTGCCCTTTATCTTCAAATGAAAGATTGCTCTTTATTTTTACCCTTTTTTTTTTACCATCAATTCCATCTAATCTATGAATTTATCATTTCTATCTAAAATCAATTGATTTAGTTTTAGGGTTCTTTTTTGTGTTTAATTCTGCCCATTTCAATTTTAATTAAGCGATTTCACCCCAAATCAATCGTGGGATTTCCGCCCAAATCAATCTAGAAACTGTAAAGGTAAAAAATTTAATCTTTTTCCGTATTATTAGATCGTTTTTACTGTGTTATTTGATCAAATTTCCGATGTTTGTTTATTAGAAATGTTAGAGTTTAGTTGAAATGAATTTGGGGGAAGTCTTGGTTTAGTGGGGGGTTTGATAGAAAAGTTGCTGATTGATGGATTTGTACCCAGAAAAAGTTGATGATTGATTGAAAGTTGCAATCTTGTAGTTGAAGCTGTATACTGTTTGAAACTGTTGTAGCTTGTAGTTATTTGAATTGGGTATACATTGGAAAATAAGATAGGACATTTGCAGGGTTAGGAATTAGAAATGATTAGTTTGACACCCCAGGAATTAGGCAGGGGGTTGTTATAAGAGTTTTGCACAGGGCGACTCGAATCTATGGGTCGCGTAGTTGGACATCGGGTCATCAGTTAGTAGGCATTTCTAACATAGAAGGTATAGTTAGAATGTAGGGTTGTTAACGAAGTAGGAGTATTGTCCAACATTAGCAGCCTGATCTAAACTGTTATCATTTTCGCGGAGAGGGTGGTTTTTTTGAATGTTTTTGACCTATTGTTATTGCAGGGGCAATATTTCGTTCATAAAAGTTGTCGTTCAGTCATATGTATGGGCTGAGTTGTACCTTTCATGGGAGGTGTAGAGGATGACAAACCACCCTCGAAGCGGCTGAGATTATCTTTTTCAGGATCAAACAGTCTTTCGAGTGGCATAAGAACTGAAGAACCCGTAGCTGCTACTCCTTTGAGGGATTTGATGGCCCGGCCCATACAATGCCAAGGGGAAGAAGAGGTGATTGGTTCAAGAGGGGTGATTAAAAAGAATGAGTTTGTGCGACTTATTGCTGGCGCATTGTATGCTCTTGGTTATCAGCGAACTGGGGCATGTCTTGAGGAAGAGTCTAGCATACCCTTGTACTCTACCACAGTAAACTTGCTTATGCAACATGTTCTTGATGGAAAGTGGGATGAGAGTGCCTCCACATTGCAAAAAATTGGTTTGGAAGATGAAATGATTTACAAGTCTGCTAAATTTTTGATTTTGGAGCAAAAGTTTTTTGAGCTTTTGGATGATGGAAATATCATGGGTGCTTTAAAGACACTGAGGATGGACATTTCACCTTTGCATATTAAGACACGTAGAGTACATGAGCTCTCTTCTTGTCTTCTTTCTCATCCACAGAGTTCAAATGGATTTCATCACAAGGACCCTCTGAAAGTTAAATTACGTTCGGAAGTTCTTGAGGAACTTCAAAAACTTCTTCCTCCATCAGTTATGGTGCCAACAAGAAGGTTAGAGCATCTGGTTGAACAGGCTTTAGATTTGCAGCGTGGAGGCTGCATATTTCACAATTCCTCTGACAGGGAGATGTCATTGTATGCTGATCATCACTGTGGAAAAAGTAGTATTCCTAGTCATACTTCTCAGGTCAGAATGCGCCTCTTTATAACTTTTGCTCATGATTTTTGAATCTTCTCTGGTAGGAATGTGCTATTTTGAATTTAGTTATTAACTATACCTTATTTATATTGTCATTTCTGTGCCTTACGTATGTGATGCTGGGATAATCTCCTTACGTATGTGTCAATTACAACCATTCTCCTAAATGTCAGTCTACTTTATCTTTCCTGTATTCTGTTCCATGCTTCCATCTTTATTATCAGCTTGACAATGTTTATTAATTTTGGCCGCCCCTAAGGATAGCTATAAACTGTGTTGTATGAGCTAAAATCTTTATCAACCAACTTTTCTCAATGTCTCTTTGCTTTGCTCTATTAGCCTTTCTCTTTTTTTTTTTTTTTTTTTTTTTTTTTTTCTGCCACCAGATGGTGAAACTTGGACACCCCGACCGCGATGTGTTTTTTTGGGCTCGTATTTACAATTAGCATTGGTTGTTTGTAGAAATAGTCTAGCTTACAACTTTAATTTTAAGCTATTTAGAATGTGCAAGCTATTCATGGTTTATCCATTGGTATATGCCGTCTTTCTATCTTTGGGTCTTGTGCTGTGGATCCACTTCAAGATGATTAAAGCTATCTTGTGGGTTTTGGGAAGCAGTTTGACTTTTGATACGTGTTCTATTTATGTTATTCTTACTGAGAGTCAAGAGAGTAGATTACAGATGACACCAATGTTCCTGACCAATTTATTTATATTTAGTGTCAAGATGAATGTGGTGGAGATACTTTATGTTGAATGTGTGAGCATACACAGATTCGCTTAAGGAATGAGATTGATAGGAAGAATTTCGAAGTTTTTTGAAGATAAAAATCAAGATATATAGTTGTTTCGATCAGGTAATTACACTAATTAGAGACAGCACTGATTAGTAGGATTATAGGATGACAAAGTGAGTCTAGGAAGGAGTTGTGGGAGGCAGAAGGAAATCTGAAAGATTTGAATAAGGTTGATTGAGAAGCATGGGTGACCTTGAGATTTAAGAATTAAAGGACTTCGGCTTGGGCTGAGTGTAAAATAAGAATGTTTTTGCACACTGTTCCTCAGGACTTGTTACTTTATTTATGATCCATTGGATTTAGTTTTGCTTTCCAATTAACTCTCCTCTCATATTTCTCTCTTGTTTGCTTCTTTCCTCTTGCTGCTCAAAGTTCTCTCGTCTTCCATCTTTCTTATCTTTCTCTCTCTTTATTTTTTCTTTTCTGTTGCCTCCTAGTAGCGTTTGCTTACTATGTTGCTCGGACTCGGTTACAATTATTGGACACATGTATGCGCTCAGGTGTCGGACTCAGCTTTTTCTGGGGAAAATCATGCTTTTGGCATAATGAAGTGCGTCTGTATCCATTTACGAGTTCCCCATTTTCCCACAAGGATAGTACTTGAGGGAAAAATGTAGAGTCTGAGCAACCTAGTTTGCTTAGTACAACATATTGTTGTGACCTCACGTTGAATTTGGAATAAAACGTTGTTGATACTGATAGAAGCCAAAATCAAAGCCTTTCTTCAAATTTGAAGATAATGCATCTAAGAGCATTGCTTTGTTACAGAAGTGGTGCGTTAGGCCATCCCCCTCTTCCCCCTCCCACCTTTATGAGAATTTTAGAGGTGGAAAATAATACGCCGACGTAAGCTCAAAATCTTTGACCTTTGCTGACCGGATATCAAGCTCGGATGTTGGTAAAAGATTTTGCTGAGGCTTATCTCAGCTCCAAGGTTTTACAGAAATCTCTCGAGTGTACATTAATAAAAGTTGATAATAACTTGCAATTTGCACATTAGGAGCTCAAATTATGTACTTCAAAGTTGTTTCATAGTCAGAGTTGAGTGCTCCACTCTAACGTTTTGAGGCTCAGCTCACTCACCCTATACTGAAAGTAGTACAAAAGTAAATAATGAGAATGACTTGAAATGTGGAGTTTAAGAGTTCAGATTCCACTCACACAGACACTTGACTACTTTTTCATCATGTAGATAAGATTGCTCATGATAGCGTGAGAGCTTAAGTCAATATGCGACCCTGTCTACACCCTTGTGGTGGGACCCTTCCCTGAACCCTAGCCTTGCGGGACGCCAATGGGCGACCGACTGCTCTTTTTTATTTATTTATTTATCGTGAGAGCTTAAGTTCAGCTCTCCTTCTGTACGTGGGTGTCACACCTTTTGTCTTTTATTCAGTATCTTCTGTTTATTTACCAATATTTTAAGATAATAATAATCACTTGGGCTTGGCCTCCAAAAGAATTAAAGATATCACTTGAACCACCAAATATATACGGTAAATAAAAATGATAACTTCAGAAGGTGGGGAAGAATGCTAACATTATGGAGTTGGGAATCCGTCGGTAGGAGCTTGATGCGGACACTTCTTGTTCTTGTGCTATGGAACCCCCACTTTAACAGTTTGACGTAGTTTAGCATAGATGACTAGGCAGGCGTTTCCGTTGATTGACCGGCCTGATCAAGTGTCTCCACATTACATTCAGAGGACAAATATTGGAGCAGTGGCTCCACTTCTCAGCTTCCACAGGGAAGGCCTGTGTGCTGGTTTTCTGTTCCCTCCAGTGGTGGACTCGCTACCATATTTATGAGCAGAAGAGAAAATGATCTTATATGGCCAGATGAGTGATGAGTACGTTGAGCATGAGATAAATGCATCCAAGTCTGTCTCAATCTAAGCGTTTTCCTTGGTTTTGGGGAAAGGAAAGAACAGATGATAATGTAGCTTGAAGTTGAAGATGGACAATGGATTTTTTTTTTTTTTTTTTTTAATGATTTCCTTTGTATTCAGTGGTATTTTGTATTTAGCTTGTCCATGCTTCACTTATAGGTATCATCCGGTTTTGTTCACTAGATTGTATCCTGATCATATGACTGTCCATTTGACAACTTTTGTTACCCGGCCCAAATAATTTTATAAGGCGTTGTGTTGTAAACTTGTAATGGCTGTCCATGTTCTCTTGTGATGTTGGCATTGAAATTGTTTTTTTCAACTAGATGCTACGCTTTCCTGAAATCACACTTCTAATGTTCTCTACTTATGTATGCGCAGATTTTAAAAGGACACCAGGATGAAGTGTGGTGTGTGCAATTTTCTTATACAGGAAAATATTTAGCATCATCTTCCAATGACCGTTCAGCTATAATATGGGAGGTACTCTCTCTCGTTTCACTTAAGACCTATGGTGTTCCATAATTATTATGATTTCATGTGAATGTTTTACGTACAGCGTTGTTTACTTTTGGCTCATACTTGACCTCGGAACATGTCACTGTCAAAAGGCAATGATTTAGATTTTAGATTCAGGATTTCAGGATATGAACCAGAGCAGGCCAAGAAAATACAAATCGTCCAAACATTACTGACTTTGGAGACCTTTAAAAAGTTGCTCTTAATTCATTTATTGCTTTGAAGGACAAACTGCTCAAATAAATCCAGGAATTAGTAATTTAGCTTTCAGGGATTTGGTGAAGGATGTCATATACTCGCGCAGTGTACTATTTGGTCCATATGTATGTATATATGTAAAATGGAGGTGCAAGAATCGTGTTGCTGCGTTTAGCCGTTTACTGGAATTATCATTGTTGATGGTGACTGAGGTGATCGGTTCTTGTGGGATACCAGAGGTGGCAGTAAAACTAGAAGTGAGACGTAGAGAACGCTGAAGTTGATCACACATTATTTGGGTGAAAATATAGTGAAAAATGAGAAAAGAAAAATGAAACCTTAGGATGGTAAAAATGAACTTTGTATCAAGTGGTTGAGTAGAGATTGTATGATGAAGGTAGATTTTTCCTTTCGTCATTACCATTAAACATTTTAGCGAAAAAGTCATGGTCTTTCATCTTCTTTCTCAAACTTTCATGATTCTGTAGAATTGACTTTGGGCCTTTTAGTATGTAATTTGTACTTGGTTTCTAGCTGATCAAGATTGACGTTGTTGTTTCATATAGGTTGTAAATGGTGAATTTGTTTTGAAACATAAACTTTCTGGTCACCAAAAGTCAGTTTCACAAGTTTCCTGGAGCCCAGATGACCAAGAACTTCTCACCTTAGGGAATGAAGAGACTGTACGTCGATGGGATGTGTCATCTGGTGAATGCCTCCAAGTATATGAGAAGGCTGATTGTCCTGTTGTCTCCTGTGCTTGGTCACCTGATGGTAAGTTAGTATTTGGTGGCGTATTGGATAAAAGCATATGCATGTGGGATCTGAACGGGAAAGAGGTGGAATGCTGGAAAGGTCAACGAACACGTAAAATTTCGGATCTGGAAATTACGCGTGATGGGAAACTAGTGATTAGCATTTGCAGAGAGAAAGCAATTCTTCTATTTGATAGGGAAACAAACACAGAAAAATTTATCGAGGAGGACGAAACAATAACTTCATTCTCCCTCTCACATGATAGCAAGTTCTTACTGGTTAATCTTATTAACCAAGAAATCCATCTTTGGACAATAGACGGTGACACAAAGCTGCTAGCCAAGTACAAAGGTCACAAACGGTCTAGGTTTCTAGTGAGATCCTGCTTTGGTGGGCTTGAGCAATCGTTCATTGCCAGTGGGAGTGAAGATTCTCAGGTGTGTTTTTTATTTTAACTTTTGCTTAGTTGAAGTCAGATCTCTGAAGGTCTTAGTGTGATATTCTGCTGCCTCGATTAGCAAGATTAATTGCACACATGTATCTTTATACTGTAAGCGCTTCTGTTATTGCACTTTGTTTTAGAGAGTGCTTTACGGTACTTTTGCTATGTTGGCTATCCTCTGTCTGAGTTACTGAATGTTATATCATATGTATTGGCTTTCCCTATGTGTGGTTGGTCATTTCAGCTTATCTGTTTGGCATAATATGTCTGCATAGTCTTTTTTGGGTTAAAGTGATCGCTTGCAAAGCTCAATGTTCATGTTGCTCTTAAAGGTGTGCCCAATCGGGGTTCCACCGTTTGATCATTGATTATCGTCGATGCTGGAGAATTACGTTCTCAGAATTCTCTGACATCTTAACTTGGATGAGCACTAAAGAATACGAGTATTATGTAACCTACTAGAAAATTACGTTGGGTGAGCAGCACCAGATTGATATCTCGAGATGGTTTCGGTAAGGTACGACTTGTTGCTATTAATAATGGACTCATCTTATTTTGTAGGTTTACATTTGGCACCGAGGTTCAGGACAGCTCGTGGATATATTGCCGGGTCATTCTGGAGCCGTGAACTGTGTGAGTTGGAACCCGGTCAACCCACATATGCTAGCATCAGCGAGTGATGACCGTACAATTAGAATATGGGGTTTAACTGAAGCGAATATCAGGCCAAGGGATACTCGGTGCAATGGCACGCACCACTGCAACGGTAATGGAAGGATTTGAAAGCTTCACCTACTCAGTCAGAGCCATCGGAATATCGAGGCATGTATCTGTTTTCTATGGCTGTTCCTTGTAAATTTTCGTTTAAAGATATTTTTCTAAAGAATATCCATGCCAAGAAATGGAATTATGGTTTTAACTGTGACATTCATTCTCCTATCTCGTTTCTTTGAGTCTGCAATTCTTTATACCTTTTTCAGTGTATATTACTTCGCCTAGAAAAATACTCGAAACCAAAATGTGATCCGATTTCAACAATTGTAGACAATTGTAGGTCGAATTGGAAAGTAATGTTGTAAAGATTTAGTGAAACTTATCAACGGAAATCTATAAAACATTATGCTTTTCTGGCATTTTAGTGTTTATGGTACTATTTCATTGGCACTTTTGATTGAATGTGTAAAGAAATTAAGAAACTGCCCACATTAATTAGAAGTCCCTCAATAACATCTCAATCACTGAATTAATGTACCCGTATAGGATTCATTTCTCCTCAAGTTACTCTTTTTTGGAGATGGTCGAGTTTATTATAAATGGAAAAATGAAGTAACAATGGATTTTTGAAAACCATAGATAAATTTAAATGTCATAGTTGATTTTCCATTTAAGTATACTTTATCATGTAGAATTATTTTTTCAATTCTAAGGATCTTAATTGGCGTTACAAATGTAAAGAGTATGTAGTCTTGATTTCAACCGGCGGCATGACATTTTTAGTATCCAGTAAGAAATTCCATATTGTCGAATGAAGATCAGATGTCCTCGAACGGACAATCTTATCTAAGATATAAAAAAAGCGCAATAAAGTGAATTTGAGCAAACAACAACATTAGTTAGACATTATAATTATAATTATCCGTAAAGAAAATATAATTATAATTACTCATTTGCTTAAATTCAAAGAGGTCGGATTAGTAACAATTTATTGGGTTATAATTCTTATAAATTTGTAACATATACTCCCTCTTGTTCAATGTTTTTTCCTAGTTTTATTTTGGTGTTTTGGCTGGACATATTGGAAGCTAATTTTAGACCAAAAGAAAGTCGTTTGGTAGTAGAATCCGATGTAGAATAAAATGTGCACCGGTATTTACAACAAGTGATAATGTGAAGTTTCTTCCAATATAACCAGTCAAAACAGCGAAAAAAAATGGGGAAAAAAACGTGAACATTTCATTTAAAAAAAAAAAAGAAAGACCCTAAAAGATCTTGTAATACTATGTTTAAGGCAATAAGTATAACGGTTCTTCTAACGTGTGCCTACTGGGCACATGTTAAGACTTCATTTATTTCTATAATTAAGTTATATTCTCACTTGAAAAAAACAAAATATGAAATCTAATTGACTGATTCAAAGAATATCACTTAATTAATAAAATAAATAAAGTTTCAACATGTGCCCACATTAGAAAACCCGTAAATATAATTTCTTTTTGCAGACGCCATTTTTTTGTTTTCTTTTCCATTTCCATGTCAGACAGAATCACAAATTTAAGTGGGCCATAGGAAGCTGAGGTGGATCCAATAGAGTCCTCTACAATCTAATCTAACCCTCATAATCTGATCTTCACATCATCCATTTCCAGATATCAAAACCTTCTTCATCACACATCACCGTATACTTTACACCCCAAAAGAAAAAACTCCACTTGGAAGTTGGAACACACAAAAAATATAGAGAGGTAATAATGGCTTCTACTGCATGTTTCTTACACCACCATGCAGCCATCTCCAGCCCTGCAGCTGGTAGAACCCAATCGTCACGCTTCGCCGTAAGCACTAAGCCAACCCAGGTGGTCTGCAAGGCTCAGAAGCAGGAAGAGGAGGCTCACGTTGGTAACGCTAGCGTCTCGAGGCGGTTGGCTTTGACTGTTCTCATTGGTGCTGCTGCTGTTGGGTCTAAGGTTAACCCTGCTGATGCTGCCTACGGAGAAGCTGGTATTTACCCCACTTCATATCTCATTACATGTCTATGATTTGAGTATAATTCCATGACTAGCTTATTGATCATAGTAGAATCTTAAAGCACGTAACTTTTCGGAAGAGACTGCGACTAAATCTATGTTACTCGGACTCTTCATTTTTCGCTCGACACTTATAAGGAAACAAACAGTAATAGAGAAACAGTCTGAAACAGTGAAACTGACACTAAATTGTCATAAGAAAATCATTAACACCAAGAAATTAGGAAATCAGTAAACTTCTCAGGGTTTAAAAAACAGGCAGCCATCTCAGAGTTGCAGTAAAGCATTAGGAACATCTCTGGCATCGATCTATCGGTCTATCGATGCAGATATCGGTACAGATACTGCATCAGTGTGTCTATAGAGAGCCTGAACAGAAAGTGACAGTTGTTTCACAGTGAAGCACTGTCACTGAGATTTTCATCACTGTGATTTCGTTGCTAACAATAATTATGATTTCGCAGCCAATGTGTTCGGAAAGCAGAAGACAACCGACTTTACACCTTACAATGGAGATGGATTTAAGCTATCAATCCCGTCAAAATGGAACCCAAACAAAGAGGTAGAGTACCCTGGTCAAGTGTTGAGGTTCGAAGACAACTTTGACGCCACCAGCAATGTAACTGTCATGATCCAACCCACTGACAAGAAGGCTATCACTGACTTCGGTACCCCTGAGCAATTCCTCTCCCAAGTAATTCACTTTCTCTGACAATCCCGAGCTTTTACTTCTTCCCTCCCACCCTGATCATGTAGCTAACTAACATGCTGCGACTATTTCGACAGGTTAACTACTTGTTGGGACAACAAGCCTACTTTGGCAGCACCGATTCTGAGGTAATTCGTCCTGCAGGCCGAGAGTTTCTACTGCCTGTTCTTCATATACCCCTTAGTTTTCTAAATGGAATGTGAATTACAAATAGAGCATAGAATCACAATCTTGGATGAAATCACAACCTAAAACTCCAATGAGGTTGCATTTCTGACAATTGTTTCGCAAACTTATGTGCAGGGAGGTTTCGACACTGGTGTGGTTGCGAGTGCAAACATCCTAGAAACAGACACCCCAATTGTTGATGGAAAGCAATACTATTACGTGTCTGTCTTGACAAGAACAGCAGATGGAAACGAGGGTGGCAAACACCAACTGATTTCGGCCACTGTCAAGGATGGTAAGCTATACATCTGCAAGGCTCAGGCTGGAGACAAGAGATGGTTCAAGGGAGCTAAGAAGTTCGTAGAGAACACTACCACTTCTTTCAGTGTTGCTTAAACTAGTTTTGTAATAATTGAGAGATTTCTATTGTAAATCAACTTCCTAATTATTTTGGGACATACTTTATCTTGACCTTGTCAATTTGTCAAGATGAAGCTTCAATATATGAACACCGAGGTTTCATATCACGTATATTAGATCAATCAAAGTCTATAATTTACAATTACAATACTCGAACACATGTAACCCAATAAAAAGTGTTGTCATTTAAAAGAATATTGAGTTAGCCGAACTCTTTAGGGTGATTTTTAGTGCGCCATTCTAATAAAATAGGATCACAAAAAAAAAAAAATCACACATATTCTTGGAATTTATGTTTGGGTAACTTAGTCTACTAGTAAGGATCTACTTCATAGGGTGCTAAAAATAGTTTCTGTTTGCAATTTCATGTTCGTCGGACAATCAGACTTTCTTAAGACTTCTTAACCACGAGGCATTATACACAATGCATACTTGCACACTTTCAGCTGGGGGAAATGGTGGCGGATATCGCCCTTAAACTTACTACATTTTCAGTTTTTCGTATCATTAGTGTGTTGTTCCTCCATAATCGCCTTGACCTTACCATTTTCCGTGTATTTTAGGGTGTATTATTCCTCAACAATCTATGTGGGCCATAAGAAGCTTACCTGGATCCTATAGAGTCCTCTGCTATCTTATCCACCCTCATAATCTAATTCTTCAGATCATCCATTTCCAGATATCAAATATTGTCACCCAAAACCAACCGAAAATTTCATCACCACATACTTTATACCCTAAAAAACTCCACTTGTAATACAAAAAAAGGAAATAAAAAAGAATAGAGGAAGTAAGTGCGCGAGTGTGACTCTGTGAGTGTGAGAGAAAAAATGGCATCTACTGCATGTTCCTTAAACCATGCAATTATCTCCAGCCCTGCAGCTGGTAGAACCCAATTGTCGCGTTACACCGTAAGCAGCAAGGCCACCCAGGTGGTCTGCAAGGCTCAGAAGCAAGAAGAGGAGGCTCAAGTTGGTAGTGGTAGCGTCTCTAGACGGTTGGCTCTGACTGTCCTCATTGGTGCGGCTGCTGTTGGCTCTAAGGTTAACCCTGCTGATGCTGCCTATGGAGAAGCTGGTACTTTCCCACTTCATATCTCAATTCATAATGTTCATAAGGAAGTGATATGATCACCAAGGGTTTTTATAGTAAGAAAATGTAACTTAAGTTACATTACATATGTTGCACTCTCCATTTTCTACACAACACTAGGTCATGGGTATGGATACACAACACCACTAGCAAAAGTGTTCATTTAACACCACTAGAATATCGGCTTTTCTAATGTGTGGCCCAAGGGCGCATGTTAAGAACTCGAAACCTTCCTTATTTAAGAGAGATTCTCGTCAAATAATCAATGAGATCTCATATTATTTTCCCAAGTAGAATCTCACTCAAATAAGGAAGATTTTGAGTTCTTAACATGGGACCGTGTGGCGCACATTTGAAAAACCAAATATTACTAAAATTCTCAAAGTTAGAGGGCAGCCATCACAACTCTTTAGGCATTATTCTGACTGATCAATTGATCATAATACTAAGGCAAAATGCCTCCAACGGCCTGGTAAAAGTCAGGAGATCTGTTTCTCGGCTTTCTCCTATGAAATGCTGGATGGTAGGTTCAGGTTTCATGTCAGATGATTAAGGGTTAGTGGGTTCAGTCTTTCGATACAGTTGCATCGTACTTACTACAGAGATCAGGAACAGAAAGTGATAGTTAACCTCCCAGTGAAGCACTGTTAGTGAAATTTTCATCACTCTGATTTACTTGCTAACAACAGTTATTAAATGGCAGCCAATGTGTTCGGAAAGCAGAAGATAACTGACTTTAAGCCCTACAATGGAGATGGATTCAAGTTGTTTATCCCAGCAAAATGGAACCCAAGCAAAGAGGTAGAGTACCCTGGTCAAGTGCTGAGGTTCGAAGACAACTTTGACGCCACCAGCAATGTATCTGTCATGATCCAACCCACTGACAAGAAGTCCATCACTGACTTTGGTTCTCCTGAGCAATTCCTCACCCAAGTAATTTGACTATTCCGAGCTTTTGCTTGTACTCTCCCTCCCCAATCAACTAGAGAACTAAACATGTTGAGACTATTCCACAGGTTAACTACTTGTTGGGACAGCAAGCCTACTTTGGCAGCACCGATTCTGAGGTAATTCGTCTTGCAGGCCTATAGTTTTTATTGCATGATCATCGCGTATCCTTAATTTTCTTAATGGTTTGTGTATCATAGGTAGAGAATGTAACCCTATCAGCATTTAAATTTCTCACTTCTAATGTAAAAAACTTGGATAACAGATAAACTATGATCTCATACTAGGCTTGCAAGAACAAATCTTTTCGAGTGCCAAAAATGTTCGAGACATTGGTAAAGTGTAAATCCCATAAGGCAGCTGCAGAAACTCCTTTCAGAAATAAATTCACATTAGGCACAATAATGTAGTAATTTTCGTGAAAAAGATGTACAGTTACCGGGTTCTCACATTGCAAATTGTTTAATAGTTCACATCCCCTTGCTCTCCTAATTTTGTTCTCAAATGTCAAAACCCCCGGAAGCATGGACGGCAAATTTGAAGATAAAATCTCAAGTTTCTCTAAACTAGGACATGATCATCTAGAACTCCAATTACGAAATGAGATTACATTTCTGACAATTGTTTGGCAAAATTGTGGGCAGGGTGGATTTGACACTGGTGTAGTCGCGAGCGCAAATATCCTTGACACAGACACCCCAGTAGTTGATGGAAAGCAATACTATTTCGTTTCTGTCTTGACAAGAACAGCAGATGGTGATGAGGGTGGCAAACACCATCTGATTTCAGCCACCGTCAAAGATGGTAAGCTATACATGTGCAAGGCTCAGGCTGGAGACAAAAGATGGTTCAAGGGAGCAAAAAGGTTCATTGAGAATGCTACCACTTCTTTCAGTGTTGCTTAAATAGTTCTGTCATTGAGAGATTCCTGTTGTAAATCAACTTCCTTGTTTTGGGCTTTTCGTTTTATCTTGACATCACCAATTTGTCAAGATATTGCCCGCGGAGAAGCTTCAATATATGGAACACAGGAGTTTCCCATTACAAAAAATATTAGATTATCAGCTCAGCTGAACAATACCACTCTATCCATCTCACTCAACAAGGCACAGGAGCTTCTAAAGGTTTGTCAAGGCTGCAAATGGCGACATGTGCCAGGTTCCAACTTAAAATTTAAAGGCCTAAAATCTACATCCTCACACCTAGTATCCGTAGCAGATGTTAGCTAGCTGAGCTAGTAAAGTCATTAAGGCATGATACTCGTGACCTAGTTCAATACCTGTCAGTATTAATATTGCCCTTGTGGCTCCTTCCACACCCAAAAAAAGGCGTAGATAAGCTGTTGCCACTGTTCAGAGTGATGACCAAGTAAGGCTTGGCCTGATGGTAAAACGAGGGCATTTATGACTTCAAGGTCGCAATTTCAGGCCCCAGTAGGAGATCTTAAAGCCTCATTTTAGGTAGACACTCAGGTTAAGATCTGTACTTGGCCTTTTTTACAAGAACCTCACAGCAGCTTAGAAGAGAGCCCAACATTTTCTACAGATGATTGGACCCACCAAGGCCTCAATTATTGATGAAAGGTGGCAGAGCTCAGAACAGAAATACACTTCTAGCAAAGGAGGCAAAATCCTCCCTCCTAGCCCATCCCCTCACCCACCCCCCACCCCCTCTTAGCACATTTCTCTCCCTTCCTTTCCCCTAGCACATAACCCTCCTCCCTCTCTCGCTCACACTCAGGTTTTAACATAGCTAACTCTCGGGCAATTGTTAGTCATTAAAAAAGTACTCCTTAACATTTACTAATATAGAGATAAAAGCATGAGAAACAAAAAGTTTGGTAAATTCCCTTGATAAATCTTCATCATATAAAGTTTTCTGTCAGATTCGACCCACACTTTTTACAATGTTTTGCAGTTTTGTTAAGGAGTATCTTTTCCAGGCGACGTAGTATATACACTTTGCCAGACAAGGGGATAATTTTTTTTGCAGAAATTCAAAGAAACAAAATAGAGAAATGATTGTCACAGTTAAAAGCATAATCCACATTTACTAGGCATGGATATTCTACTAAAAAAAATATCTTATGAGGAAAATTTACAAGGAAGGGATAGCCATAGAAAACAGACACATGCCTCAATATTTCGACGACTGAGTAGGTGAAGCTTTCATATCCTCCCATTGCCATTGCATTGATGGGTGCCATTGCTCTGAGTATCCCTTGGCCTGATATCCATTCCATTTAAACCCCATATCCTTATCGTACGGTCATCACTCGCTGATGCTATCATATGTGGGTCAACCGGATTCCAGCTTACACAGTTGACTGCTCCAGAATGACCCGGTAATATCTCTACAAGCTGTCCCGAACCTCGATGCCAAATGTAAACCTACAAAATACAACGGTTCTTAATTCAAGAAAATTGCATAGCCTACCTAAGTCATGTAAAAAATCCACTTTGCTGCTACTCACCCAATGTCATTTTCCTATTAGATTACAGAGTTTCAGTTAGAGCTCACCCAACTTCAAATGTCAGAAATTTTTAGAACAACGTAAATGAAATTTAAGATCATTGAAACCCTCAACTGGTGGGATCTTTAAAGGGGGCACCTTTAGGAGTAACATGAATGATAAGCTAAGTAAATAAATATTATTTAACAACACAGAACAGATATGCAAAGTTGCAAACAATTGAAACCTGTTCCTACACAGCACAACAGATAAGCTGAAATAGCCACGCTCAGACAGTGAGCCAATATGTATTCTATAGCAGAGACGAATATATGAATGACTGGCCAGCCTGAACCTTGAGGTATTTCACATTGCACAAACATCAACCTCGTAAAAGGAATGTCATGGCACAAAGTAGAAAATGCAAACCAGAGAAACACCAGTTTAACAAGTATCACTGTTCTAGATCCATATTTCTGGCCCTATTAGTCGTGAAACACTTAGCCAGCCATTAAATTACATAATAGAAGGTGGGTGAGACAAGTCTCTTACTTTAGTAACCTAACAATTAGAGGATTCACCCCTCCTTTTTCAATTCGATTATATCTCATATCTAGCTAAGTAGATAGCACTGAGCAGTAAGGACAACAAACCAACATTGTATAGATATACGCACTATCAAATGATCCATTTACTTGCTATTTGAGCAGCACAATACCAGACTTCGACCTTCAGAGATTTGACGTGAACTAGCACAAGCAAAATTATAGAACAAACCTGTGAATCCTCACTCCCGCTGGCAATGAATGATTGCTCAAGCCCACCAAAGCAAGACCTTAATAGAAACCTGGACCGTTTGTGACCTTTGTACTTGGCTAGGAGTTTAACATCACCATCTATTGTCCAGAGATGGATTTCCTGATTAACAACATTAACCAGTAAAGATTTGCTATCATGTGAGAGGGAGAATGAAGTTATTGTTTGGTCCTCCTCAATAAATTTCTCTGTGTTTGTTTCCCTATTGAATAGCAGAATTGCTCTTTCTCTGCACATACTAATGATTTGCTTCCCGTCGCACGTTATTTCCAGATCGGAGATCTTAAGCGTTCGTTGACCTTTCCAGCATTGCACCTCTTTCCCATTCAGATCCCACAAGCATATGCTTTTGTCGGAAAAGCCACCAAATACTGACTTACCATCAGGTGACCAGGCACAGGAAACAACAGGAAAACCAGCCTTCTCATATACTTGGAGGCATTCACCAGATGAGACGTCCCATCGACGTACAGTCTCTTCCATCCCACAGGTGATAAGTTGCTGATCATCTGGACTCCATGAAACTTGTGAAACTGATTTTTGGTGGCCAAGTAATCTACGCTTCAAAAGAACTTCACCACTTACAACCTATATGAAACAAAAAAAGTGTCAAATTGTCAATATTGATCAGCAAGAAACAGAGTACAGATAACAAACTGACAGACCACAATAAATCATGCGTAATGATGAAAACTGAGATAGAAATTCAAAGACCATAACTTTTACGCTCAGTACTAAAGAGTGTATCATGGAAATCTATGTGTTAGTAAAATAGACATTTAAACTGATTTCACTCTCTCAGCAAGCAAGAACATCTAGATGTATGCAGTAGTACATCCTCTAACAAATCAGGACTGGATTCTTCAAACAACAACAACATTACCCATTGCCTCAAAGGTTCCCGCCTTATGGTGAGGTAATGGGGGGTCATTTGAAAACAAGTTTGTGTTGACCGTGGAATTCTCAACGCGATTTCATTTTAGGTCATTCGAAAACAAGTTTGTGTTTTCAACACAATCGTAAGGCCATAGGGGGAGCAAAAGAACCATTGGGGTAATGTTGTCAATTTAAAAATCCATTGAACTGTTAAGAATCAAATACACCAAGCTCTACTATCAGACATAGCATCTTCTCGACTTCATGCGTACTCAGTGTCTCACTTATACTTTCACTTCCACCCTCTACTTTACCACACGATCTCCTCAGTCACCATATTCAAATACACAGCTTTGTTACACAACCGAAATAATTCCAGTAAAAATACAGCAACACAAGTCTTGCGCCTCTATTCCGCATACATATGAAGGAATTACTACATCATCGGTCCTAGATGACATCCTTCACAAAGTCTCTGGGAACTACATTACTTTTTCCTGGATCAACTGACCAGAGCAAAGCGCGAAACTCTAACAAGCAGCAACAACTTCAGAAGCTAAAACTCCAGCCAAACGAAGGTGGGGAATGAGTACAAACGACATCAACCGACAATCGAAACGAATTATCAGGCAGTTATGCTTAGTGAATTTATAATTCTTGGTTGTTTATCTGGTTGTGTACCTTAATTAGAAATCAGATTTTTGGCGATGACCTGTTAGGAGGATAAATATAAGCCAAAACCAAGGCTGTATACTTAAACATTCAAGAGAAATCAGAATTAAGTATTCAGCCACCATATATAACCGAGTGAGAGGAGAGAGATTACCTCCCATATAATAGCTGAATGATCATTGGAGGCTGATGCTAAATATTTTCCTTTGTGAGAAAATTGCAAACACCAGACTTCATCCTGATGGCCTTCCAAGATCTGCTCAGATGTCAGTAGACCATAGCATCTCATTAATAAAAATCACTTTCTTAGGATTCACTCTAAGGAGAAAAATCAAGAGATAACTTTAATTGAAACATGGGCAACCTAATAAAAATAGCCACTTATAAAAAGAAAATCTTAAAGCTCACACCAAAATGACACAAGTTACATCATCATTCTACCTCTAAAAAATAAAGAGTTTACATCATCATTACAGATTTACACCCGTTCTTTCCTCAAAAATTAGGATCACTCCTAAAATGAGACATCCTGTCATGCTCTGACTTCGTGCTCAAGGTACTCAATTCTCATCCAATAATACAATATATTTTTTCTTGTTTGTGATAGGATAGCAAGTCCACTTAGAGAGGGATTGGGAAAGAGGAAATCCCTTCTTATAGGAGATTGTGAGAAACCAAACGCAGGTATTCCATGTGGAAGCTGTGACGTGGACTGGTGGCTCCAAGCTTTGTCCTCTAAACATAAGATTATATAACACTAAGATTTATATAAAAGTTACAGTTTAGTGTCTATGAATTGTGCCAGCAAATCAGCCAAAGTGCCAGGCTTTTTATCTATGCTCCACCAATTTAAAGGAGCTCCATACTCCAAGAACAATAATTAATGCAGATCAATCTCAAGTAGAAGAAGTCTCAACTCCATCAAAACTCCATCAAGCTAGCTTGTTTTCCCAAATTGAAATTATCATTTTCATTTACTACATGTTTTGGATGGTTCAAGTGGTTATTATTATTATTATTTTTATATAGGAGTATAAGAAATTAAGAATAGAAGATGTGAATTAAAGAACACCAAGGGTGTGACCCACGTACAAAAAGACACCTGACTCCCATGTACTAAGGAGGAGATGGATGGTGAAGCTCCCGAGCTATCACGAGTAATCTTATTTACGAAAAGAACAAAAGTCAAGTGCGGGTGAGAACTGACGACTTAACCCAAGCTATTCAGCAACTTTGATCGAACTCTTCAAGTGTAGCTTCGAGTTTATCATTTTTCATTGTACCTAACAAGTAAGTTTTGAAATGAGGGGGGTTGAGCTGAGCTAAGCCTCATAAAAGCTTTTAGCTATAGCTATAACCGAACTTCATTTCAGACATCAAAAGATGACAACCAGAAAGAGCAGAGCATTTGACTCCAACTCTACACCAACTTCAAAATATGGATTTTGGACTCTTTAAACGACCGTTAAAGTTATTATCAGCTTTTTAATTTTGTACTGAGAATTTTCTGGAAGATGGGAAATGGTTGGGGGGGGGGGGGTTGAGCTAAGCCTAGCTATGGCCAAACTTGATACCAGGTTGACATCAGGTTGTTTACACAATTACACCTACAAACTCTATAAAGTTGGGGTGGGCAGGAGGCATGACCAAATACACCACTTTCAGAGCAATGCTCTTACCTGCATTATCTTCAAAATAGAAGAAGAGCTTCAACTTTGGTCACATCCAACAGCAACAAAGCCTTATTTAATTTAAGTTTAACAGAAACGAACTAATTAAGGGATGACAAGATATAAAATGACACATTCTGATCTGAGAATTCCACTGCATCACATACATGAAGCACAGAATATGACATGACAGATACGATGAAGTTAAGAATTATACGGAGTATTCAAAACACACATTCTGACCTGAGGATATAAAAAAAAATCACTAACAAACGTTGATCAAAGAGACAGTTTCTGACCTGAGAAGTATGATTAGGAATACTGTTTTTCCCACAGTGATGATCAGCATATAATGACATCTCCCGGTCAGAAGAATTGTGAAATATGCAGGCTCCACGCTGCAAATCTAAAGCCTGTTCAACTAGATGTTCTAATCTTCTTGCTGGCGCCATTACCGCCGGAGGAATAAGTTTTTGGAGTTCATCAAGTACCTCTGAACGCAATTTCACTTTCAGAGAATCCTTGTGAGAAGAACCATTTTGAATCTGTGAATGAGAAAGAAGACAAGAAGAGAGCTCATGTACTCTATGTGTGTTGATATGCAAAGGCGAAATTTCCATTCTCAAAGTGTCTAAAGCCTCCATGGTCTTTCCATCGTCTAAAAGCTCAAAAAACTTCTGCTCCAAAATCAGAAGTTTAGCTGACTTAAAAATCGTTTCATCTTCCAAACCAATTCCGTGCAATGTGGCGGCACTCTCATCCCACTTCCCATCAAGAACATGTTGCATAAGCAAATTTACTGTGGCAGATTGCAAGGGTATGCTGGACTCTTCCTCAAGACATGCACCAGTACGCTGATAACCAAGCGCATACAAGGCGCCAGTTATAAGTCGTACAAATTCACTCCTTTTGATCACCCCTCTTGAACCAATCACCTCTTCTTCCCGTTGGCATTGAACAGGTCGGGCCATTAAATCCCTCAAAGAAGAAGTAGCTATGGGTTCTTCAGCTCTTAAGCCACTCGAAAGACTGTTTGATCCTGAAAACGATAATCTCAGCCGCTTCGAGGGTGGTAGGTCATCCTCTACACCTCCCATGAAAAGTAAAACGTCAACCCATACATATAACTAAAGGACAACTATTATGAACCAGAATTTATCCCCTGCAATAACATATGATATAAAATATTTAGATATTCAGAAAACCACCCTCTGTGCGAAGATGAGAACCATAACTCTTCGTTGTTTTAACATGAACACATATACAAGGAAAAGCCGAAAAGACACATACCACCAATTGTAGGAGGGGGATCAAGAGGATTCCAGAAGGCACTGAAGCTATTTATGCAAAACTATTTATTTGCATTCAATACACTTCAAACCAACTTGGCTAGACATAAACTACAGGATAGAGCACGTATTCATCATGGTCATACACTCTTTTCTTAACTTCCAATGTGTTACAAAGGCAGGTGGGAAAAACAAAACCACGAAACTTCCCAGTGAAAACATCTTACACTTACATTTCCTCGAAAAATTCCGTCTTACACTGCTAAATCAGATACTTTTCCTATTACTAGCCGGGCACCATTTTGGACAATGGTGAGAATTATTGCCTTGTCTACTAGCTAGACAAGCTTCAAGCAAATGATAACAAGGGCAATCAACATATCCATTCACATGAAAAAAGCAATGCACTACCCAACAATCAGCATACATTACATCTTTATACAACAGATACTAATGGCAATCAAACTCGAGGCACACGAAAAAGGACAGACTCAATCACCAAAGCATAACCAAGAAGAACGATTCGGAACCGGGTTTTGTATCCCTACATTCTAAATATACCTATACTAGAGATGGCTACAATGTGATGACCCAATGTCCAACTAGGGCCATCTCGGAAATTTGAGGTGTACCCTGTGCAAAACTGTAATAACAGGTTTCTGGGAAATGAACGAAACTACTAATTACCAGTTAGAATGCAAAATTTCTATCTTCAACTACAAGTTTCCCAAAACAATTTCTATAAAAGGCAGTCTCAACTATCAATACACTCAAACAAATCCATCAATTAGATTGAATTATGAAAATCAGCAACAATTCCTCCAAACCCCAACTCAGTTAACACTAAACCCAACATATTAAACTAAAAATTAGCATTTATAATGAACAAAAATAAGAAATTTGATCAAAATGGGGAAAAAAGAAATGATCTTTAATACAGAAAAGGAATTAAAATCTACCTGTACAGTTGCTAGATTGAATTGGGGGAAATCGGAAGATTGATTTGGTGTGAAATTGCTCAATTAATTTGGGCAAAATTATGACACATTTTTGTTTATTAATTAATAAATTAGAAGTTGAATGGAAATTGGGGTAAAATTAGGAATTGATTGACTGCATTTGAGGGATTATTGGTGAACTTAATTTTGGAAATTATTGCTTGAAATTGGGGGAAAGAATAATCACTTGATAGTAGAAATGGAGCAATCTTTTAAGCGGTTGCCGGTTTCATTCAATTATTTTTTATTCTTTTTCTCTCGTCCCGATGATCCGATGTTTACATTGAGCACGAGGTTAATCATGTTAGCTATTGACGTAATGTTTAGCTGTTTAAGGACATAAAATGCGATGATCCGATGTTTACATTGAGCACGAGGTTAATCATGTTAGCTATTGACGTAATGCTTAGCTGTTTAAGGACATAAAATCGAGAGTTTGTTTTGGTTGTTGTACAAAATTGTTAGTTGATGAAGGAGAATCATTAGGTATTGAGTTTATGGTAGGTTAATAGTCACATGAGAGGTGACATGTTTTTAGTTTTTACATGTTACTAATAGATTTCATTACAAGTTTGGATGATAATGTACACAAATTGGATTAATTTCTTTTGGTGGATGAGTGGTAATGTGGATTATGTAATGTCAAATTTTCATACCCCCATCCCCGCCGCAAATGCAGCTCATTTGTACCCAAAAAAAGGTGACATGGTGATAGGAGTACTGATTTGTTTCACTAAATTGAATAAGATTTCAACATGTATTTTACTTTGGTGAAACTTTTAGGTGCAACTGTTGCATAAAAATTTACTGATAAATGTATGAAATCTATGTCACTAAAAGAGGTTTGAACAACTCAAAATTTGGAATAATTGTCTTTGTGTTGAGGTGTAGTGCTTGAAGACTGTTTTGCCATATTGAAATCAAAAACTTTTTGAGCATCTCATGGTTTGCAAACTCATAATGTAGTTTTTGTAACCTTGAACAACAACCACAACACTAACCCCTATTCAATTAAGACAAAAAAATGTATTTTTCTTTCCAAGTTTCGACATATACGACAAATTTTATGCTACCAATCTCGCATGTTCGTGTCCAAAACTAAACTCAAATGTCTGAAACCCGAATAAGATACTCAATTTTAGTTCAATTCAATATTACAAATAATCACCTTATAATTTATAATAATGAAGGTCAAAGTTAGACCATAGGATCTATTGGCCATGTCCCATGTGCCTCCCCTTTATTAATCAACTAAATCAGGATGGGTTACCCTTCTTCACATCTTCCCCATTGCTCTTCAACATGCTTCATTTACCAAATTCCACCCTTAAAAAGAGTTGGAAGCAGTTGCATTATGCTCAAAACGACATGCTAAGCTTTCCTAAACGAAAAATGATTTCTCTTGAAATAGTAAGTATTGTAATTACTCTCTTAATTTTTTAATAATGGACGTTAAATAGTATTTGAATTTCAAGAATTGTATCGTTATAGGCTATGTTTGGTATGCACAATAAGCTAGCTTATTAGGCCAAAATAGCTTATTTGACTAGTTTTTTAAGCTTTTTGACCAAATAAGTTTGTTTGGTAACACCACTAGCTTAATTAATAGGTTAGCTTGTTTAAAAAGTTACCCCCTGTAACTTATTTAAAATAAGCTAGCTTATCATAATTTTATTACTAATTTACCTTCATTTATTTACTAAATTAAATTGAGATTAAAAATAAATAATGCATTTTATGTAATTTTGTATATACCAGCTCCCACATCAGCTAATTCTGCCAAACACTCCTGTTATTATCAGATAAAAACTTTCAGCTACTATTGCAGCTATTATTTTCAGCATTCAGCTACCATTTCACCGTTCAACTATTATTTCAGCTACTTTTACCAAACATAACCATAAAAATCTCATTCTCAAAAATGTATCTTTTTCTTTTATAAATTCCAACCACATCAACAAAAAATTAAGACGTTAAACTATATAAAACGGCAAAACTTTCCGCTTAACATGCTAGTACTACATTTCATGACTCAAATCAAGGGATGAAGATAGTTTACTTTGGAACCCAAAACATTTAAAGAGAAATTTAAAAAATTTAAAGCACAAAAAACAACAAAATTTAGTCTACAGTCTACTCAACCACTACAACTACAACACACGCTACAAGACAGAGAAAAACCCAGACACAGCTTTGCTCCTGCTAAATCTGAAACTCTTCTCTACTTTTTCTCCCCCAATTTCCCTGAAATATTTGTCCGTTAGACTCATTATTTCTGTCATTCCAAGTAAAGGGCACATTTTATTGTCTGAAAACTGTCCAATTTCATACCAAAGTTTTCATCTTTTATATAATACTATATCATATCATCTTTGCTAGCTAGCTCCTACAATAATTATGGATTATGAAAGGATTCAAAGACCCCAGGTTTCTGCTCCACTCCACTCTTTTTATTTACATTATATCTTTGTGGGTGCGATTCTCGACGCAATTTTCATTGTGAGTCACCCTCTATGTGAAACACATAAAGTGTAAGGCTTGCGTATATCCGACCCCGCTTTTTCTAGTCATAGGTGGAGCCTTTGAGGCACTGGGGTAATGTTGTTGTCGTATTTATTTGTTGGTACTGAAATTGATGTGTATGCTGAATTGTTTTTGTACTTTACAGCAGAAGGGTGGTGGATTGTCACCAGCAAAGCTGAGGAGTATGTTGATGGGAGTGGAGAAGAAAAGGAGGGAAAGTGAAGAAGTTGACTCTTCTTGTACACTAAGATCTCAGTTTCCTGGTGTTGAAGATCATAGAGGTAAGTTTGGTTTAATAATGTATCTATTTTCTTGGTCAGAATTTCAGAATTTTAATGGGTTTTATTTTATTTGTTTATTTTGGATTAATTGTATCTGATTAATTTGGATAATAATGTGGTAGTAATAATTGTAGTTTGTGTTTGATTTCTTGGACCTGTGTTTGAATCCTTCTGCATATATGAGATTTCTAGGATTCTATAGTTTATACACCATAACAATTTAACAATGTATTGGGGAAGATTAGTTCTGGATTCGGATTTTTCTGTTGGCATGAATTTCGGACCGAAAAGTTTGTAAATGGTTGATTGGTTGCAATAGATTGGGTGGAAGATGATGTACACATGGAAAAGTATTCATCTTTGCCATTTTTGGTGGAATATTAATGTATTATGTCAAAGCAAGCTGTCGAAATTGGAAGAATCCTATGAGGATAAGTGGGAGAGGCAATCAAACTCATTTATCTGGGGGATAAGAAAGAGTATGTGTCTGTATCGAACTTATTTATCCAGTTTTAGTAAGTCTAAACCCGACTGATTGATACTGTAGACCACCTGAAATTACATTTCAGAATGTGGTTCGTTTGCTGTCATGATTAGTACTTTAGATGTTTCTAGGAAAGGGGTTATTCTAGCCGATTTGTGGTGACTTCGGTTTTTGTAAGTTGATGCAAGGGGTTGATTAGTAGGTGATGAAAATCTTGTTTCGTGCCAGAGATAGATTTTGCTGATTTAGAATGTGGTTTTGAAATCCCGCAAAAATGATCAAATCTCATAGAGTTAATTCTTCCTGTTTGCTTCGGGGGTTCTTGTAGGGCCAGTTTGGAGAAAATTATGGAGTAATAAACTATCTTTAAGTCATCCGTAAGAAGGTGAGTTTGCCTAGGACACCACATTGAAGAAGAACATCTCTGCAAAACCACCTTTAGACAATTGGGATTTGGGGCTATAATGTCGAAGCTAACACTCGTCAGAGTTTTGTCAAATGATCCTCTCTCCTGCAACTTTTAATGGTGAATGTGTGGCTTAGGAATTTATTTGCTCAATTGACCAGCCTGGCAGCCTTAGTTCTCTTTTGTGTGCATCAAAAGTTGAATTTAGATGTATGATATTTTAAAGTGGTGTGGTATACTACAAATAGTTTGCTGGTTTTTTTTTTTTTTTTTTTTTTTTTTTTAATTGCCGCTTAATTGACATGATACTTTCAGCAACTCAATATTACTAGTGGTTACAGGAGTTACTATTGGATAATTCTGTGTGCAAGTGAAGTATGAACTAACTAAATCAATTCAGTGTTGGCACCAACTGGTGGAGTTTAAAATGCAAAGTTGCATCTCTTGAGATTGTTTACACTTTTTCAAAATTTATCTGTATGTTGATCTGATAGGAGTGATTTTACCTGTATAATATGTTCAGATAGTGATTTTTCTGAAAACTGCAAAGATGTGGACGTTGTCCGAGAATTTGTCGGATACTCAACTTTGACGTCGGACTCTGATATGATGTCGGATCATACATTGAAAGACCAGTCTTCGTTTAATTCAAGGATCAGGTCAACCGAAGAATCTGAGGTAGATTCTGAAAGTGGGCAAGACAGCAGGAGTACTATATCACCCGGATTTGAATTTCAAAAGGCAGAAAGAGGAACACAGAGAGTGCCAGCTGCACCCTTTTCCAAGACAGCTCCTTCAAAATGGGATGATGCTCAAAAGTGGATTGCGAGCCCTAATTCAAACAGACCTAAGATGGGAGGGCAGACACATGGTGTGCAAGGGTCAAGGAAAACTAACTTCTTCAACCACGGAAATAAGAGAACTGCCACAAGAGTAGTAGTCGAAGTTCCAGATGAAAAGTTAGTTGCTTTCGAGGAGCCGCCTGATACGAAGAGGATGGACTCAAGTCTGGCTAAAAAAGAATATTCAGCTCAGAAGTTGGTGGGTTGGGAGTCAGATCAATATCTGGATGGTGATTTTTATGAGAAAACAGCGCATGATATCGGAAACTCTATCGGTCACCCTGCAAGTAAGAGTCACTTACAAACTGTCATGATCACTTATCTTCTACTTAAAGATGTATAAGTTTTCATTGTTCACTTATTTTGCAACTTCCTGCCTGCTTGTAGGGTTTTATACAATTAATTTAGAACATAGTCGATTTCAGCTTAGGTTAAATGACTGTCCATATCAGTCGGCATAGTTCTATGATTAAAAACCCCTGCTGCTCATCTATTTTAGTTTGTCTCGAGTTTAGCATGATTCATTTACATCAATTCATACTGCAACAGATTCTACTCCATCGCTATCTACTGCAAGATCAGTTTCTATGAGGGATATGGGGACAGAAATGACTCCTATAGCAAGCCAGGAACCTTCAAGAACGGGAACTCCTGTCAAGGTGAAATCACCAGCGCACAGTCCTACTTCTTCAATGCCTTCAACTCCTAAAAGAGCTCATCTCGTAGAAGCACATATAGACCCAGACCATGACAACGTAGACCTGCATATCTCTGAGAAGGAAAAACAAACCAATACTAGAAAAGAAATAATGGAACTTGGTGTGCAGCTTGGTAAGATGAACATAGCTGCTTGGGCTAGTAAAGAGGAAGAGGATACAGCAGGACCGAGTTCATCGAAGGCAGCGGCAGCAGAACAAATGCGTAAAAGTGTAATTGAAACAAGGGCAGAAGTTTGGGAGGAAGCCGAGAAAGCAAAGTACATGGCCAGGTTTTCCTCCTGCACCCCTATGTCTCCTGTCTCATCCTTAAGGATACGTCTGATGCATTTAAGTTTTTAATTTAAGCTGCTACAATGTGATGAGTACAAGTTGAACTTTGCATCGTTTCCTAGCGAAGGTTGTGCCTTTCTCTAATAGGGAGAATAAATTTATCTGCTTTATTCATTGTGACAAACCTTGTTGTACACATATCCCCGTGTTGGCCGTGTCAGGTTGCTTCTGTCAGCCATACTTGTAACCCCATATAGCTGATGTACTTGCTCACCTCATGTATAGAATTATAATGACATCAGTTTTAGTGTGTCTAGTTTGCAATTGAAAGCCTGTCCATTGCCCCTTCTAATTTGGACTTAAATACTTTGGATGGGGGAAGATCAAGGCTATCACGTTTTCTCTTAATTTCCTACTCCGTATTATGTAATTATTTGTGGTGTGGAGGATTGGAGATTAAGTAAGCATCCCTGCAGAACATCTTGGCATTCCTTCCCCCTAAAGACTGTCAGACTGATCATAACCTCTTTGTAGCTTAAGCCAGCGTGTGTCATCGCTGCGATTCTTTCAGTTTAACTATATACAAAACCTGGCCTTTTTGGCCAAAACTGTGTTCATCTAGAGTATATAATGCTCGTCATGGCTTCCTTAGGTTAAAAGATTTCCGTATGATTCAACTGACATGATGTGTGGAAAACTTGTATATGGCTTTGGCGATTTGTGTTTAGTAATATTCTCTTTGTTACCTGATCAACTTCTGTGATTGTACATGTTCAGGTTTGAGCGTGAAGAAATGAAGATTCAAGCATGGGAGAATCACCAGAAGGCCAAATCTGAAGCTGAGTTGAGAAAATCTGAGGTACACTTGTGTTTTACCATATTTTGCCGTTTCCACTATCATTGTAGAGATAGGGTGACAGTTTGTTACTGTATCGCTCGAGGTCGTGTTGCATGTTTTTGTATTTTTGTTATTTTGTACATGTAGCTCCATACTAGTCTGATACATCACCTTTACTGGTGTCGCGTAATGGTGACCGCTAATGCGCTATACAACTTCAAAGTTCATAAAATGAAGGCCACCTTTTGTTATGTTAATAATGTTGTGGAAGTAGACATATTGGAGTAGGAACTACTTTACAGATCCCGTTCTCTCATGATTAGTTTGTCTCGTAAGGTGAAAAAACACCATTGGTCTTGAATTTAAGTAAATAAAAACAAATGCACCTAATATTTGCTGTATAAAATGTTGTTATTGAAAGTTCAAACTCTAACTTGCTAAATCTTGGTGCTAGATTGTCATTGTAAGTTGAAATAGAAAGTGAATGAATTCAAATTTTTTTTTTTTTGACAAAAGTGGAAATAACTTTTACCAGTTCTTATGATAAGAAATAACAAGATAATGCCTTCTACATTCTTGTGAGATTTGAGAATTTGTGTCTTTGTGATAGTCAAATTGAAAGGCAGGGGACCTGTCTTTGATTAGACGAAGACTTGTTTTTTTGGTGTGATATGCGAGTCTTTAAGCTCAGAGAGCATGGATTTAGGGTGGGCGAGGAAAAATGCGGGGCGGAACTCTTGTGATAACTGATCAGTGATATTTTAGGTTTAACTAGCATGGTAGGGTATTGTAACATTTTGTACTCCTTTGAGGTCTGTGGGAAGGCCATTGGATCAGTTTTTGAAATCGACAACTGTGTTTGGTGTGCCTGTGTTTGTGCTATTGCTATTTCCCTTTAGATATTGGATTTACAAGTGCCTTAACACAAAGGATTACGAGTTACGATCATCTTCTCCAGGCTTAGGAAAATCCTGCATGTGTATTGTCTTATCCCATTAATACACTTGGTACTTGGGGGCTGCTGGAGTGACTGTTGTGGTAGTCTTTCGGGACAATGCAGGGAAAAGGATCTGCTTGCAAGATGCAACGTAGTGATTGGCTCCGACTGTATATGCTTGCATTGAGTTCTGAGTTTTGTTCCATCATTGAACTTGTTTGTGTATCATTGTTAATTTTCAGGTGGATGTGGAAAGGATGAAAGCCAAGGCACAGGACAAGTTAATGAGCAAGCTAGCTTCTGCAAGACACAAGGCCGAAGTGAAGCTGGCAGCTGCAGAAGCTAAGATGAATAAGCATGCAGCGAAGGCAGAGCAGCAAGCTGAATATATCAGAAAGACCGGCCAGATACCATCCAAATTTTCGTGTTGGACCTTTTGTTCTTGTTGTGGTTGATGCTCTGCTTTTCCCCATGCAGCACCTGGTTGATCCCTCGGCTAATTTTTGTAACTAATGTAATATGTCTCGTTTCAGCTTAATTCACCGGTGCTTAGTTACGCTTCAATGTGTAGTTGGAACCTGTATTGATGACTGGAATGCAGGAAGTTTAGCTCTTTAGGTAAATTAGGCATTTCATGCTGGCTCAAATCTTTAAAACAGAAACTTTACTGTGTTTTTAGATGAAGATCAGTTCATGAAACATCATTACAAATTAACAACAGATGATTTCATTCACTAATCAACTTTTCACCTTTAACCATCAATTGTGAACTTATTCACAAACTTCACACCCAACCAAACACTAGATTTTAGGAATGAGGTTCCAACCCGATACCGTCTCAACCCTATTCCTGATACCAACCCGAAACCAATATTTGAACCAAAGGCCTAAGTGACGATACATCAACCCTACATTTACCACAATCAAGCTGCATTTACCCTAATTTTAAGGGGTGCTATGACACGGTTATGTGGTTCTCTAAACATATCACTTCGATATTATTTTGTTTGTGTTTCATATCTACGCATATGTCACAGAATATTTCAAACTAATTAAGTGGCTCCGTTTACCATACCACTTTGATCAATATAATACTTGATGTAAGTGCCGTATATAACAGTTACATACGAGAAACTTTCGTTTTCTCCCAAAAAATAAAGGACAATGTCACACCTTAACATGCTTGCAAGATAAAAAAACTTCAGATCCCGCACTTCATATATAATCCACCAATCGGACTTCTCATTTCGTTATCGAACATTGGAACAATATCATCGTACTTAAATGTTAAAAATCGAGGTTGGACCAGCATGGTCTAGGATTCAGACATGCCTTTCATTTCCACCCGTGAAAAATAATTTAAATCCAAAAACAGCCATCTACTAGACGAACACAAAATAAAATAAACAAAAAAGAGAGAAAAGCCAAATCCAAAAAAATACGGAGTAACATTCTTTATCTCTCTCCTCACGAAATTTCCTTCTTTTTCCTTGAATCCCACGTTCGAATTTTCACAAAATTAAATCAAAATTCAACCAATAATAATAATCACCCCCTTTTTTTTTCATCATCCACATCAAAAACTTCCCCTTTGCCAGCACACCCAATCCAATTCAATTTTTTCAATTAATTTTCTCATTTTTTTCTGGGGGGAAAATCAATTAAATTTGAAGGGCAAAATTTCGAATTTAATAAAATTGGGGATTTTTAATTTTCTGGGGAAATTGAATTAAATTGGGGGAATTTGATGGCGGATAAATTGGACCCATTAATTGCAGTGAAAGCATTAGTATTGAAGGATGCACAAAGTTGGTGGAATGATATTGATCAATCTCTTGCTTGGCAAGATCGTATCTTTCACGTTCTTGCTATTTTATATGGAATTGTTTCTGTTGTTGCTTTGGTAATTTGTTTAATCTTTTTCCCTAATTTCTATGTTATAATGTTGGATTTATTGTGTTTTTGATGAATTTTGATTGGTGGGTTTTTTAGAATATCATGATTTATATGATTGGTATGATTGAAATTGCAGTAATTATGATATAATTTGATGTGGGGTAGTTGTAATATTGATGGGTTTAGTGTAGAATTGGGTAAAGTTTGATAATTTGGGGGTATTTGATTGATTTGGCGGGTATTTGTTGCTATTTTTGAAGTTTAATTTTGGTGGGGTTGGTGTTGGTGTTGTTGTAGGTCCAATTGATGAGAATACAGCGTAGAGTTCCGGATTATGGATGGACCACTCAGAAGGTTTTCCATTTTCTCAATTTCTTGGTTAATGGAGGTATGTTTGTGCTTTCGTTGTGGTCGGGTTTTGGTTTCGTAAATTAAGTGGGTGGTGGTAAATTGACTGGACTGGTTTGTTGATGATTGTGCAGTGAGGTGCATAGTGTTCATTTTTCGGCGAGATGTGCAACAGTTGCAACCTGAGGTTCGGCATTGTTTTGATGTTTAGAGATTTGGTTATGTAGTGTCGATGTGGTATGTGTCTTATGGTGGTTTTGTTCTGGCATGTGATTCAGATTGTTCAGCATGTGTTGCTTGATGTGCCGAGTCTTGCATTCTTCACGACCTATGCTCTGTTGGTGTTATTTTGGGCGGAAATATACTATCAGGTTTCACTTGCTTTTTGGTTATATACTTCTCTTGGGGTTTCTCTTCTGTTTTGGCAGTTAGTTTTAGTTGCGTTTGCATTCTTCTTAATTGACTGTTTCCTGTGGTAGGCACGTTTAGTATCAACTGATGGTCTGCGGCCTAGTTTCTTTACTATCAATGCAGCGGTTTACACAATTCAGGTAAAATCCTATTTCACACACAAGGAGTATATTAGGAAATTTCTTTGTTCTTCTATTATACAATTTGAAATTATAAATTCATTTGTGGTTAGCGTTGAGACATCCTTCTTGTTTTGGACTAGCTTGGGAGTCATGCAGTTGACAAAGAAATATGTTATATCGATATTTGACCGTAGCTGATAATCTCCCCCGCCCCTATAAAAGAAGGTTCTTGTGGCCCCGTCTTGTATTTGTTGGTGAGAAGGTGCAGTGATTGCTTGACAGACTTAGCAATACCTACAGCCCTTGATTAATGCCATGAATGATATTCGTATGTTGATATCCTTCTGCTTCTATTAGGGATTTAATAGCTAGAGAGTTTAAAATTTAAATTACTTTGAAATTGCGGACTTTGTAAGTTTGTAGGTCAAAACTCTCAATATTCCACCCTTGGTGCAACTTTCTTCTAGATAGTATCAGTACTACCACTAGGCTTGCTACATTGGTGCTTGTTTCTGTTTAATAAGTTAATTTACTACCGAAGGGCAAAAGCACAATTTAATTTGTGTGAGAAATCAATAATTGACCTGCTTCATTTGTCTTGGTATTATTACCCTGGAGGAATTTCTCAGTATTGGACACAAGTATTGGTCTTTGACTGATTTTTCTTTCTAGCTACTGTTTGTTTTGTTTTTCTTATACATCATTCAGTAATCTGCGGGATCATGTGAGAAGC